>JAFIRS010002055.1:0-257907 GCA_018342105.1 Gonioctena quinquepunctata | reverse complement strand
TTACGTTTTAGATGTTTGGTAGATGCACACACAAACTCAGAGGCGGGAGCACTTGAATAGAACGATGTTTACAGTTCAGAGGACAGATGAAGAATGAAGCTGACGGTGGGGATCGGTCACCCACATCAATTTCCTACTGCGCAATTCGAAAACTGCCAACTTGACAAAATTCTCAGAACTGGATGATGCAATCATTTGGCCGATCCCACACCGCTTCCATGTCGCCGACAGTGCCTTAGCCCGCTTAGATACAAATACGAATAGTAATCGTTAGACTCATCCCACAGTTCGAGCGTGCAGCTGCATACTCTCTTATCTTGTTAATGTAAACAAACTCTTTCACAAAGGATGCCGCCGATATCTTATCTCAGTTAATGTAAACAAAGGATGCCGCCGATATCCGGTCGCTTAAATAAACAACTGATAAGAAGTGCTGACGTAGATAATATTCCTGCAAAGACTTGTCGGTTGAGTCATAGCCGCATCATCGCTGGCTCCTCCCACTCTCCAAAATGGCCGCCGCCATTCACTGATCACGTGACACTTCCGTCCGACCAATGCCGTTGACGGATATTGGTTGACACCCCCATTTCAATATGCTGCTCGGCTATTGGATAGCGGCCGGCGGCTATCACCACTTCCACGACCTATCACAGCTCTCTCCACCCCATACTCTCAATCACACACTCCCATACACAACATGGCTGCCACCATTCCGACCAATCACAGACCACTCATCCCCCCCACCCCTACCCACATACAACCACCCCCACCCCTCTCTACCGCCAATTTTTCACAAACCCCTCCCACAACGAACCGCCCATGACCGCCACCATCATCCCTACCCCCACCCGAAAACCACCCCCTCAACCGCTCGCCAAAACCCACCCCTAAATAGGGGATGAGTTAGAACCCGCATAGCATTACTACTTACATTCGACAACACAGCATCCTGTATGCATCACCAACAGAAGGAGTGTTCTTGTAGTCTTCACAATGTTGATATTTTGTATAAATGGATATATGATAAATTACCTACATAAAATGTATGCAAAAATTGTCTTTTATTGAAGTTATAGTACTTGTTTCATAAGTCGAAATAGCTCAGTTGGAAGAGCGATAGACTGAAGATCTGGCGGTCCCTGGTTCGAACCCAGGTTTCGACATTTCCATTTTTTTGTTGAACCCCTTATGATATACATGCAGGCTTTTCATATTCACGTTCTCCAGTGGAAGTTATCTTGTTAGATTACTCGCACTCTTCTGTATCTCACTCCATGTATGGAAAATATATATTCATGTTCCTTCTTCAAGATGACGGCACCCTGGATGCTTGTTTTCTAGACCCTGTAACGTTTCAACATCCCTTTGGGGCACTCATTGAGATTTTCAAGAGATTGTTTCATTGGTCGAAATAGCACAGTTGAAAGAGCGTTATACCCATAATTCAAAGGTCCCTGGTTCGAACCCAGGTTTCGACATTCCAATTTTTTGTTGAACCTCGCATGATATACATGCACACTTTTTATATTCACGTTCTCCAGTAAAAGTTGTCTTGTTAGAGTACTCGCACCCTTCTATATCTCAACCCATAACGAAGTTAGCTCCTAGTGCCCTTTTGTTATTGGCATCCAGACGAATCCATTGACACCGAAATTTCCCTTATCGCATCAAAATCAGTGGTCACTTCCGGTTTATGAGATTTTGGTGGATTTGGGTATAGTTCCATGTCGTGATTACGAATTAATATAGGGTTTTGTTATTTCATGTAATTTATAGCATTCAAAGCGCGGTTCATCGTTCTACGGTGAAGTTGGAGGGTGAAGCTTGATGAATTTAGAATCTATGGGTGTTCCCCTTCCATTTGACACCTCACATGCTATCCTAGGACTAAAACTGGAATCTTTATTTTTCAAATCGTTTTTCAAGTACATCGAATCACATTAGCTCGTTGAAAATAAGCCGAATCGGAGACATTGACTTTTTTGGTACACCTTGTATACAAAATATATATGAATTTATGTATTTCATGGTAATTTGAGCCACTCTGTATATTTAATTTTTGTCTTTTCTTTCTAATGACCGCCAACCATGTTTTTTTTCTCTCCAATTAGAGGCGGTTATATTTTTTCCCTCCAACCTCCTTTTCTCTTCAATGACAGGCGGCCATGTTTCTTTTTAAACGTCAACCATGTTTTTTTCTAATGACAAGTGACACAAAGCGACCATGTTTTTTTTCCGATGACAGGCGGCCATGTTTTTTTTCTCGAATAATGTCGGCCATGTTTTTTTCTCTAACCAATAAGACACCCTGTATATCATTATGTTACGCTATCACCTGAACACTCTTATCTCTGTAATCTTGCCCGACTTAGTACGCGCTCTACCGAGGTGTGACCAGGCCGAGGCCTTCCCCATCGTTCCAATCATACATTTTTCCTCATTACCAAACGCCATCTGGTGTTCAATACCCCAACTGTGGTGTCCTCGGAATGTCTCAACGTCTCGAACGCGGTCTCCCCCACCGCAGCGACCTCTAGTGTTCCCGCTCTCTCTACCACACGTATTGTAGGTCTCTCTCTCTCTCTTACTCACGGATTTCCCCACACTTATTGCCGGACCCGCTTAGGTATACTACTAATGCTACCGAATGGCAAACGCATTTAACGAATATGCAGTGGGGATTTATTTCACGAATTTCAGGAATAATGCCATTGTTATCAGCAAACATGACATTTGTGGTGCAAACCCAACAGTTGATTTTTTATGTTGAGTCCCTTTTCTTCTGAGGCACTGTTAAGTGCATGAAAAAGGTATAGGGCAGACTCTTCTTGTATATATATTGTACACAAAAATCTGGTCTTTACACAGGCATTTCTCTCTGAATAAAACTCAATAGCGATAGCAAAAGCCTTATTTGTACTAACATAGGTACTCTCATCAATAATCACTAAAAAGTATAATTTTTTCTTCAAATTGTCCGTCCAAAACATTATAGGCTATTGCAGATGATTTTGTTCTCTTACAAGACATTTTTCTTGCAATTTCTGAGTCAGGAAAAGTATCTTTGATGACATCGCTTAGATGATCCATCACAAGAAATGGTACATTATGCTCCACAAGCACAGACACTATTTTAGTGAATCCAATCATATTCTTCTTATTTTTCGCGCAAGCATTATGTTTTTTTAGAGAAGCCATCCTGGATAAAATTCTAACATTGCATACTTTGCAATGGGCACTACGTCCATCCTGTGCTTTACAAAGCCAAGTGGAAAATAATGGGTTCTGTTCCCAATCTGCTCGATACGATTGCTCATAAGCTCACTTCATAATTTTCACATTAAAAGCAATTTTAAACTGCTTACTCACTATTCACTTTAAAGCAAAAACCGTGTAGCCATTAGAATAAATTCAACCGTCAGTTGTCGGGGATCGGGGAAATACAACAGTGAACCCCCATAAGGCATAAGGGAGAATCACCGACAAAAAAGCAGGCGAAGCAACCAAATGGATAAAAATACCAAATCAGTTACACGTCTACCAACATAGAAATTAAAGTATATACATGCTTGATTAACCCTTCAGTGGTGGCGTGAAACTTTTCGGCGTGAGTAGTGGCGCCGGTGTCACAGACCAGGTTATATTAAAAATATAACGGGATCATTTTTTTCAAAATTTCATTGCCATTCAGTAATTAGGAGTTTACTTGGTATGGATGATTTAATTTGGGATACGAAAATGGTAACAATATAGCAAAAAATAGGAAAAACAGATTTTTGAGCTATTCCGTGATTCTAGTATAGTAAATACAAAAATGAATGATGAAAAAAAATTAAAATCACACGTATCCTCATGTTTTATACATGACATATCGAAAACTAAATAAAAAGTTTGATACGGCTGTTTTCAAGTGATTTTTCCAGGATATTTTATTCTTGATCATTTGTTGCACAGGTTCCGCAAATTGCTGTTACATGCTCCAAATACATGAATTTTTTACACTTGCAACAAGATAATCTTGTTTTTCGGTTTTTTTTCCAGTCACAAAAATTACATCTTCCAATTTTTCTAGGTTCGTTGTTTGCATTTTCGTTAGTGGAAATATGGCAAATTTCCTTCAATCTTGATTTTAAACTAAGAGGAAGTCCCGGCATTAGAGCACGCTGATGCAAATGAGGGAGTATTAGTTTGTTACCTATTTCTCTTAGAAAATTTCTTCTCAATATGCTTTTTTCTAGATTATTTGCACTATAAATTATCTGTGAATTGATACCGGCAATATTTAGAGTCAAATAAAATATAACCATTGGCCATCTTCTAGTATTTCTAGCGCAGTTGTAACTTGCGCACAATTTGTCAACCACGTCCACACCTCCTTTGGTTACGTTATATTCGGTAATCATTGCTGCTTTGCATAAATCACCTGATGATTTATCAATTTCGTCGCTATGGCGATGCAAAGGAGGGACTAGAAGCACATTCTTATTCTTCTTAGGAAGGTACGATACAAGAGATTCTTGTTTATATCCAAACATGCTCGTATATAGTGGTCGTTTAGTCGGTTTTGTGAATTCTAATGGTAATTCGCGTTTATTTTTCCTTATGGTTCCTATGGCAGTGAGTTTATGGTCATTCAGTAAAGTAACTAGAAGAGGAACAGATGTAAACCAGTTGTCGATTGTTATATTACGACCGCTTCTGACAATATGTTCAGAAAGTCTCAACACAATGTCTCGTCCAGTATTTGACTTTTGAAAAGGGCCATCCGGTTGAGAGCCCACATAAACCTCCAAGTTACTGGTGTAAAATATCTTTGCATCAGTTAATGCTAATACTTTTATACCATATTTAGTAGGTTTGTTAGGGATATATTGGCGAAACCCACATCTTCCTCTGAATGCTGGCAACATTTCGTCAATTGTTACATATGCTGAAAGGCAGTATCCATTTCTGCAGTTGGTTACGAACAATTCAAAGAAAGATCGAATTGCAGCTAGTTTATCTATCGCCCGCCTTTCTACACGCGTGTTTATTATGTCAAATCTCAAACAACGGAGTAAGAATCTAAATCGTTGTGAAGACATAGTGAGGCGAAAAATTTCTACTCCGGACCCATCAGTTTTCCATAAATCCTCAACATTTAGACGGTTTGCAGGATATAATCCTGCCATATAAAGTAATCCGATCAGAGCTCGAACTTCAACAGAGTTTGTGAAATTAGCATTACGAGTACGATTGAACTTGTTACCCACAGATTGTATATAATCATTTGTACCATCAACTATTATATTTATCATCTCATCAGTGATAAAATATTCCCATATTTCTATAGGCTCCTTCAGTCCCCGTGTTGCCGATGTCGTGCTGGGTAAGCGTTTTATTATATTTTCCTGTCTAGTTTTAACATTTTTTGGTTCAGGTTTATGTTTTCTCCAACGGGTAGTTCCATCCTTTCCTATGTATGATACTGAGTTGGTAAAGGTAGTTTCGTATATTTCATTATCGGAAATATCCTGCTCCGTATCACTACTATCAAGTTGTTGCTCTTCGTGGTCAGATTCGTATGCATCAGATTCAGATTCATCAAAGTGTTCTGTATGACTTTCTGAATCTACCTCATTCAACATTTGTAGAAGTCGCGCCTGTTCTGCTTCGTAAGATCCCATGTCTAACCTAATAAAATACACCAATTCAAATATATTATAAAATATGCAAATAATACCTGGATTCAATCAACGACTGCAAAATAAATAGTTCTTTCAGTGGTGGCCCTGGTCTCATACACCGGAATAACGCCTATATCAGTACACCAACACACAATTGAACTCAAACTAACACTGAAGCATTGCGATCGTATGATGGAAAGATAGCCAGAAATAGAGTTTATTGGGTTCCGCCCACTTCGATAGACACGTGATTTCCGATGCACCCGGTCTCTGAGACAGTAGCGCCACTACTGGAAGGTTAAAATAATTTTTACAATAATTATATTGTTAGTGGCATTTCTACATTATTTAAAGTTATATATTGAAATCTACTAAAGAAAATGTGCCTACTAACATTTTCTGAAAAAGGGTGAAAATCTACCAAAAAAGTAGAAATCTACTAGATGTGGCAACGCTGGATGTCCAATTCCTACTAACATTTTCAACACCACGAAGAAGACACCACAAAAAGAAAGAAAAAGAAGAGGAATCAAGTCACAAGGAGTGCGTTCCACTAGGCACACACAACGCTCACGATTGCGGTCATTCCTATTCCACTAGCAGATGACTACTTGTGAGTATTTTGGTTATCCTACCCAAGTGGAATGATTTTCATCTGATTGAAGTTGAAGAGTGATGACAAATGGATGACAATCTTTGTTTTGATTTGTGAATATTTATAAAATATCTATTCACAATAGCGATACGTTTTTCATATAATACTTTCAACAGAACGCATTAACGAAACGTTCAATCCAAATAATAATGCAATTATTGCACTAATGCGACGAAGAAATACTTTTGATTCCTCCAGTTCATCTATTCTCTCAAGCCTAGCATCTTTCGGAGATACATTCACTTCTAGAACTAAATCTTTTTCCGAATAACACAATGTCATTGTTTTGGTCGCCATCATTGAACTTTCATAACAAAACATCCACTTCAACCCACCTCAAGACATGGGTTGCCGTGAACTCGACGTGATCGAGAACAATGGCGTCATTTATGACGTTTTCAGCACGCCCAGAATGACCGTGATCGTTTGTCGAACGACTCACACGAGCGTTGTGTGTGCCTAGTGGAACGCACAAGGAGGACAACATGATGAATATCAGACTAAGTTGAGCCCCCACACGAATGGAGCTGGTCAAATGCGCCAACACGAAGCAAGGACCATAAACCTAGAGAGAGAGAGAGAGAGAGACACATGTGTAATGTGTATGCACAGTTTGTGTATGTATGTCATAGACAAATTAAAAATAAAGTGACTGTTTGAAACATTGGCGATCTTGACCACCAAGTTTTTGGTACGACCAGTCGCGCATGGAGGCGCTGCCCGCAATCCACAGACGACTGATGACATGATAATTTTCCAATTTCGACATTTGTCAGAAAATGACAAACACGTAATAATTTCAGAATAATTCTACTGTTGTCATCGAAAAATTAATTATAGAAATTATACCATGGACTTGAATTATGAACCCAACGTCGAAAATGGAATGTTTTGTTATTCGAGTTGACGCTGAAATTCCTCGAAATATTCTTTCACAAGGTAAAATATAAGCTGCTTTTCACAAACTGATACTTATTTCCATCCATCAGTTGCAGAAATTTTTTCACAAACTGGTACTTATTTCCATCCATCAGTTTCCATTTCCTATCACCATTTGAGGAAGTACATGTGGTCTCCTTTGTGCTAATAAATTAACAAAATTATTGAAGGTTTGTTGTGAATGTAATTTGTTTTTATTTTGGTTGATTTGATGTTAAAATTGTTTTGTCTGTAGTTGTACCTTGTCCTAGATACAATAAAATGTGTTTTTATAGTGTTCAACTTATTATTCTTGTTTTATAAGATTTTGTTCTTGATATCATGAAATAAAGATTTACTTTGAAACTTTATTTTAACAACGAACGAACTAACAGATTCTACGAATCGATTACTGTATATATTTTATTAGTGATCGATTTGCCATTCCTGTATTTCATACGATACAACCATTCATGTGGTATGGAATACAAGAATGGCAAATCAATCACTTATAAAATATATACCCACCATATCAATCATATAAAAGTAACGCATTTGAAAAACCCGCCTTATCTCAATCGGTTTTACCAACTGTACTTAGTTCGGCCAGTTGCGAGATATGTCGCCACTGTCTAAACGTGGTGCCAACTTTTACTGCAGTTTTGACAACTCTCTTTATTTTTAGTTTCTCTATGATGTATGTATTCTGTATTCTGTGACACTGGACTACTATCTACTATTGACTATTATTGTATATTGCATTATTCTCATGGTTCTACCGATTGAAAATAAGAAATGCCCATATATTGATCTTAAAGCAAAATTATGAGTGATCAGTGGAATTACAACGTTCATTATTCTCCATCAACTGCACAAGAATTTAATCCTCAGGTTTCTTCGGAAAATATTCCTGCAATTTGTCAATGGCCTCAGCATGAATTTCAGAATGTTGAACCAAACATCCATCAGAATAACGAGCCATTTACCTACCAAGCAGTAACTTCACATCCACCTCAATCGGGATCCTATGGTATTTCCCAACCAAATGCCTACGAACCAAATTTTGGGTATACTTCTAATTATCAAGTTCAGCAGAACCACTACCATTATCAAGAATGTTCAGCACCAACTGATTATGCTGAGGAATTAGAAAACTACAGATTCATTAAATCCAAACTGAACGAAGCAGAAGGTGAACAAGAAAAGTCAAGACCCAAAAACAGGTTAGTATTATATGACTATAATTGGCTAGCCTAGAACTAAACTAGTCTAAGTAGCAAAAATTAGTTTACGAGGAAACCCAACAAACAGGTTTCAGCTTACTATAACTTACTTTTTTAAAATAAGGGTATTGTTTTAGATGATTGTGTTGTTTAAGCATGTAAAAAATGAATGTTCAATGATAAACGGGTTTGTTTTAATTGGAATTTTTCTATTACAATTTTTTTTATGAAAAAATTATAACATAGACCACTTTTGAATTACACAGTGTTTGAATGTTAACATAACCGTGGAGTTTATTTCAATATTATTTATGAAAATTTTCAAACTTCGGTTAGTTCCTCGCCTCGAAATGGTGGTAGTGTGTCTAAAGAGTCATGGACTTCACCTCTCCTGTTATAATGAGGTAATGATAAGTAAAATGGGTGATGTATGGAGAGCACAAGTTGTAGCACTTTCTTTTTGTCTTTCATTTTATTGAAAGCTAAAAACTTTGATTTGGTCACAGTTTCTGAAACGAAGTTTCTGATTGATAGGTATCAGAGTAATCATCGTTATACTGCATTACTGACATTCTTTTGAAAACTTAATATTTTTCATTTTGGATATCAGCACCCGATGGGGAAACAACTACCCAAAATATGTACACCATAATTAAATATTTGATAATGAACAATATTTAAAATATATTTTAAAAAACGCACTAATTAAATATTTAAAATATATTTAGGATACCTAATGATAGTATTTAATGTTACTGAAAATGTATTTAAATAATTAAAGTATACTGAAGCTATTTAAAGAACTAGAGATGTATTGAAAATAATCAAAATATACCGAGGGTATTGAAAATACTGAAAATGTACTTAGGTTTGAAATGTAATGAAAATAAATGGAACATAGTGAATATAATATTTGGGATAATTAAGGTAATAAAAACGTGATGGAACTATTGAACTGAAGGAATCAACGATTTTGGTATAATTTACCCCGTGTTTTTACAAAAGTACCTAAAGTGAATATCTGCTGGTGAGAAATTAAAATGAAAGATTTCAAGTTATTGGGACAAATTATTATATTTCATTCAAAAATCCTTTATTTGAGGATCAGGGCAAATAACTGAAAAATGAAAACTATTCCAAAATAAATATTTATTGATAAATAAAATAATAAATGAAGGTTTAAATGTCAAACTGAGAACAAAAGACATGCTGATAAAAAAACAAGACAAGAAATTTCCAATAATTTTCCTAAAAATCCTTTAATTTTCCTAAAAATCCTTTCTTTCCTAAAAACCTTATTCGGAGTAATACGAACATTGAAAAAAACCATTAGCCAAATCAGTCCAGCCGCTGTTTTTATAAAATAAAAAATAATGTTACCCCAACCGGGATTCGTTCCTGTGACCTTCTGCTTGATAATACATGACTCGATAGTCTTTTTCTTCGCCAAATTTCTTATATACCCGAATTTTCCAATTTCCGGGCAACTTTACTGATTGTTTCTGTATTAACCATCCTCTGGCTATTACGAACATTGAAGAAAATTATCCAAATCGGTCCAGCTGTTCTCACGTTTTGCGCATAGAAAGAATCGAGATATATTTTTATTATATAGAAGATTATATATTCCAGAAAACTTTCCAGGACAAATAAATTTCCAATAACTTTTCTAAAAAACGTGGGGCCCATGACTTAGGTGAACTATTCATGCTTCAATTATCAATTGCATGTGCCCC
Source organism: Gonioctena quinquepunctata (assembly GCA_018342105.1). Lineage (NCBI taxonomy): Eukaryota > Metazoa > Arthropoda > Insecta > Coleoptera > Chrysomelidae > Gonioctena > Gonioctena quinquepunctata. Next base: position 247,706 of record JAFIRS010002055.1, on the reverse strand, counting down.
ACGTTTTTCGATTCAAAGCTTACAACTAATTTCATAGCTGCTGAAAATTCACAATAAAAAATGTCCAGGACAATCTCTATGGGGTTAGGAATCTGTATGGGGATATAAATCTGTATGGGGCTAGGATGTTACCTTCACATATTTTTAGATTTTCTTACCTCACTTTCCCCTTGTGCGATGCCTGTAAGGTTGAGAATTGCAATAGTGTTCATTATCGCTGAGCACACTCTCGATCGCAAAACAACGTCCGCTCGTCACCAGTATGGAGAGATTGTGTGATCCTAACCTCATTTTTTGTGGACCATAAAAAAAACAAACAGATAGACAAAAACACGAGTTAATATTGTATTGTCATCCAGTTCTGAGCCATTTCAGAAGTTTCAAGTCTCTAGCTCATTGGGAAGTTAGTTTAAAAACGATTGCAAGATGAGCAAGCTAATAAAAACGTGGTAAAAATAATAGTAGTTTATTTAACAAGTTTGCAAAGTGAGGCTTTAGCGGACGAATCGGAATATGAAGATGATGTACGCTAAAGCCAATTGCATACAACAATTTTTAGCTGTACCAATAAACAGAACATAAATGCTACACATATTTCCTCGCCGTGCATGCATTTTCAATCACCATCTATACGCTAGTCTGAGGAAGTTGTGCAAAAATCTAGCAAACGATTGTTTATCAATGACAATTTGTCAAATACTTGTATATTAGTGTTCATTTTTTATGAATAAGCATTACAAATTAATATTTCGAAGAAAACGTGTGCTGTCACTACGATATTTCAAATATTCTATAGTTCATTGGGTCTCCTGAAACGTTTTAAAGATGTTAATTATAAGTTTTCTAAATAAACAAAAATAGTCGGATAAGTGTTGCATTGAAGACTTCACCGGCCTAGTCCGGTAAAGTGGTATTTTGCGGACCATTTTCAGTGTCCAAAGTAGGTATTTTGTGGAGCATGTACAAAAAAATAATTGTAGACTGGCATGGCTGCTGTTAAATAAATTAGTTTTTTTTATCCATTGCCGTACCCTAGTGTTTGTTTCCCATTCCTCCTGCCATTTTTATTTATTAATGACAGTGAAGAATTCCAATTTTTGAGCACCGTGTGTACAAGCTAGTGAACTACAAGGACTTAACTCCATATATGTGAATATTTTGATTTTATTTTATTTATTTATTTTTTATTTGAAGTTCTACATAATATTTATTTGAAGTTCTACATAATACAGATCTATATTTAAAAGTAAGAAACAAAAATTGAAGAAAAAAGATTATTTTGATACTAACCTCATTGAGGTACTTAAAAAATAACTTATAAGAGTAACTGTATAACATTAATATCAATACAATTTTAGGATTTGCCTATTTACTAGTGCACCTAAGTGAGTGAACACTTGTATTGTGCATTTGAACAGATTTTGTAGCTACAAATAATTATTTCTGAGCCAATGTTGATGGATGAAACTCCAATAAATTCCAGTGATATAACTACTACTGTATATATATATGTATAACTATAGGTGAACTAATTACTGATCAATATTGTTTTCCAGAATTCTTATGAATTTGGGATAGTGGTTACATATATATTCTCTCGACTTACATGAAAATAATCTAACATTTTTCAGTTCTCTAATATCAGATGGTAAGAGGTTGAACGTTTTTGGTAAAATATAGGTTAAAATCTTTGACTGATATTTTTTTACATAGACGATTCTTAGGTGGTTATTACATGCATTTCTTGTTGATTTTACACTATCATTCTGGAAGTGACTTTTGTGATTGAAGGCTTATTTACAAACATTGAGAAAATAAAGTGATCTTATATTGAGTATTTCATTGGAGTACAGTTGTGTGGTGGGGAAGCGTCTTTTCTTCCTGTGAATAATTTTCAGAATGTAATTTTGAACAACATTTAACTTTTGTAGGGAATTTTTGTAGAGTCCTCCCCAAACTAGTATACCATATTGGAACAGTGATTCTGCTAGTGCCTTATATATGATTAGTAGCAGTTTCTTCGGGAGAAATTCTCTCAGCTGATAAAATTTATATATTAATTTCCTTACTTTCTTTGATAGATAATCAATGTGATTCTCCCATTTTAGATATTGGTCCATCATTACACCCAAGTACTTTTTTCATGTTTCTCTTTGATTTCTTCCTCTATTCCATCAACTTTAATGCAATCGAAGTCGGTCTATTTACATTAGTAATAGAAAAGGCTAGGTAGTGAGTTTTACTTGCATTCAGGGAAAGTTGATACGTTTTACCATTGTTTTACTGCTCTCATTCCATTTTTTGTTTTATTTTCACGTCGGACCAGGTATTACTACTGAATATCAAAACAGTGTCGTCTGCATAAGATATGATTTTGGCATTAACTGTTAATTGCAGTAAAGAGTTAATATAGGCCAGAATAGTATGGGACCCAGGACAGTACCTTGAGGTACACCAATTTGTACAGTCCTTGGGTTGCTTGAGGAGCCTTTTATTTTACTTGTTGTTGTCTTTCTGCCAGGTAATTCTGAAAGACATTCAAAACTGTACCGAATTCCATATTGATGCAGTACACTGATGAGTTTTTATGGTTAACCATATCAAAGGCTTTTGCCAGATCTAAAAACACTGCAATGGTTTTTATTTTCTTCAAGTTTTCTGTGATTTCTTTCACTACTGTGTACATTGCGTCTGTAGTTGACTTCCCCTTTTGAAAACCAAATTGACATTTGTGTAGTATTTTATTTGTATTGAAAAAGTTCACTAACCGCTCTTTTAAACATTTTTCGAAAAGTTTAGCAAAGTTGTTGATCACACTAATGGGTCTATAGTTAGAAATGTCAGATTTTTTATTAGCTTTGTGAATAGGTGTTATTATCGATGATTTAAATTGTCTGGGCACTATACCTGTTTCGAAGATGAGATTTATGATGTGTACTAGAGGTGTTGAGATGCTTTCACGTGTAGACTTGATGGTTTCAACTGTAATTCCATCCTTTCCGCGAACTATTACTTTTGAGTGAGAATATGTGGTTTTTATCTCAGTCTCAGAGACTGGGTGGAGAAACATTGAATTAGGATTGAAATAATTTTGTTGGTGAAATTTGTAGGAGCCTCTATATTATTTAACATATCTATTCCTATATTTATGAAATAATTGTTGCAGTAGTTGGCTAGCTGTTCGTCATCCCCAAAGTGTTACCATCAGTATCAACAATATTAAAATTTTCCTATTTGTTTTGTTTTCGTTTGTGGCGTCAGTGATTATTTTGTAAATTTTTCTCATGTCATTTCTGTTATTTTGTATCTGATTGCATAGTAAGTATTCTTACTTTTTTTAAGTAAATTATTCAATTTATTCCTATAAGTTTTGTATTCTACTCTGAGTGCTGGGAGTATTGGTTTAATAATTTCATTTTGAGTTTGTCTCTATATCTGATTGCGTTATAAGACCTATAGTTATCAAGGTTTTAATTTACCACTTTTTTTAAAAGGTATTGTTGATTTGGATTGATCGAGGTAGTTATTAAATTTTTCTTGGAAGGTTGTTTGAGTTTAAAACTGCTGTCCATGTTTCATTGCTGATGGTAGCTTTTAGTTTATTCAGGTCAATTTTGTTATATGAGTGAGTAGTTTTTTTATTATCTATATACCGGTTAGTTTTTGAGGTTATGTCAATCATTACTGGAAAATGATCTGTTATGTTGCAGTTTAGAATATAAGATTGAAAATTATATTTATTATTTATTTCGTTTTGTTTTTTAAGAAATATATGGTCTATACATGTAGCAGTTCCTGTTGTGACTTCGTGTTGGTTTATTTATGTATGGCTCGAAACCATGTTTGGCAAGCATACCTAGATATTTGTTGGTGTTTACATTATTTTCATCTAATATATCAACATTAATGTCTCCTGTAAATAATTCAATGTTATTGTATTGTTGGTTGTGTTCTAAATAGCATCAACCTCCTCAATGAATGTAGCAAGGTTGCTTGGTTGGTCTATAAAGAGCAATAATACGTATTTTCAAATGATTGATTGACAGATTCATTATACATAATGTTAGCGATATAGATAATTTAACGTTTGATACACTATAGTCAATATCAGATTTAATTAGTATTAAAATACCATCATTTCTGTTGAAATCACCACCATTATGTATCGGTGTATAATGAGGGATATTCAAGTTTTTCACTGAAACATTCTGAAAACATTCACTAAGAATAAAAATATCGCTTTCGATTTTATAGGTTTCAATTGTTGCTAAAAATTCATCGAAATTTCTGTTTGCACTTCTTATATTGAATTGCATAACACTCAAGATTTTTTGGGTTTTGGGCACTTGATTGGGATCAATGAAGAGTCCACTGTTATCTTTTCCCAACTAAATCTAGATTCTCTAAAACAATATCCAGTATCCGTTAAAACCATTATGTACAATATTCTGTTTTATTTCTCAAAAGCATGATCTTGTATTTCAAGGTTGGACATTCTTGATCCGTCGTGTGGTGGCTTGTATCGTGAGTCGTTTTGTAGGTTTTATTGGATTCAACACAATTGTTGCAACATTTAGTCTGTTTTGGGCATTCTTTTTTCTTAGTGTTAGCTGCTACATAAAGGACAAACTAGTTTATGCTTGCATTGTTGCTTCTTGTGGTAGAAGCCTTGACACTGATAACAACGGGAATACTGAGGTCTTCATATACTGGCAGTGATTCCCATCCAATAAAATTCTCTTGAAGCGATCAATTTGCTGAAAGAGTCCCCGGAACATTCACCATAAATTATTCCCAGGCCATTCTTTCCCTTTTTTACATATGTTACTTTGAAATCACCAGGTAGATCATTCTGTTCTAGAATACAGCTTTCAATTTCATCTGTAGTTAAATTTTGTCCGAAGTTTGTTATCTTCACTCTTGGTTTCCTCATTTGAGTGAGTTGAACATCGTAGCAATCTCCCAGTTTGTTTTTTGCTTCTCGTTCTAAAATGTCTACCTCTCTTTTAGATTTACACTTTATTGTGACTGTGCCAGTGTTAGATGATCTCATTTTGCTTATACCTATTTTCAGGTGGGATGGATTGATATTCTGATTTACGTCTCTCATTGTTTGGCCAGGTACTTGATTTGTTTTTTTTAGGTTTGATTATGATTTCTGGTGTACTTTGCTGTTTGTAGTTTGTTTGTGCACTGTTGTTTTTGGTTACATCTAGATAGGATGGTTTTTGTAGGGTGATTTTTTCTTCAATTATTCTAACTAATACTAACTATTGAAAGAATAATTAATAATAAAGCAGCGACTACAACTGCACCACAAATACCTTTTTTCTCTCTCTCCAAAAAAAAAACTTGCACAAATACAGGACAACAAAGCAGAGCAGGAGATATTCACTACAGGCCAGAGTGTATTTAAAAAATCTTGAAATATAAACTATCTCTAACTATCAGGGAATTATGGAAAGTATCTTCAAATGCTGCAAGAAAGAATCCACACTCTACTTATGTACAGTGTGTCACAATATCTTTCATAGAAGCTGTCTGGAAAGGAGGAAGCAAACTACTCATCTTGGTTGACATAAAATTATCTGCGCAAAACAATGCCTGGCGCAGGAGACAGCAATAGAATGAACTTTCCACAAGCGGCAGGGGGAAATAGACAGACTGATGCTACCAACAGAATATAAAGAAAAGGAAGAAGAAAAACAAATAAACACAATTCTAGAAGAATTAGGGAAAGCACACCAAGATAACCAAGAAAAACACGACTTAATCAAAGGAATTAGAAAAACAACAAAAGTCTATGAAGACAAACCATTCGAAGCTGAAGAAACATTTGTATTACAAGTAAAAGAACAACACAAATTCGTAGATAAAAAAAATAACAAAACCAAATTTGCACGATCCAAGCAAGCAAAACGAATAAACTAGAATCAGATGCTGAAGAACTGAATGACATTATAAAAAAGATGACATCAACCATCGAAACACTCTCAGAAGAAAAGGACTGCCACATGAAACAGCAAAGCATATTCGACAAACAGATACAACTGATAAAAACAAGAAACAATTGAAAGAGATGTCGGCACAAACTAAAGAACTGGTATCTCATAGCAAGAATCAGGAAAAAGCAGTTCAAACCGAGGACAGAAAAAAAAAACTCGGAAACAACAAGAGGTAATGAAGAGAGATCAAACTATGGCACCAAAAAGAACTCCAACACGGATTATAAAACTCGCATATTGCTGTTCACTGCAGCCCACGGAAAAAATCTCATAGGGCATCTATAAAAACAAAAAAAAAGAAAACTAAAAAATAGAATCCATTATAAAGACAAATTGTCACGATGACATTTTAATAGATACCGCCCACGGAAACTCGAAACATTTAACAAAAGATGATAATAATACTCTGGGCAAATAAAATGAATTCTGGAATGATGAATAAACTCTAAAGAACACTAATATAGTTTTAATCACTGCACCTAATAGATATGACCACAAATATAAAAATGATCAAATTTACGAAAACAATCTAGCCCTGTATAGAGAATTACACACAAAAAAAAGATCAACCACTTCAAGATCTTGGAATCCAACAATATTCTAAGAAGAACTAACTATACAAGTGATGGCTTTTGAATGACCAACAGAGAAAAATGGTTCTTGAGCATAGCAATCCTAAAATTCATTGAATTTAACTTTGAAACTGAAGAAATAATGGTAAGTGCCTATAATAAAAATAAAAACCCTTATAGGGTACCAAGACCAAGGGATCATACTGAAGAGACTACTACCATCAACGATAAGTTAAACCTCAATATTAAAAGCCAGGATCCAGGATAAATTCAGTGCTGAGGATGAAGACAATAATGAACATAGTCATTTTTTATCAAAAACCAAGCCGCCAGTGACAATACCTTGATATCAATCATATATCTTAACATCCAATTAGTGTGAAATAAAGTTGATGAACTCTACCTACTACTTGAACAACTAGGATATCCTAAATTCATATTCTTAACTGAACATTGGCTGTTACCAGAAGAACCACTGCACATACCCGAATACCATGTATTATCTAACTTCTGTAGAACCAACTCACTGCACAGTGGCACAGCTATCCTGGTCCATGATTCTTCCCAGGACATGTCATTTTTCAACACCGATTAGTATTGTGATATATGTGAAGAAAAGCAATTTGAAATATCTATAGTATTCTCAAAAAAAAAACAACCTATATCTCGCTTGCATCTACAGAACTCCGACGTCAGATATCAATATATTCTTGGACAAACTTGACCAACCATTCTCAAAAATTCCACTACGCTCAAAAATTCTTCTGACCAGTGATTTCAACATTAACGTCCAGGACGAGACTTCTACTAGCACCCAAAGACTAATGAATATATTTGACTCCCATAACATATCCAACCATGTAACGTCTCCAACGCGTATATTACAGTACTCCTCTACAATGATTGACTACCTATGCTCAAACATCGACCACTCTACCATATCCTGTGAAATTATACCCTCTAGCTTATCAGACCATGAAACCGTATATAGCACTATCACCTGGAAATTTAAAGAATCTACCAAAAAGTCTCGTATTGAAAGAATCTACAGCACTAAAAATTATCAAAGGTTCTATAACTTAGAAGTAGACACGAATTGGCAAATTATGGTATCAAAAGAAGAACCCTTCAAATAATTCTACAAAGAGATTGTAAGTAATTTCGAAATTGCTTTTCCTAAACAAATTATAAATGTAAAAAAATGAAAACATGGACAAAAGGAATAATATCATCAATGAACATAAGGGCGTTGCATCATATCAGGAAATACACTGACAATATCTTCTTTCATAGCTATTTCAATAAATACAGAAGCGTCAACAGAAAGATCATAAGAACTCCAAAAAATATGTATTATAGTTGAAGAATATCTGAATCGGACAACAAGGCGAAGGAAAGTTGAGCAATAATAAACGAGCTCTGGAAAAGACACAAAAGCTATAACAACTGACTTAGCCTTAAAACCCGATACCCTAAATGACTACTACTGTTCAATATCTGACACACTTAAAAACAGAATTGATCCAAATCAGGGCCCACTAGAATATCTTGAAAATATATATGTGGACACTTATAGTTTATAGTGTACAACACAAATCTAAACGAACTGAAAGAAACGATAGATGCCATCAAGAACAAAAAAGCTGCAGGGGTGGATGACATCTCAATAAACATCTTTAAAACCCTTCCTGATAGTGCACTAAATATTCTCGTGGAATTGATCAACAAATCCTTCACATAAGGGTAATTCCCAGACTTCCTCAAAACCTCTGTACTGATCCCAATCCACAAGGGTGGCAATAAAGAAGACCCTACCAACTTCAGGTCTATATCCCTGATCCCCACACTAGCCAAAATTATCGAGAAATTGGTAAAACAGAGAATTGTGGAATTCTTGGACACCAACTGAATTTTGAGTACACATCAATATGGCTTTCAGCAAAGAAAAAACACCTCTGACGCAATATCCACATTATTACAATCAGTTTATAATGAAATCAACTATGGAGAAACAACTGCAGCAGTATTATGTGACTTGTCAAAAGCATTTGAGTATGTCGACCGTTATATATATATATATTGCTCCCAAAACTTAATAGATATGGTTTCAGGGGCAATAGCCACATTTGGATCAAGTCATATCTCAGTGGAAGAAAACAGTTTGTAAGAATGACATCGGACTCTAAGACCAAAGATGTTAAATGCGGCGTACCCCAGGGACCAATCTCGTTCTTACTATATATCAACGATTTATCTTGTATACCGATCTCAGGAAGTTTAACTCTTTTCGCCGACGATACCACGATATTCTGGCACGACAGAGACAAAGACAGGCTCCAATTCAGGATATCTGAAGACATGAACAAGGTGAAAAACTGGTGTGACTCCAATTATCTAACACTCAACACAACCAAAACCAATGTATTGACATTCAAATGCATTATTTCAGATATCCTGCTACGAGAAAACTTTATAGAAAATACCCCTGCTTCAAAATTCCTTCTGGTTAATAATCTTGAATTCACTAAACATATTAGGCACCTCAACAAAAAACTAGCTAAAGGCTGCTTCGCATTGAGAAATGTTGCACAGGAACTTGAGTTCTTCAACGCAAAGGAGATCTATTATGCTTTGATAGACTCACAGTTGAGGTATGGCATTCCCACTGGGGAGTTTGCAGCCCTCAACTCATGCAGTCGGTATTCGTCCTGCAAAAAAGAGCAATAAGTTATCTGTGCAAAGCAAAATGGCGAGACCCACGCAAACTGATATTTATTAAACACGAAATCCTCACTGTAATCTCAATATTCATAATGGAAACAGTATCCATCATACACAAAAAAGAACCGACTATGAAGGCCCACCTATACCATCCTCCACAAGACAATCGAACCAACTGAGGCTACCCATCCCTATGTCAAACTTAGTTAAGGAATCATTGGTATACAACTGAGTTAAAATCTATAACAAACTTCCCAGCGACATAAAAAAATACGTCTCTTAGCATATTCAGAAAAAAAACAAAAAAAATCACAAGTGAAAGAGCATATTATAATCTAAATGAATACTTCGAGGACAATCTGTGATGTGAGTCTATTAATTTGAATTAATGTTATGTAATTTTTTACTTTCACGTCTACTTATTATTGTATTGTAGATATTTTAACAATTCGTATTATGTTAAATACTTTAATCATATTTTCTAGATGCTTTTATCACACATGACTGTAACTGTTTGTTAACAAGAGATTTCTCTTAGAACAACAAATATATTCTCTCTCTGTCTCTCTCTAATAATCGACGGGTAAACCCAATTTTACAGGTTGACATAAATAGTTGATATAACAAACTTAACCTAGTTATATCTAAATTAATAATAATGATTATATTAGGTAAAATAAAACACAGAAGATACAAGAATTTCAAAGAATCATACTAAGATCAACTAACAAAGGTGAGAAGATAAACCAGATAAATACAAAAATGTAAGTAAAAAAAGAAATAATAAAATAAAAATAAATTACAAACAGTTAATGAAACTTAAGGTGAGTGGCAAGAACAAATTGAAATATAGAAAATCATACAACTTTCAGCATACCTTCTTTAATTTTTGTTTTATGGATGAAATATTAGAACCGAACAAGCCCATGTGACAACTATAATCATTCCCATACTTGACCATCCTGTTAAAAGGTACATTTTGTGAATAATTAGTTTGGCAAAAAGTTGTGAAAAACTTTGGGTTTGCCTAACTGGAACATTCAAGTAAAATTCAGAAAGTATGCAGGGACAGTTGATAGTTCCTGATATGATTTTATGAAGAAAGCAAATATCCGAATTGATCCTTTTTTGTTCAAGAGACTGCAAATTCAAAGATTGTATAATATCAGTATAGTTATATTCACTATGATTCAATCCCAGTTTGTAGGCAGCAAAGCGTAAACACTTTTTCTGAATCCCTTCAATATTGTTTTTTTGGTAAATGTAGCTGGGAGACCATACTACAGATGAATATTCCAGTATTGATCTGACTAATGCACAATATAGAGTTTTTGTTGTTTGACCCGAAAAATCACTGAATGATCGAATTATAAAGCCCAACATTTTAAATGAACGAGCAATAATGTCTCTAATATGTGGATAAACGGTGAATTTGGAATCGAATGTAACACCCAGGTCCCTAACCTCGTTGACAATGTTGATACCAGTCTCCTCAATAAAATATTGGTAATTTACAATTTTGTTTGATATGGAAAAAGTTATTTGGTAGCATTTATTAATATTTAAGTCCATGACATTAGTTTTACCCCGTTCAAAAAATAAAGATAGTTCGGCTTGCAAAGTAATGGCGTCTGTTCGATTTTTAATTTTACTAAATATTTGGGGATCATCGGCAAACAACAAGACATTAGACTCTTTAGAAAGGAGAAATATATAATTGTGGGATCCCTGAGGGACACCAGAGGTAACACGATTACAAATCTGCCAGAACTCGCCTGACTATATAGGAGTTAAATTATACAATAAATTCAAATGTATCTGTGAGCTTAAACAATATACTTGTCATTTAGCATTAAACTCAAACGTTTTCTGATAGAACAAATATTTTTTTAAATGTGTTTTTGTTTCTCAACTTTTAAAATGTGTTTTGTTTTTAATATTAATTTTTAAAATTTTTAATTTATAATTTTAATTCTAACTTTAATTTTTCTTGTATTTTAACTGTATGTTAATTATCTAAAATGCATATTTACATCCCATTTTTCTGACTAGTCTGATAAAGATGCATCTGTCTTTGATCTTTGTTGATCGAATATTTATGTATTTTTTTGTGACGAATAAATTGATTCTGATTCATAAATGAGCCTAGAAATATAGCTACCAATTTTAACTCTTTGAATGCGTTCAGTCAGATAACTTCATAGCCAGTTGAGCAAATGACCAGAAACACCATAAGCACCCAACTTTGCTAATAACAGGGCATGGTTGACTGCCAAAAGCTTTCGAGAAAGAAATCTGTATAAATGGAATCAACTTGCAACTTGTTCTCTAAGGTATTAACAATAAAGTGTTGATAGTAACTTAGTTGAAGTTGATTTACCCTGATTTAATTTTTTTTTTCAACAAATATATAATAAATAAATTGAAAAATCACTTATAGGAGAGAATCGGCTTTCTCTTGCTCATATAAGAGTAGGTAAGCTTCAGCGGTCACAAGGGATCTCAATGATATGGGAGGGGCATGAGTGTCATTGTACTCGTACCAGGTGCCGGAGTACGGATGTCTGCAGTAGGCGGTGTAGTTCCCGCATACAGATTGTAGCGACATGGAGCGACGTTGTCGGCGGCGTAGTTGCTCATATCTAATCCTTCTAGTGGAAAGTCTATGTTGACGTTGAGTTTGCTTCGGAAGCGTTTGGATGAAGAGAAACGTTTCAAGTGAATCACCAAAACTTTGGGGAATTTTCGAATCGACAAAGATTTCGTACATTTCCTGTGCTTCTTACAGTTGGAGCAATTCGGTTCTTCATCCCCGTCCTTTATCTCTTCTTGCGTTAAAGAATCCAAATAATGTGAAAGCTTGAGATGACCGGTGCTTTGAGTAATGGGCAAAAAGGATCGAACTTGACCGAACAGTAGCCACAAAAAGTGCATTTCAGGGTCGATTTTAATTGACCGACGAAAATATCAACTATTAGATAGATAGATCTTTATTTCAATTAGGAACCCTAATATACATATGAAAAGTAATTGCTAATATATATAATAATATTAATAGCATAAATCTAAAATTAATTTTGTCAAGGGTTACATATTGTTAACCTTTTCAGAACCGAAAACGATCGAACACGCGGGTTGCTTTGTATTGAGCACGTGTATTCTGACCACACCCACACTAAAAACTGATTGGTTTGGCTCTTGCTCGCCACTTTTGGCGAAGGTGTGCAGAACATGACAGCTAAGCATACTGTTCTAATAGGATTAAGTACTTTTAATCAAAAATTGAGTTACAAGTGCGTTGAACAAGATTAGTTTGAAGTTTGTTGGATTTGGCGGTACCAAATTCCTATGTGGTGTCAAAATGAAGACGGGTGAGAATATTGCGTTGTTAGATTTTCAAAGACAGCTGGTGAAATCTATTATTTTTTTTTATTTTTTTTTTTACTTTTTTTGACAAACACCGCAAAGTTATACCTAAGAGTTATAGCAGCAGCCGACCAGCTCAAGCATATTCTCCTTTGAGGCTTATTGAGAGACATTTTCGAGCGATGTTTCCTCGGAAACCGGAGAATAATAAGATAGTTCTGAAAAGGTATTGTTTGCGCGAAATAAGAGGAAGGACACATCATACACTTGTGTACCATGTAATGTCCCACTTTGTGTCATTGGGTGTTTTGAGAGGTACCATTCAGTTGTAAAATCCTAATGTATATTTCATGAACATTTCTTGTACTACTTATTAGAATAAACTCTGATTTTTCTCTTACCAAAAAAGTTTTATATGTTTTTAAGTGTAATATCACAAAATTTAAAATAAAATAAATTTTGTTTTCTCTTTGTAATTAGAAAAAAGATAGGTTGTCATGAAGAAATCTGTATAACGTCTTCAATAAACAGTCCACGTCTCTGGACGTTTCGGGACTGAAGCCGGACAAACACGCACACGCTTCCCTCGTCGGCTCTGTAAGCACTGCCGGCTGAATCTGGCGCGGTCCTGAAAGGGGTTAAATAGACCACTTTCGAAGTGAACAAAACTTAATATTCTTTTAAAGCTAAAGTGAAATATTGTTCATATACCATTTTAGAATGCAGATCTTACATAGACCACTTATCATTAATAAAGTATTGCTCCTTAAATTCAATTATGGTGTACCTTCATTTTGATAAACATGTAACACAGTTCCAGGCTAGCTAATTACAGTATCTCCAATCTTTCATAGTTCCTACCATGGGATTCCATTATTGCTTCAGTTAATATTTCCGAGATGATATTGGTTGAAATTTTATCTCAAGTAAGGTATATGTACCATATATCGACAGTTTCAGGACTTCCTCCACTTTGAAACGGTGATAAAAATATTATTCATCTAAAAACTTCTTCCTTTTTTCATCATCAGAAATGTTGTCACATTTGGGTTTTGAGACTGAAATATGACTAAATCATATTTCACTAAAATTTGTACATTGATTTTTTTTAAAAATAATTTCCGTTTGTCCCATATATTGACAGTTGGGAAACTCATTTGTCCCAATTATCGACATACTACAGATCACTTTATCGACAATAGACATGGATAGATTGAAAGTCTTTGAATATTTTTTTACAGCTTTCGAGAAATTAGGGGAAAATTACTTAGTATATATGAGTTTTTATTAGAGAGTTTAAAACAATAATTATTCAAAAATATAAAAATAAAAACAATAAAATGCTACTATTCAAAGAACATATTGATGACTAAGTAATTGTTGTTGTTGGAAATAGAAAACGAAAGGATCAAAAACAATATCATTGTAACGGGAGCACTAGAAAACTCTGATAACATCAAAGTAGCCCAATCAAAAGTCGAGAAAGTCCTCACGATGAGTCCTTCACAAGCGAAAATATTTCAAAAATGAAACTGAGTAAGACAAGAGAGCAAACACTATTTGCCGTAGTGACTTTAGGTTCATTACAAAAGAAAACTTTCTTACCCAAAAATAGAAACAAAAAAGAAAAAATAAGAGGTAGTTCCTGCAAAATAAACTCAAACACAAGAAACATCGTAATTAATGAAGAAATGACCCCAATGGTCAACAACCTATATAAAGAAGCACATAAACTTAAAGGAGCTGGATATGCCTTCGTATGGCAAAGGGGAGGCATTGTGAACGCAAGAGTAAGGAAGGAGATCCCCCAATCAAGTTGAGGTCAACAGAACAAGTAGGTGATATCTTAAAAAACCTGGAGTAAACCATTGTTTTTCTAAATATGATGAGAAGATCAAAAACTAGAAACTTCCAAAACTGTATGTATGACTATCAAGTGTACGAGTCAATAATCTGTGATAAAATCTCAAACATAAATTATTTCAATTCTCCTTTGAATGATTTAAATGTAATACATGTAAATATTAGAAGTATAAAGAAGAACTTCGATAACCTGTTAGTACTCTCAGATGTCTTAGACAAAAACTTTGATGTTATTATACTATCAGAAACAAACAATATCGATAACCCTTATGATTTCAGTATTCAGGGATATCAAGTATTTTATAATAATAGCAAAATAAATAAATGTGATGGAAATATAATGTTCTAGAAATTGAAGACACAAAATTTCTTCGTGTCAACCTATGTAAGAATAACACATCAATTGGAATCATAAGTGTGTATCGATCACCATCATTGCACCCACATAATTTCATCGCAGACTTAGACAATGTATTAAATGAAATAGTAGATTTTTGTGAAATATAAATTTTTGCTGGTGATATCAACATTAACCTAATGGAAACATACAACCAAAGTGTAAACAATTATATGAATGTTCTTAGTACTAAGGGATACAGTAGTGTTATTAATCAAGCAACCAGAGTTGAAGGCATAAGTGCCTCATGCATCGACCATTATTTTGTTAAATGCAGATGGCATAATATAAATCAAACACGTGGAGTCATATTAAACAGTGGCCTTCGTATTACCCCTTTCTTTTGAACATTAGCTCACCTAAAGACAAAGCGAAGTACTCGGCAAACAAATATGTGAAAAGATTTGATTGGGAAAAATTAAAAGAATATCTTGACGAAGTCAACTGGTCTCAATGCCTGGATACATTCGTATCCGAAGATTATGCTTTAATGATAATTAGAGAAATACAGTAATGTATATCATTGTTACCCAGTTTTTCGAAGTTAATTGAGAAACTTGTAAAAAAAAGGGTGATAGTTTTCCTTAAAAAACATAATATTTTAAATTCCAACCAGTTCGGGTTTCAATCATCAAAAAGTACACAGGATGCCATATTCTCGTTTCTGGAAACCCTTTATCTAAATCTAAATGACCAAGACGTTGCGGCTGCAGTATTCTGTGACTTAACAAAGGCATTTGATTGTGTGAATCATGAGATACTCCTCCGAAAGCTGGAACGCTATGGTTTTAGAGGTACTGCACTGACATGGTTCAGTTCGTATTTGGCTGACCGTCGTCAGACAGTGCTGCTAAATGGGACAGGTTCAAGAGAAGGCATAGTGAGATGTGGTGTACCACAGGGATCGGTACTGGGACCATTGCTCTTTTTGATATATGTAAATGATTTAACTGAAGTGGACATTAAAGGAAAATTTACAATGTTTGCAGATGACACGACGATACTATGTCATAACAAGAATAGCGCAGAGCTTCATAACGTTATAAGCGCGGATATAGAGAAAGTGAAAGAGTGGTGTGACGCCAATCTTTTATCGTTCAACATCAGGAAAACAAACATTGTATCATTCAAATGTACTCTAAATGATGATGTCAATCTAGCTGATGAAGTTATCCCCAATGTCTCTGACATTAAATTTTTAGGACTACATATCGACGACAAATTAGCTTTTGAAGGTCATATTAGTCAATTGTGCAAGAAACTAGCTTCAGGCTGTTATGCAGTCAGAGTTGTATCAAATGAGCTGTGCATCACAAATGCCAGACAGGTATATTTTTCACTGATAGAGTCACACCTTCGTTATGGCATTTCCTTCTGGGGTATGTGTTCAAAAAACCGATTCAACATGGTCTTCTTGCTACAGAAACGGGCAATGAGATATATATGTAAAGCCAAGTACCGGGACTCTTGTCGTCCACTATTTTCAAAACAAAAAATTTTAACTCTGGTTTGTATTTTTATAATAGAAACGGCATGCCTTCTGCATAAAAAATACAAGAACGTATTAGTTTGCTCCCCCTCATATAGTACCCGTCGCCCTAATCAGATTTCTCTTTTGAAACCTTTACCTGCTCTTACTCAGAAGTCGCTCATCTACCAAAGCAGAAAAATCTATAACCACCTGCCATTAAGAATAAGGGAAATTCGGGATCTCAATAAATTCAAAAAAGAAGTAAATAAGCTTTTGGTTGAGAAGGCCTATTATACACTGGAAGAATTCTTCCTAGATTCAGTAAGTTGAAGTATCATCGTCAAACTAGTCAAATATTGTGAGTAATAACTGTATGTATATCTTATTTTACAAACCTATAATTATGATTATTTCATATTTATATTTTATATATTTATGCTTGTTCAGTTCAATATAATCATTTTTTTATGACCAGACAATGTGAAGAAATTGTCTTATATTATATGTTCTATGTTTATTACATTTTGACCCTTAGTATATATGTATATATCTATATGTCTGTATATGTGCTCAAATTTGCTTATATATTTTTATGTTTATAGGAGTTCATTTATATGCTATAATCATTATTTATCGCTTTGTCTATGAGATTTTTGTATCTTCTGACAATAAAGCATGATTGATTGATTGAATGATATCAAAAGCAACGAACACTCAATATATAAAATGTAGAAATAGAAAGATTAAACTATGGATGACTATAGGCCTAATCAATTCTATAAGACAACAAGAAAAAATAAAAAAAATTGCTGTAATCTCACAACTTGACATTGATAACACATATTATAAAAATTATAGAAAAATGCTGTCAAAGCTCATATCCAAAGCTAAAGTAAATTACTATCAGCAACTATTTATAAACTATCATTCTGATTCAATGGGAAACTATAAAAAAAGCGACAAACCAACACAAAAATATCCAAACTATCAACTCAATCGAAACTGAAAATAATAAATAAATCAATGATCAAAAGGATATAGCAAACTAATTTAACAAATTTTTTGGAAGCATCGGTGAAAAACTTGCCAATAACATACAAAGTTCATTAAACAACCCGATACCAAAAGTTGAAAAGGTATCGACGACTTGTGATTCTTTTTTAATGAATCCAACTAATGAAACAGAACTCATAGGAATCATAAACTCACTAAAAAATAAAACTTCATATGGGCTAGATAATATTTCCACAGACGTCATTAAGAAGAATCACAAGGTGCTGGTGAACCCCATCATGCATCTGGTTAATGTAACATTTACTACAGGGAAGTTCCCTGAAGTTCTGAAAAACACCCTTATTGTCCCAATTTATAAAGCGGGATCAAAAAAATCCTTGGAAACTATAGATATGTCTAACTAGCATCTTGAGTAAAATAAAAAAGCACTTGAAAACTGACCTTGAAACCAACAATTTACTCTCTAACTTCCAATTTGGATTTAAGCGAAACTGCAGCACTAAAGATGCTCTCCACAGCATAACAGATTTCATTGCTCGAAGTTTAAATAACAATAAGAAGTGCCTGTCAATTTTCCTAGATTTGGCCAAGGCATTTGATACTGTGTCACATCCGATTCTGCTGGACAAGCTTGACAATATTGGAGTTAGAGGCTTAAGCAATGAACTACTCAAATCCTTCCTGGAAAAAAGAACTCAAAAAGTAAAAGTAGGTGATTCAATAAGTGAAGCTTGTACAGTTGAACTTGGTGTGCCCGAGGGTACAGTGCTAGGCCCAATCCTTTTCCCTATTTATATAAACAGTACTACAAACTCACTTCCTGAAGGCAATGTGATCTGCTACGCTGATAACACAGTAATATTATTCCAAGATAACTCATAGAGTGATGTATTTGAAAGCGCTGAAAACGCTATAAACATAGTCAAACAGTGGCTAGATAATTAAATACTGACACTAAATGTTGACAAATCCCACTATATGTTCTACTCACTCACAAAAAACAAACTCCCTGCGATTAAACCCCTAATAATACATAAACCAGATTGCAAACTTCGCTACAACTGTAACTGTGCACAGGTAATTACACCAAGCTCAAAAACAAAATACCTAAGAGTTTATTTCGACTCTACTTTGAAATGGAATCACCATGTCGAATACATTACTGCCAAGTTAAGAAAACTTTATTATAAATTTTACCAATTGAGACAAATTCTATCAAAAAAAAAATTTAAAAATTAAATTTATGGGGATTTATAAAATATTTAACTTTAATAAATAATCTGGAATAAACCTAGGCGTTTCCCCAGTGATCTTTTATGTAATGAAACAAGAATTTTAAGAATGGAACAACTACATTAAATCAGTTACCAGATGTATAATAAATGGAAAAATGTTAATGAATAAACTGAATTACCCTACTATCACGAGATCCCTATCCAACAACAACGTAAAGACTCCACATACACTTTTCACTACAATTCAGAGAACTCTTCTCTTTACTGCTCCTAGAATTTATAATATGTTACTCTCAAGATTAAGATCTAGTAATTATCCCAAAATCAAGAAAATGTTAACTACCTGGTTGCTTGATGAAAACATTACAACTTTTCTATGACACTATACAACTAATTGCTTGTCTGACAATGTGCCCAATAGTACATATTATATATTGATATTATAAGTTCGTATAATTGACGAAACTCCCGAAATTTTCAATTATTCCCAAGAAATTGTAATTACTTAAGAGTAGGCTAACCACAAAATAAGATTCACACGCACATGCCACACGGCATATTGTGTGACACTTTCCCAAAAGATAACTATTCCTAAGAAATTAGACGTTTAGGTAAATATATAATCATGTTATACCGTTAAAGTGTACTGTATATCTGTAAGTGTTTGGCGTTTGTTTAATAATTATGAGTAGCAGTTGTGTCATTTCTTCGTGAATGTCTTTCTGTTTTTGAGTTTGCGCCAAAACCTGCGGGGATGGGCCTTCTCCCTCGTCCTCTGTGGGTTGGGTTTCCGCTTCTTTGGGCTCTGTAAAATTTCTTAGGATTCTCTTCCATGAGGTTGCACCTCAATTAAAAACTAAAATTGGAAAGTTCTTCCACACGAAAAAGGCCTCTTTTATTTTTAAGGGCAGGTCTATTTATTTTTTTACAATGTCTTTCTGTTTTTGAGTTTGCGCCAAAACCTGCGGGGATGGGCCTTCTCCCTCGTCCTCTGTGGGTTGGGTTTCCGCTTCTTTGGGCTCTGTAAAATTTCTTAGGGTTCTCTTCCATGAGGTTGCACCTCAATTAAAAACTAATATTGGAAAGTTCTTCCACACGAAAAAGGCCTCTTTTATTTTTAAGGGCAGGTCTATTTATTTTTTTACAATTTCATTTTCACAATAAGTCAAAATTTTTTTTTTTTATCAGGCCAAATCCAATTAAGTCATTTTCTTTATATACGGTTTATTTTGATTTTGAGTTTATTTTCCTTTGTACAAAAATCATTTCTATAATCTCACCAGGATTTTTTTTTCGTTGTAATTCGCAATCACAAAATATTTAATAGAGATTTATTTTTGTCAGTTGTATCAGATGGGTTTTCTTCTTCAAATTCTTCTACTGTTTTTGTTGATAGTCATTTTCTCTTCTTTATTCTTTTTTTTTTTTGTAAGTTATTTTTTCTTTTTGTTTTTTTTTTCTTTGAAGTTGCTTTCCTTCTTTCCTCTCCAATTCTGTCTGCTTAGCTTCTTATTTTCATTTTTGATAATCTTGCCATTGTTGTGAAGTAACAACATCAGGAATTTGTTCATTAGGAGTACGTTTGCCAACCACTACTTTTGGTTTTGGCCAAAACAAACACTTTTTAAATGGAGACGGTATATTTGGATCAACACCTTCTGGTAAATTGTCCCCGATTATATTTTTCTTATCAGGACTGTCCATTTCATTTGAAGAATTCCTGGATGCTTCTGGATCTTCTGTAGAGTTGAAATCACTATTTGTATTTTCCTTTTCCAAAACATTCACATTTCCCAAAACAAAGGGCAATGATTGTGACAAAGTGGTTTCTTCCATTTGGTTCTGAGTATTTCTCGTGGATTTTATAACTTCTGAAGGTTGGAAATAACAACTCAATTTTGTCGATTTATCACTTTCAACTTCCACAGTTGTATGACTAGAATTGATAGCACTCACTTGCGAATCCAAAATAATATTTTGATACTATTGTTATCTTCATGTTCATTAAATTTAGAACTAGAAGGTACACCTTCTTTATCGCGTATGTAACCGAAATCAAAATGGGACTTTCTAAATCAAGTAATGTGGTGTCATTTTGATCAGTGATATCAAATTCACCGTGATAAGTCAAACCATTCTCTGAATTATTTTGAGGGTTGTCAGGAAATGGACTATTGTGAGGTGAATTATATCCAAAATTTGAATCGGTGGGTACACTCTTTCCCTAACCGATTTTCAAAAAGGAAACAAGCTGTTATCTTCAATAGAACTTGTCCGTCTGATCTCCAGAGTTTTAAAAAATTTTGTTTGTTTTGAGGACAGATCCTTTTCTAGAAAATCTAAGAATGGTCATAAACCAAGTTTTTCTTCAAACATTTTCTCGATTAATTGACCATCTTTGAAATATTTTTCATAATTGATATTATCACAGTTAAAGGAACCAAACCACATGAGCAGAAACCATTCCTTATGTTTTTTTCTGAATTTTTCATCGAATGCAAGGATAATTTTAAAATTGTGGCAAATTCTTCTGACTTCACTTTTTTCCATTTCATAGGAATATTTCTACAGTGTATCACACTTCTCATGGAAACACCCCCGTAACTTCCGTAATTATTGGAGTAGAATTCTGAAACCTGAGTGACATACAGTGCGCGCCAGGGGCGATGGATATACCGATTTTTGCGAAAAATAATATTAGGGGGCAAGATAGGCTCAAAATTCTCACGGATTCGTGATCAGAACATCAACTTTGGTAATGATCCATATTTTCGTTAAAAAATTTTCAGTTTTGAAAAATCCGAATTTGTCTCACTTCTCATGGAAACATCCCCGTATCTTCCGTAATAATTGGAGTAGAATTCTGAAATTTTCACGATTGTTAGATATATCAAGGATGAGTCTAAAAAATATCCTCTGGGGTTAACCTGAGTGACATGCACTGCGCGCCAGGGCCGATGGATATACCGATTTTTGCGAATAATAATATAAGGTGGCAAGATAGGCTCAAAATTCTTACGGATTCGTGATCAGGACATCAACTTTAATAACAAGCCATATTTTTGCTGAAAAATTTTCAGTTCTGGAAAATCCGAATTTGTCTCACTTCTTATGGAAACACCCCCGTATCTTCCGTAATTATTGGAGTAGAACTCTGAAATTTTCACAATCGTTAGATATACCGAAAATGAGTCTAAATCTCTTCTGGGGTTAACCTGAGTGACATACACTGCGCGCCAGGGGCGATGGATATACCGATTTTTCCGAAAAATAATATTAGGGGGCAAGATAGGCTCAAAATTCTTACGGATTCGTGATCAGGACATCAACTTTAGTAACAATCCATATTTTCGCTGAAAAATGTTTAGTTCAGAAAAATCCGAATTTGTCTCACTTCCTATGCAAACGCCCCTGTATCTTCCGTAGTTATTGAAGTAGTAACGATCGTTACTGGAGATGATACTGATTATTTTCTAGGGTTGACCAGAGTACTTGAGCGCCAGGGGCGATTGAAATGCAAATGTTTGCAAACAATAATATTAAGAGGCGGTTAAAGCGGGATTTCACTGATTCGTGATTAGGACATTAAACTTACAAACGATACGAATTTTTGCTAAAGAATATTTCAGTTCAGAAAAATTCGAATTTTCCCACTTCTCATGGAAACACCTCCATATCAAGCGTTATTAGTGGAGTAGAGCTCTGAAATTTCCACAATAGCTAGATATACAGGGGATGAGTCTTAATAATATCTGGAGTGAAATTTGTCGAGCTTCCAGAGGGGAGTACAAAATATGGATTTTCTAAAGGAAGTATTGAACTTTATTTCCGAAAACATCACAAAATTGAAAAAAGTGTTCAAAATGAAAAAAACAAGTCAGACTATGTTATTGAAGCATATCTCAAAAAACCTTAACTTTTCTGTTCACTAATATTTATTGAAGAAACAATGGCTAGAGATACTCAATGTAGAAATATCACTCGATATAATGTTCTACAGTTATAAACTGTACGAACTTTTTTGAAAAAAAATTAAATTGTTGAAAAACTATTGATGATCTGTTCATGAAATGAATGACGGTATTCACAATGAGTTTTGATCACCGTTGCTCAGTTTATGACTTGTGATAAACAAAATAAATATTTTAAATTCAAGCTTTCATTAAACTGCACAAAAAAGAAAAAAATAAACCTTAGAGTTCATGAAACCCATAATGTTGTGTAAACCCCAAACCCACAAAAGGGTTGAATATTGCTGTTCTATAGAAGTGTCATCAGTATGAGTATGATACATAGACACATTCTATGTATAATCAGTATGTTCATGTACTTATGCGATCTAAAACCTTGTCGCGACCGAGGTTTATTCCTAATTGGAATTTTTATTTTAAGCGGTAGGATATATAAGGAAATCAGGCGACAAGCTTTCAACATAAGAACATGAACATACTGATTATAGGTAGTATGTGTCTATGTGTACTGATGGCACTTCTATAGAGCAGCCATAATCAACCCTTTTGTGGGTTTGGGGTTTACACAACATTATGGGTTTTCTGAACTCCTTGGTTTATTTTTTTAATTTTTTTTGGCAGTTTAATAAAATCTTGTTTTTTTAACTTTGGAATTATCTTCTTAGTTAGAAACATTTCCCAATCGATCAATTTCAAGTAACGCTTCATTCTTGCAAGGTCTCCTGCCGGTTAATTTTGTGCAATCCAGTTTGGGCTCTCTTGTTATACGACGATATACTGTAGAGGAGTATACTACGGTCTCCACGGAAAAGCAACTTTGGTTTTGTATGTGGTCTGTACTCTGTGCTCTGTATCTTAAACAAAATTATAGCTTTTCATTATTCCTAAGAAAAACCTAAGTGAACGAAGAGCGAATTAAAATACACATATTTGGTCGCACATATCTCTACTTATATAAGTCATATACACATCTTTGGTGCTCAATGATAGTTTCAATGCTTATGGTATATGCCATAGTCTCTACTTTCGTCTCACACACCTTTTAGGAGTAATGATAAACTCTAATATGCTTTCATATCGCCGTAAATATGATCCGAGCTCAATAGTAATCTGATATCATATAAAAACTACGCATTCCAACTGGTTTCATTGCTGAGTTCCTATGGCCTCCTTCCGACTGCATCATCTGACCAGGTCCATGGTATTGCATTGCTCGCAATATTTGAACTAAATATACATACATACAAATGTAAAGTTACATAAAAGCTTGTTCAAAATAATGAGACAGGTGTTTGCATTTCACACTACAGAAGATTTGTCATCTTTTACCTGAAAAAAAATCTGACAAAATGTTTTTTCCCATTTAGTTGTATATTTTTTAACCTGATAATACACACGTATTGTTGAAAAATATTTTTCATAGTGTGGAAGGAACATTCGATTTTTTTTAGTTCAGTTCATTTCGGGACTTTTGATAAATGACAAATTTATTAAATATTTAAAAAAAACTGCCAGCTGAAACAAAATACATATTGCAATAAGGAAACAAATCTTATTTTCTTAGAAACAAAAATCCAATTCGATAAACAGCTAGAATTTAGATTTTTTCAAGTACATGATGAATTAATGTCTGAAATAATTCAAAAGGATTAGATTACACCCGTTTCAATTTATAAAAATTAAGTGGTGCCCTGACATTGCCATGGAAAACAGTTGGTTATTGATATTTACTGTCAACTTGACAATATTGTTGGAAGATCTCCTTGTATTACTCTCCAGACTAGTTTTCTCCTTACTATTGTTGTTTCTAGTACTATTGTTGTTTCTGCCGTGTTTGTTGTTCCCATTGTTTTCATTGTTGCTGTTGTCTATTGTTCTTGTGTTCCTGATGTTTATTGTTCGTGAGTTCATATTTGAATATTTCTGAAGTTCCTATTTTAACTGATATTAGCTTATATTGCTTAACAAAGCAATATAAGCACGTCGGTCTCTTCAAGATAAAATTGAAATTGTTTTAATTGTTGGTGAAGGCGTGAGGTCTTATCGTGAAGCGGCCTCTGAATTCAATAGAAGACACCCGCTAGAAGCGGCTATATACACCCTGGAACTGTCAATGAAATATATGATATTTTCATGAGCACCGGCTAAGTAACAAAGGAAAGAAAAATTGTGAAAGAGCATATTGAAGATGATACCATATTGGCGGCATATCAAGCTGTTCCTAGAATCAGTTTGAGAAACTTATCGCTTCAACTCAATATGAGCCGTAGTAAAATATGGAGGTGTTTGAAAAGGCATAAAATGCATGCTTTTAAACCCAAATTCTTACACACTTTGCATGAAGGAGACGAATTTTGCCGAATGGAATATTGTTTATAGTTGCAAGGAAATTACCTCAATGATAGGAATTTTTTTAAGAATGTCTTACACAGTGATGGGGCTACGTTTACCACGAATGGTGTGATATCTTCCCAGAACATGAGATTTTAGGCTGAACAAAATCCAAATTGGGTGGTGAATTGCAGAGACCAAAATCTAAACAAACCACTGTTCGTTGATTTTCTCGAAAATACATTTTTCGATGTGTTGGATGAACTACCTCTAGATGTTAGGCATAACCTAATTCTTCAATTAGATGGTTCACCAGTCCACAATTGTGGAATATCAAGAGACTGGTTGAATAGGAAAAGAGACAGTAAACGAATAGAACCAACAGATGTTTAATGGGCGAACGACATTGATATTCACAGCTCTTTATAAGCCGTCATGAAACTTTATCTTCATGTATTTATTATTTTTCGAACTCAAATAATCAGAATATAATTTTTCACTTACATTTCAAAAAAAATTATATTCTTTTTTCAAAGATAATAAAAATCACGCAAAATGTTGTTACGATAAAGAATTATTACATTTATTAATTAATCTCAATTGATATTGATCTCGCTTCTGACAATGTAATTTTAGTTCCTTTAGACCTTCATAAATATTTAAAAAAGGTTTCAGAAGTGCTATAAAATATGAATGGTGAGAAGCGCGATCGGTCACTGGACGCTGCGCCTTGCACCAAAAGACACTCTCACACTTTGCACCCGAATTCTCATGATTTCTCTTCCACTCTGCCTTTTGACACTTTGCACGTAGTTTATTCTTCACGGAAACAATACAAATGCAAATTTTTCGTAACTTTGAAGCTTCTGTCAACCCTTTATCTTCCACTTACTCTTCTGACAATATTTTTCCTGTGTTTATTCATCTCTCCTCGATACCTAATGAATTTTCAGCCCTGCCGATCGACAATTTTTTTGTCGGAAAATTTGCATGTTTGATTGCCCACCTACACAGTTATCTTCCAGCGCGCCTTCTGACGGTCGGGCTTTCGCTTTGCCAACAACAATCGAAACATTTCTAGGCAAAATATTCCGTGGACTGAGGCATGTTGCTCGTCCTGTAGCTCGTCTGAAACTCCTGTTACTCACAAAAAATCTCGCCAGAGACTCTATATTCTATAATGGCGGCAAAATGTTTAATCACTTGCCAATTGACATCAGGAGAGCAAACTTGAACGAAAGCCAATTTAGAAAAACAATGTTTTCTCTGAGAGACCCTACTATTGCGGCAGGAATTCTTCCTGTCACTATATTAACTATATTATATTTACTATATTCCCATTACTTGTATTCTAATACTTTTTGATGTTAGTTTTGTCACACTCATTAGCTCATTATATTTTCATTTTCATTACTGTCCTCAATGTAACATATGAATTCTTTATGTCCATACTTTGTTTTTTACTTTCTTTTATACTTTGTGTTATATTTTGTATACCCTACGCATTATCAATAAGGTATCCCTTCAGACAATAAAGCATATTTATTATTATTATTATTATTGTGACATAGGAAGAAGTATGACTGTCGAGAAAAAGAATAATGGGTAATGGGATTTCACTTTTCAATAACCAAGTATGGAAAACGCTTATGATATATTATAAAAAGGTCTTTTCTGTCATCCATTCAGTTTCGGACCGTCCAATATCCCACGATACATGCATTTTATCGGCAACTGCTTTAGGAATCCTTTTATAACTGAACATAATTATCAGTGGAGATATGTCCCTTTGGCATCGCACGTAATTAGCGTGGTCCAACATTATTTTTCGTCGCTGTTACTGAAACAGCCTTCTCTCCTTTGCTAACAAGAACTTTATAATTTTTTGGATTCAAGAAAACCGCTGTTTCATCACAATTACAACTCTAGAGGGAACATTAGTAATGGTAAAGTACCCATTTTCATTCAAATAAGTAAATATTTCCGTATACCAGTCCCTAGATTGTAGATTGTATGAGGGTCGATATGGCTGTGCAGCCTCTCTGTACTTTGACCTAAAATATCTTTTGTACATTATCCTTCATCTATTCGAGGCACAGGAGTATGACACTCCTTACTAAGTTTATCAGTTTCCTGGGAGCTAGGTTCCTGATGTCTGAGGGCCTTTTGCAAAACAGTGCTTGGCTGTTGCAAAGCAGGTGTTCTGCAGTTTCAGCCAAGTTCTCGCAGTAACGGCACAGTTCACTGTCTGATCTGTCCATTCTTTTGAGATGATACCTCAGAGGACAATGTTCGGTGAGCAGTCCCGAGTTGCCAAATCCTCTGTTGTTTCAGAGGTAGGGTTCTTTAACGAGCTCAACATCTATGAACCGCCATCTTGATGTTCCCTCCGAAGGACGGCATATCTATCGTCTTATCTCGTACTCATTGATAAGACACCTGCAGCTGCGTACATGCTACTACGCTACAGTTGTTAGGGCATTTTAACGCGCACCTTTCTTGTCAGGTGGTCACCCATCCAAGTACTAAACGCGCCCAATGTTGCTTGGCACAGATATCGATAAGACTCTCATCAACCTGACCAGCCACCGGTGCCCGGTGTCTTTGTCCTGGAATCTCATTCCCGTGGTGTGGGCTTTGGAGAGACCACAGAAGGGTTCTGGGCCAGAAAATTGAGTGTTTGCCCCTTCCTTGGCAAGGCTGTCTGCTTCTTCATTGCCTTTGATTCCCTTGTGACCTGGCACCCACATCAGGGTGACCTGATTATTCGTAGCCAGTTGTCTTAGAGAGAGTTTGCAGTCCCAAGTCAGTCTAGACTCATAAGTATGTGACTTTAGAGCTTTTAATGCTGCTTGACTATCTGATAGAATATAGATCTTTGCCCCCCTGGAGCCTCTTGCAAGGCATTCTTGGGCGCAAATTTCTATAGCATGGATTTCTGCTTGAAATATTGTTAGGGCTTTGCCTAGGGGTGTTGAGAGCCTAAAACTAGGACCCGTTACTCCCACTCTAGCCCTTCCGTCCATCTTGGAACCATCAGTTTACCATACTGATGCATTCCTTTCTAGTGGAGACCCGTTCGTTCGTTCACTTCAAAGTCGTGTCTAGCTGGCATGGTATCTGATGGCTTGTACCTAGATTCTAGGGGAATATTTTCCAAAATCTTCAGATGTGCAATCAGATTTCCAGCCTTCAAGTTTGATGCCTGGTGCAGTCTCAAGGCACTCACTCCCGCTTCCTTCATTACACACAAGTGCAGTGGCGGAAGATTCAGCATTACCTCTAGTGCTGCAGTGGATCACGTGAATATTGCCCCTGTGATTCCCAGACCGCTGCACTTTTTGCAGCTTGATTTGTGCTGAGTACTGTTAGATTTTTTGGCCACCATGCTAATGATGCGTAGGTGACCATGGGTGTGATGATTGTTTGGTATGACCAATATATCATTTTTGGATTCAAACCTCATGTCTTACAATATACTCTGCGGCACTTCCAGGTTGCCGCTGTAACCTTGGAAAGAATGATATTGATGTGACTGTTCCATGTTAGTCTTTGGTCGATTATAACGCGCAGGTATTTGAGTTCCTAAGGAAAAGTTAGCTGAGTTCCATTCAGGGTTGGGGCTTTCAGTTCGTACTTTCTCCTCTTTGTGAATGGAACCAGCACTGTTTTGCTGGGATTTACATTAAGTCCCTCCTTTGCGCACCAGCTTCTGATTATATTTAGGGCTATCTGCATGCGATTGGATATTATCCCGTCATGTTTGTCCCTAATAGTGACGACCAGGTCATCAGCATAACCTTGAGTCGTGATTCCAGAGTAATGTAGCTTCTCTATCAGATTCCTCCCCAAGTGAAGCCACAATGATTCTGTTTTTAGTCATTGCATGTATCCATCTGATCAGTGAGGTGTTTATATTCCTTTCCTCTAGTGATCTAATGATTGAGTCATGTGAGTGTTATCGAAGGCACCCTCTATATCTATGAATGCACATAGAGCCATTTCTTTGGCCAGGTATGTCTTTTCATTGTAGAGCATTAATCGTTGATTTGCCTGCTCGATAGGCGAACCGTTTTTGAGAAGCGGTCTGTCCAAGAGGATTTCACTCACTTCTTATGTAACAGTCGATAAGACTTTGGTTCGTCTGCCGGACGTCTCCTAGTCTTTGGTATAAACACCACTGCAGCCTCTCTCCAGACTTTCGGTATGTGACCGAAAATCAAACTGGCCTTTTCAAGGCCATTTTGTAGTAAGGCCTTTCCGGCCGATTTAAGCTTTTAACGGCCCATTTGATTTTTTGGTTGGTGAAGATTTTCCCCGCAAGGCTCCTGCTGTAGCACATGTACGTCCATTGAATGTTCATTGGATAATGAAAATGGATATTATGGACGTCCATTGAACGTCCAGTTACATACAATATGTCCGATAAATTAATAAATATTACAAATATATATATAAATATATATATATATATATATATATATATATATATTGTTATGTTATGAATGACCAGTAAAATATTTTAAAGAAATAATTTCATAAAAAACCCACAAAAATAATAATTACTTAATAGTTAGTAGTTCATGAGATTTTGTTTTACATATTTTTGAGATTCTATTTCCTTTATGAAGCCTCTGTATAATATTGATAGGTAAAAATATACAAATACTATAATGTAATCATTTTCATACATTGTCAAAATGATTACAACCTATAATTGTTCAAAATACAACAAAAAAGTCTAGATTTACAAAATCATTCTGAATTAAATGTGATCAACAAAGTTATAGGCTTGAAACATACAGTATATGAAACTGTATCTAACTAAAAATAGCCAATGGGAGAACAACAAACTTCTTGATGACAATAGCCAATCAGGAAACAGTATGGTCAGATAATTTAAATTTGGAAAAATAAGAACTATGAAATGTCAAAGACAATTATCATCAAATATTGTATATAGTTTATAAGAAATGTAAAATATTTTAGTTCATAAGTTTTCAAATAAACCCAAAAGAGTGATAATGTGACAAGAAAGTGCGCGAGTTTGAAAATTCAAATAATATGGACAAAACAGAAATGGTATCCAGGGGATGAAAAAACAAAGCCAGAGGGAAATTAAAATAATTTTAAAAAAGACCGCCACGTACAAAATTTGAGGAGAAGATTCCTTTCAAGATTTTCACGAATACAAGATATTTTGTCTACAGAAACTAACCAATTCAACCTCAAGAGAATTTCGACACAAATAAATAGGAGAAAACAAGATTACCTTTTATGTACTCCACATAAAACTGTTTCCAAGCTGATTTCTGGGATTTGTATGGTCCCGTTTGTAATGGAGAGTTCCTGAGAGCAGTAGATTGAAAAAGGATTTCAGATTCTTGGTGTGTATTGTAACAGCGACAGTTCCAGCTTCATGTATAAACTTTTTAGTGCACAAACTGAATCACTTTACAACATAACTCGTCTATCTGAAGAACTCTATTTTATTTTGGGTATTGAACTATAAAAGAATTCTTCCAACCTCAATGAAAAAGTGAGGTTATGAATACTCTAACCATCACTGTTTTTTCATTATTTTATATGAAAATTTGTCTGGCTTCTGTTTGTTGACTCCGTTGATTTGTCGTTTTCTACCAAGTGTTGTTCATCCTTGCACTTCTCCACCGTACTGATGAGGGCCGAGACCCCGAAACACGTGTCTACGGTTAGCACTTTTCTCTGAGGGCTATGTCCATTAAATTCCTTCCATTTTGTTTTTAACAGTCCCCTCGATATTACTCTCTTTCATATATATATATATATATATATATATATTCCGAACTTAACAAAAAGAAATATTCAATTTCCATTACGAATATGTTTCAAAAGTTCACTCTTGAAAAGTTTCAATGATGAAGTAGATTTTATTAAATGAGGCAAATCATTGAATTGTACAAAACCTTTGAAGAATAAACTGCTCATACTACTTCTTGAATTTGTTCTATTTATATGAATGTGATTGTTGTGCCTGGTAGAATGGTGATGAATGTCCTTATTAAAAGTTATTAATGATAACAAGTATGGATGTACAATGGAACTACATACATGTACATTAGAGACCAGATAATGTACCAAAAGGTTCAGATTACTACATCCAATGGATGTCCTTATTCAACACATCCAATGAATCTTCATTCAACACGCCCAGTGGATGTCCATACCATACGTTCAAGGTATGTCCATCCAAATCGCCAAATGGATGTCCAGTCATAAACATGAAAAGAAAACACATTCAGGTACAATCAAATTGTGATAAGCTACCTAAGCAGTTTGTTTAATTGATTGAAACTAGCTGATAAAACGCCCAGTTACATTTTTAAAGGCCCACATAGGATTTTTAACTGATACCCTGATAACTAATTGACGACATATACAGAGTGGGCCATTGAAAACGAAACAGCGGCTCTGTAGGTCGACAGAACCGAATTTTATAAAAACTCTCGGACACGTCAACTATATTTTCGAGGGGGACATCGTTCGCGATGAAATTCACCCGAAATACATTCCATCCTTCGGAGCTGTGACCGCCACCCCTAAATTTTTAAATGGCAACATATGGCAAGTGATACCTCATGTGAAAGGTATTTTCCTTCTTTATATCAAATAACAAAAATAAATTAATTCTATCGATTCGTTATCGAGATAAAGGAACTTGAAGTTGGGAAATCACTTTTTATTCACCCAATCAATAAAAACAATATCTCATAAAGCAACTGTCGCAATAATTATTATTGTCAAAGAACTAAATGTTCAAACTGTCTACCACCCATTTCCATACAATAGTACAAGTTCTGTTCAAAACTAGACCTCACATTTCGTAGCATTTCCGGCGTTATTCGACGGCATTCTTCAATAATTCTCCTTCGTAAATCTTCCAGAGATTCTGGTTCAGTTGCAAATATTTTGTTTTTCAAGTGACCCCACAGGAAAAAGTCGAGTGGGGTTGAATCTGGAGATCTGGCTGGCCACTCTATAGAGCCTCTTCTTCCAATCCAACTTCCAGGAAACATTCTATCCAAAAACGCCCTAACAGGCTGTGCATAATGTGGAGGTGCCCCGTCTTGTTGAAATATCAAGTGGTCTTCATGGTAACGATGTCATTTTCAATGATGTCTACTAATTGTGGATAAACAAATTCATTCAATAATTCCAAATAAGTTTCTCCTGTCAGGTTACCGTCGAGAAATACTGGTCCAATCAAACGGTCCCCAAAAATACCGGCCCCACATTGAGTTTTTGGGGAATTTGAGTATGGACTTCGTGGAAAACATGTGGATTGGCATCTGACCAATAACGACAATTATGACGATTCAGTCGAATTCTAAAAAAATGTAGACTCATCAGAAAAGCAGATGTTGAAAAGGAAATTCTCATCAGCATCTATTCTCGTAGTCATAATTTCACAAAATTCCTGTCGCCTATCAAAATCATCTTCATTCAATTGGTGTACCAAATGTATTTTGTAGAGGTGGAATTTATGATGTTTCAGGATTCGGCGAATACTGGTTCTACTGATATTGGTAACACTAGCCAATTTCCTTGTGCTCAATGTTGGGTCTGTATGAACTTGTCCTGAAAGTGCAACTTCAACAGCTTCATTTCTCAACGGAAATTCACGTTCTGGGTCTCATTTCTTGTTGGCTACTGATCCAGTTTGACGAAATTTTTGCACTAATTCTAGAACGTATTTTCTATCAACAAGTTTATCTGGATGCGTTTCATTGAACAAATTAGCTGTACGGTTACCGCACTCATCATTCTTAAAAAAAAAAATATTATTTCAACTCTTTCCGCGATCGTATACACCATAATTGCGGAAAGATATTCAGCAGCTTTAGTCAAGTAATTCACTCTAATGTCATTCAATCAAAGATCAGTTCGACACTGATAAACGTCCACAATTGCGATTTGGCGAAAAAAAATATGTCATACATGTTTTTGTTGTACTCGCATTTGAGTCGAATTCGAGAAAACGTCTTTTCAGCGATTCTTAAGAACCTTAAAAAAAATTCGATCAAGTAAATGAGAATGAAATAAATTTTTTAAACGGAATTGCATGTTATTTGTTGGTAAACAGTTAGATCATTTAATTCCTTGACAATGATAATTATATTTAAACAGTTGCATTGTTAGATGTTATTTTTATTGATTGAGTGAATAAAAAGTTATTTCCCAACTTCAAGTTCCTATATCTTGAAAACGAATCGATAGAATTAATTTATTTTTGTTGTTCGATATTAAGAAGGAAAATACCTTTCAAATGAGGTATCACTTGCCATATGTTGCCATTTAAAAATTTAGGTGTGGCGGTCACAGCTCCGAGGGATGGAATGTATTTCGGGTGAATATCATCGCGAACGATGTCCCCCTCGAAAATGTAGTTGACGTGTCAAAGGGTTTTTATATAATTCGGTTCTGCCGACCTACAGAGCCGCTGTTTCGTTTTCAATGGCCCACTCTATATATATATATATATATATATATATATATATATATATATATATATATATATATATATATATATATATATATATATATATATATATATATATATATATATGAGGTATCTGTTGTATGAAGTATCAGTAGGTATCATATTGTGCTCCGATTGTTTGTTTCAATGTGTGAGTAAAACAGGGACTACATCTACAAAATTCGGAACAAGCGTGCCCCTTACACACAAAAAATCCTAACAAGGTATGTTGAATAACTTCCTAGTAAATTGAATTAAACGTTAACCGTCGACTACGTATGAGAAATTAGTCCGAACAAATTGGGAAAATCTGAAAGCACTACAACGGAGACATGACAACCGATTTATCAAACAAAGAGTTGCTGAACGAGAAATTGAAGAAAATAAAAGAAGAGGGAAACAAAAACAAAGAAGAAATAAAGTTATAACTAAAAAATGAGAATAAAAAATTAATTGATATCCTAGAACAGAACACCAAACGTATAGATATTTTAGAGGAGAAAGTACAAGAAATTGAGAAGAAATTTGATAATCTTGATAAAGTAATAAGAAAAAAGAATTTATTGGTATATGGACTAGAAATTCCTGACACAGAATCCATAGAGTCTTTTGTTGTTGAATCTGAACTTCTTGATATAGAACTCAGTGACACATATATTAACAATATTTTTTCATTTCGAAACCAAAAGATTCCTACAATCAAAATAGAACTGATCTCTTACTTGAAAAAGAAAATAATACTACAGAATTGCTATAAATTAAAAGGAAAGAAAATCTATATATCACAGGATCTCTCGACAGAAGACAGAAAATACCAGAAGATTTTAGTGACTCACCTGAAGTTAGCCAAAGAAAAAAACTAAACGCTACTATAAAAGGAAATATGCTAATAGTCAATGGAGAAATCTATGGAATTGAGGAACCGAAAGAATGCAACGAAGACGAGTTTCGCAAAAATATAGATCCACTCACCTCAAGAAATCAACATTCAAATAGTGCCCCTGGTACGTCGTCGAAAGTAGCTCATCCAGAAAGAGAACAGCAAACCAACAAAACACAGGAATCTCAAAAAGGAACAAATATACAGAAAGAAAAAATAGAAATAAAGAAAGCGGAAAGAAAACCAAATACACCCCACAAAGAACCTGAAAAAAAAAAGAACTCAACAAAGAACTAACTCAGCTTCCAGCGACTTTGCAGCGAGAGTTCTTCGCAATCAAAAGTGAACGCCTAATTTAGCTGGACTACTCTCATCGTTCCTCAATAATCTCATCATTTCTTTATTCTTATCAGTGAAACACCAGAGAATTTTTTTAACCTTTTTACATTGCGAACAAATTTTAGAAAAACAAGTATAGTTTTATTATTTAGATACCATCAGAATATACAGAAAAGCAATATGCTGTTATTTCAGTTTTCTTATTAGGTATAGTTAGTAGAAAAATGGATCAATATATTGAGAGATGTTAATCATACTCCCATCAATACAATCGAATATTACTCAATATCTGATCTGAATGAACATTTTAGAAAACAAAATCATTAAACATATTTCATCAAAATATAAGAAGCGTTTATAAAAATATAGATGAACTGAAAATCCATTTGAAACAATTGGAATATCAATACGACATTATTTTAAAAATTTACTGTACTAGACAGCAGTATAATTCAATTAGACCAATATGTAATGGAATACAGCGAGGGAAATATAAATAAAAACGATGGAGTGATCATTTATATACATATATACAAATCCTACATCAACTGTATAAACTCCCTCGAACTGATAAAAAAGATAATAAAAGGCTACTTACATGTGACAGATAGACATAAAATACATTCACTTGTCTAAAATTGAATACTGCTGTCTATTTTTGTCTATTTTTATCTATTTTTGTCTATTTTTTTTCTGTGTTTATTCTGTTTTTTCTGTTTTTACTACTTTTTTTCTATTTTTCTGTAATTATATGTGTTACTATGTAAGTGTTTGTAAAAATATTTTTAAATTTTGTAATTATTTTAAATCTTTAAATTACTGTATTACTTAAATGATAAATGTAATTATTCTTTGGGAAACATTCAGTTCAACAGACGAGAATATATATTTTTTTTTCATACTTTATTGCCGGAAGAAGAATTCTCATTGACAAAGTACAAAATTAAGTCAGTTTATATACAAAAATGTAAATACACATATGCTATACATGCATACACAAGAAACATTAAAATAGTACATATGATGCATGAATAATTAAAAAAGTAAACGGGGGGTAAGTTTACAGATACTTCAAGACATTTTAAACACAGTCACAATTAAATACAGGTACATTTCATGTAAGACATAACAAATTGATTAGTATAGTCTATATTCATGAACAACACGTTAAAATATATTAAAAATCTAGAAATGTAAAGAAATATATAAATAAAAAATAAAAACAATATAAAATTTATAAATACAAAGTTAAAAATACGAGTTCCTGATGCAGGTATCACGGTCAAGCTAAATTGCAAATAAGAATACTAAACTAAACTAGATTATATAGTGTTCCTAATAGGTAAGATTATCGAAAAGTGACCTGAAAGAACTCCTGAACATTGTAAAGAACATGTTCAAGAAGAATATTCTTCATAGATGATCTAAATCGTTTAAAGTCTTTAATATCTCTTATGTTCCATGGAATATTATTATAGATTTTTGCAGCATTATATATTAATGAGTTCTTGATTATATTGGTGGAAGGAATGGGGAGTGTCAAATTACCTTTTTGGCGAGTGATGCCCTCATTGACTTTATACAAGTCTATATTCTTAAAAATCAGGCAAACTGTCTCAAGTATAAACAAAGATGAGACAGTTAGTAGATTACTCTGTTTAAATAAGGTCCTGCATGACTCTCGCGGTCCTGCTTTTGATAGATATCGAATGGCGCATTTTTGTAAGACAAATATTGATTGGAAGCTTTCTTGGTTACATGAACCCCAGAATGCTATACCATATCGAATATGCGATTCAACCAGTGCATGGTAAACCATCTTGGCCGTTGCTGTACCCAATTCATTGATTACTATACGTATAGCATAACATCCTGATGAAAGCTTCTTTCCCAATTGCTTAACGTGATCATGAAACTTCAATAGGTATCATGCATATTTTTTTTTTATTGTTCTAATCGATTGTACCATCCATACAAATACTGGAAAAATAGTATAGATGCCAAAAATATCAATAATTGGCAAAGAAAAAAATATTTAAATTTTATTCCAAATATTGGCAATTCAAACGGCCGGCCATTTGGCGGGATTATGTGACGTCAAAGTACATGTCAACAAAGGTTATCCAAAGTAAACATAGTCGATTCTATATTGTATTTCTTGAATATTTCGATAAATTAAAGATGGAAAGTAGTGGAAAAACAGTTTATAGGTACTGTATAGTTCCAAAGTGCAACAATACAACGAAAACTACTCCTCAAAAAGTTTTTTTTCTTGTGCCAAGGAACGCAAACATTCGAATAAAGTGGTGTAAAGCTATAAAAAGGGACGAATTTAAGAATCAAAAACTATCTGCAACGAGCTGCTTATACTGTTGTGAGGATCACTTTGATGTAAGTATTTTTGTTTTGATATTTAAGTGTCATAACCTAAAACTACTTGTCGAATCTAAAACCGTTCTGACTACTTTCATCTTCATTTTCAGTTGGAAGAGGATACAGAAAACTTCATTCAGTACCAAATAATGTCTAAACAACAAGGGGTTCCTGTTACATTACGTTTAAGGAAAGGTGTTTTGCCCCACAAATTTCAGTGTCAGAAAGAAAATAAGCCAATACCAGTGAGACAGGCTGCTCTCAAGAGACAAAGACTGAGTTTCGTTCAAGATACTCTATCACAAGCTGCTACCAGAGAAGAGAAACCAAACTATGTGGAGGCCCTGCAGATACAACAATCACCAGAGAAATAAATTATTGTGAAGCTGGTCCTAGTTCATCTTCACACGACGTTTTCTCAACAAAAAGTGAAAGCCTTTCTTGTGACAAAGCCGTACAAGTGAACACAATAAAACAAAGTGCAATAAAATATAGAAGCAAAGGTGTCAATGTTGGTTCTAAAACAAAAATGTAGCAGTATCACCATTTCTTGTACCAGTTAAAAACACATCGACTTCACCTATTAAAACCGCCCCGATTGCCGGTACAAAAAGAAAGTTATTCCCAGATATAAAACCAACAGATGATTTATCTCTGACTTCACAATCTTCATCAATATCTAGTGAATATGAACAAGAAAGTACTTCATCCGAAGCGAGTTGGGCTCAAGATAACGAAGACAGACAATTTAAAAATGTTATGCGTAGTGCAATATTGACTGCCATTGAAAAAGAGCCTAAAATGATGTTAGGACTGCCTAAAGACAGTTACCATTTGATAAAATTATTAAGTGAAAATATCCCAGTTCCCACTATCGGCATTTTAATAACCTTGAAGAAATTCAAGTTAAATGAATCATTTGACATATTAGCTATACATTTTGGCTATTCACAGAGCACTATAAGTAGAATATTTTCAAAAACAGTAATTATTCTAGCAGAAAAATTGAAGGAGTTAATTGTGTGGCCTGAACCATCTGACATAGTTAAATGTTTACCTATCGCTTTTAGAGCACGGTATTCAAAAGTTGTTTCAATTATAGATTGCTTGGAAATAGAAATTGAAAAACCTTCTAACGCAATTCATCAGTCTCTGTCATGGTCACAATATAAGAAATGTAACACTCTGAAGTACCTTATTTCCTGTACTCCAGATGGGTTAGTCAATTTTATTTCTGAAGGATATGGTGGAAGGGCTTCTGACATCATTATAGTAGAAAATTGTGGATATCTAGAATGTATACTTCCAAACACAGCAGTCATGGCAGCAGTCACATTTGATAGAAAAGAAAAAATGTACCCTTTTACGGCCTCCTTCAGTCTTCAAGTCTACAGCAAGTACTAAGCATGAGGTGAAGCAGTCTAAAAGAATAGCAGCATTGAGAATTCATGTAGAGCGTGTTATAAACAGATTAAGAGAATTTCATATATTGTTGCCTCACGCATGTGTGCATCACAGCTTAGTTCCAATAATAGATGAAGTAATAGTAATAGCATGTGGCATAATCAATATGCAAAATGTTTTAATAAAAAAATATATTTGATTTTCAACTGTTTTATTTTTCTTCATATTGGTATGTGGCACACTCAGAAAAAATCGTCTTTTTAATATACAAACTCCAAATACAATGAATATAGCTTACAAGTAACTTGGGTCATTGACAACTATTTCAGAACAATTTTGATAACTCACAATAAACATGTTACTGTCACTTATACTTCATATCCTCAACTGAACACAACTATTCCAATAATAACTATGTAAAATAAATATTGAAGGATGCAATTCCTTAACTTATTTTAGGACTTAAAAGTCCATATAAACATGTCCAAATTTGCTTGATTTTCAAGAAAACTTTATAATTGGTTTGAAAAATATTGTCAATAAAAGTTTGTGCTTATCAAGAAACTCAGAAAGCCCTCTAAAGTTTTTGGCTTGTGAAATGAATGTATTTTTTTTTAAATTACCCCTTGTTTTCAAAGTACATAAACATATATTGAAAATATGTCATTTTCATCAAATTTCGAATATAAGGGAGATAGGTACTCATAAATAAATACATGAGTATCTTTCCGATATTCAAAATCTGAATAGTTAATTTGATGACATGAAATATTTTCAAGGAATTATTTCAGTATGTTGAAAACTTTAACAAGTTTTTTTGTGAAATCAACAATAAAAAAGTTTTTCATTTGTTGCATACTATTTGGGACACGCTGTACAATAAAACAGGAAAATGAATTGAAAGGTCTCTGCCTAACAGTTGGACACTTTATGCTTATTGAAAAACACAAAATCCTAATAAAGTATTTTAGCTAGAATTTAAATTTCGAAATACAATGAAATAACGTGTTAGACCTGTAAAAAGTAAAATTTCAAGTTGCTTCTCATTACTACCATTTATTTGATATTCTTACATAGAATAGGAAAAATAGCATTACTCCAGAATATAATGCATTTTTCTAAAATAGTTTTGCAATAGTTCTCATCGTAATCTACAATATACATGTCTACTTCCTTCGATTTTTCAAAATCATGATGTACAACACAGAAAAGTCCTCTTTTTTTATTTGAAAAATACATCTGCATTTGCACCTGAGCCATATATTTTGAGGATATAACATTTTCTTTTGAAACATATCTGCTCATGGCTTTCTCAGATGATGGACATTTGACTTCAATACTGTAATCAATACTCTCACCATCAGGAGATGCGCCAAATACGGGGTAATTAGGATTTAAGATTAAACCACATTCATTAATATTTTTTTTTTTTTTTCAACTTCTTTTAATACTTGTTTCTCTAGCAAACGCCCTCTTTTCATTGCTTCTGTGTCCTTTACTTTAATTGCTCCCATTATACTTTCAGTTAGAGTGCCTTCGAAAACTTTGCAATGTGCTGCTTCATGCATCTTCGAAGCAGTGATCCTAGCATACCGCAGCTCATGCCACAAAGGACAGTCATTCTGATCAATTGTAGCTCGATAGGCTTCATTGCAAGATGATGTGTCCATTGTATTCTTGCAATAGTTGATGAACTCTGTGGCATTTGCTGGTTTATTTGGTAGTGTATTTATTAAATGATGAATGGATAATTTTTCTATTTTGCTTGGTTCCTTGTAGTATTTCATGAGTTGACTTTCCATGTGACCGATGCTTCTGCTATGGTTTATTAGAGTTGGCAGAAGGCTTTGACTATTGGCTGATGGAGCAGGTTTGGTTTTAGAACTACTACCTAATTCTTTTGCTTTAATATACTTTAGGGTTGTGCCTATCGTGGACAATTTGGACTTCTTCCAATAACAGTCAATACTAGTAGAGGGAGGGTCTTCGCTACGCCTGTGCAGCCAAGCTATAAAAGCTATTGCATGCTTACATCCACCTGAAAAAATTAAAAACAATAATATAATTATGATATTTTCAAGATAAAACATGACATGACCACGTTTTGATTTCAGACTTGTATTCATGAAATTAAAATGCGTACGATACAATTTTTTTTTCAATAAGTTATCGCCGGCTAAATAATACTTTACTCATAACTAATATCTACCTAAGTGTGCTGCGCAATCTTCACATTCAGCAGAGATAATTGTTTGTTCAGCTTCATCACATACAGCAGTTACAGAGTAACACTTCTGTTTCACATTAGTTGGGAATACTTTACTCATAACTAATATCTACCTAAGTGTGTGCAATCTTCACATTCAGCGAATTATTTAATACGAGCTTCACTACACATATGTTTGCTTCCCTTTTAACTTGTACATATCCAATAGCTGAATCGCCATAAGAATCTCTTTTGGACCTAGAAACACAAATATTATCACGTGTTAGAATAAGAAGTGAAATATAAACTTTTTCTTGAATTTTATTGTTTACTACATTTGAGGTTATGTGCACTTTCTCAATCTTAGTAAGCAAATAACCAGAAATCATATTGAAAAACGGAAATTGAATACAAAACATTTATTCAATTACCTTGCAGCTTTTACGCCTCTAATCTCAGCAGAAGTGAAATCGGGATGATTTGCGAAAAAACTTGTCATCATGAAATTGTCGGATTGTGCCGTGACAA
The DNA here is from genome assembly GCA_018342105.1 of Gonioctena quinquepunctata. Classification (NCBI taxonomy): domain Eukaryota; kingdom Metazoa; phylum Arthropoda; class Insecta; order Coleoptera; family Chrysomelidae; genus Gonioctena; species Gonioctena quinquepunctata. Next base: position 206,512 of record JAFIRS010002055.1, on the reverse strand, counting down.
ATCCGGCTTCAGTCATTGTATTTATTTTCCGGGAGGTTTACAGTAACTTAATAATGAAAAGAAAATAGCCAAACACTTGCAAAACTTAAATAGACCGACCAACTACAAGACAAGAACACGGAAATAAATTTTGTTGACATAGACTTTGACGTCATAATAAGGTCCGACCAATCGCGTTGCGTTTTACCTAATTTAAATTTACTTGTCAATTTTCTCATTTTAAAATAAGGAATATTTAAAACTTTCGAAAGATACGGTTTACTGAAACAACTTATAATGATTAAGTAACAAAGTAAATGGTGAAAACAAAAATTCAAGAGATTTTGTGATACATACATATGACCTATTGCTTGTCGATGTAGACTCCAAGAAATTTGTTTATACTCACATTGACTATGGATTCATTTCCTAAAGTAATATCAGGTAGGGCACAGTGGTATGCTATACAGTTAGTTTTGTTGATATTGAAGGACAGTAGGTTCGCATTACACATTATCAAAATGAAATTCATGATTACCCTACAAGAGGTAACATGAATTTTTATGTGACTAGAACAAATTACACGAGATCAATGAATTCACTATTCCACCGAGGTCTCATTGAATATAACAAGCTTTCCAAAGACATTATAAGTAGCAGTTCTATAATATATTTCAAAAAATTTCTTATAGATTACCTGAAATTAAAATATATTTAAATCAGTTTAAGGTTTATTTACCATATTTACACCATTTCATTTGTTTATGACTATAAAATATGTAAAATAATATAATTTTCATTTATTTTCTTTTTTTTCAATATTATTTCATATTCTTGCTTAGCGAATATTTTAATACAATGTTATTATTGTTAAGATGTAACATTTATATTTATATTGTAACATTTATATTTATATATTGTATATTAGGATACCTATATTAATAAACTTACTTACTTACTTACCATCCTTTAATTTTTTATATATCTCGGGTTATTTTCATATGTAAGCTATCAATGTTGTTATCATGCCATAGAATTGTTGTATCATCTGCGAAGACTGTAAATAGTCCGTCAGTTGTTAAGCTAGTCAAGTCATTGAAGTACAACAAAAATAGGATTGGACCAAGCACCTATCCTTGTGGAACGCCACAATGGATTGCCCCACTGTCTGACAACTTGTGGGTTTTTTTCTCTGTTTATATACAAATGACACCCAGAGTCTTATGCCATTATTGTAAACATTTTAATGCAATATATATATATATATATATATATATATATATATATATATATATATATATATATATATATATATATATATATATATATATATATATATATATATATATATATATATATATATATATATATATATATATATATATATATATATATATATATATATATATATATATATATATTGTTTCGTATAACGGTTTCAGGGGGGTTGCGTATACTTGAATTTTTCAAAACCCGCTCGCAATTTTTCTCCCCAAAGCCCATTCTGCGCAAGGAGGTCCCATAACTTGAGAAAATTCACGGACGGCCGCTTCTCGTGCCATCTCCCGAGCGTCCTCACTGGGACGAGCGTCGATATTCCTATTATAGGAAAACCTTCGCGGGGTTCGAATAATTGAAAGCCGTGTTTGAAACTCATCGATTTCTTTCGTGGATTCTTCCATAGCCGCAAATACCGAATGCCAGTGAAATTTATATTAAAAAAATTGGTTTTTCTCGTCGCCTAACAGAGGTGTTGAATTTCAGACATGAATTTTGGGATTCGCGAGGAATAACGATGTGCAATGTTATGCCTATAACTACTGTAAAAAAATGCCGCAAGACCAGCCTGGGAGGACTGGAGTTAGGATCACGGTTTTTAAAAAACTAGGGTGGATAACGAGCGTAGTGAATCTTGCCTAACTAGGAATATTTAACTTTAACTCGTTATCCCAAAACAAGATGCAGGAAGGTAACCGTTTCGATGAAGGATTTGTGGAAAGTAGGAACGCGAATTGTTCCAGGTCCAAAGGGGTGCACTTTGGTCGGGAATTCTCAAGGAATCCCTAATGATGTCTTGACAGGCAAGGATATTTCAGCCCTATAAATATAGACTCGTAGCAACTAACCTGCCCTGGGACAAATTAATCTCTAGATTCGTGAGCCCCTTTTATTGACTTGATACCTGATAGAGAGCGAAGAAGGAAAGATCTAGATGTCTTCTTGCTTCAGCTATTTCCCTGGAGTAGCTTCTCAGGACTTGTAGAAAATCGCCGATCTGGAAATTCCTAGATGATAAGATGCGAAGAATATCTTTGAAGAACTCTCTGGTGTCCCTCGTATATCAAAATCGCCGATCTGGAAATTCCTAGATGATAAGATGTGGAGAATATCTTTGAAGAACTCTGATGTCCCTCGTATACCAAATTGGCCGGATGAAAATTCCGTTAAACGAGTAAGGGTGTGGAAATTATCTTTCTTCCCCTAAAAAGCTCTTCGCCGTTGACAGGCAGAAACTAATCCTCTTCTTCTGACACTTCTTCACCTTTTCAGTCAGACCCGAAAAACGAAGCGAAGAAATAAGATTGGTCCTTTTATCTTCAAACGTAGAATCCTCAACGACGAGGCATCTTCGACAGGGTATGCTGTGGAAACGCTCCGCAGGTTGAGATCCACATGATGTGAATATCAAACCCAGACTGATTCTCTTAAAAAAATATTTTTCGGCATCGAATCCGAAAAAAAAACAAAGCTTCTTTGTCTGAATCTGCTCAGCTTCGACCTCAGATCAATAAGTAAACATGGATAGGCCCGATGCTAAATTTACCTTGCAATGTTTTGATGCGAACATAATTTCGGCGGGACGTGTAATGTTTTGTGTATATGCGAGACAAACCAAAACAAAACATCTCTTGCGCAGTGCCGTGCCGTTTCAAGGGGTTCAAAACAGTATTTTTAATCCACTTCAATTGAGGTTCACTTGTGTACATGAGTATGTTTGTTTGTTATCAATGTAAGAAAAAACTTTCACATGTCCGATTTACTTGCAAGCAAAAAGGTTTCCATGGAACTACAATTTGGTATTTCTATATGATGAAAATTCGAAATTGAAAACAAAATCTATCATTTATGGTCCGATTCGGGGAAAGGGATCACGAATTTATTGTCAAAATTCATAAATTCAAGATGGCGGCTCTAATATGGCGACGAGTTTTGTGGTTATAGCCCGATTTCAATAAACATTGGTATATGTGGGTTTTTGATGTCGGAGATCTTGATTTTTTGCGTCAAAATCCACGAATTCAAGATGGCGGCTCCAAAATGGCGACGAATTTGATGATTATAGCCCGATTCTCTTCAAAATTAGTGTGTGGGGTTTTTGGGGTCGGACATCATGATGTTTTTGTCAAAATTCATGAATTCACGATGACGGCTCCAAGATGGCGACGTGTTTTGTTATTATGGCCCGATTTCATTCAAAATCGGTATGTGGGTTTTTTTGAGGTCGGAGATTAACAATTTTTGTCAGAATTCAATAAGATGACAGATTACATGAATGACTAGAAATAATTTAATAAAAAGGATTAAAAAGAGATTTTTAGGACAAGCTTTCATACCCATGCACTGAAAAGGAAAAAATAATGTCTTTGTCTGAACTAGATTATTCTGTTAGTAGCAGATTCAAAAGCTTGCCGCGAATATTAAATAGGTATTGTAACGAACCTAGGCCGGACCTGTCGCCTCGCGCGTTGCCGTCGACAGCGATGAGGTCATCCCCGGAGATGTTCGAGAACAGTCCAGTCGCTCTGCCGCGGAGAGCAACGGTCGATACTGGAAACGATTGGAACAGCTGGTCGCCAACTGCCGGTGTTCGACTAGTCAGTCCTACTGTGAGATATTTTCTATAGCTTAAAGTCGAAATAAACTATTGGTCGATACTGGAAACGATTGGAACATGCTTCAACACACTTTCAAATACACTTTTGTGAACTTTTTACTTTTCGTCAAAATTAACGTCACTGTCAAAATCTTCTTTTTTTTCAATCATAAATAACAAAATCAACACACTTTCATAAATATATACAGAGATATCAAAATAACTATAACATTCTCCCTCTCGATGAAATAACTTCTTCTCGTGTTTTCCTCTAGTCTTTCATTCAGTTCAGTCATCGTTGGGAGTAATTTACTATATTTTGGCAACCGGTCGTTTGTAAATTCCAAATTGAGTTTCACTTCAACTACTCGAACCTTTCCATCTTTCTTCATAAATCTTCTGAATTTTTCCAAGCGGCCACAAATTTCTTTTGCAAAGTGTCATCCACAACCAGAACGATATCATTTAGTGCGATACAGTCTTTTCCTTCAAACCATTTCGTTTGTTTATTCAAGTTGAGTAAATACTCTTTCTGCCATCTTCTCCAATAAATGTCAGCTAGTGCCTGGGAGGCCCTCCATTGTTTTCTAGAGCTCACTTCTATTTCTTCAAATTTTCCGTTAGATGGTGCAGCTCCGTTGGAACAGTTGAGTATAAAATGATTGGGTGTAATACTTTCAGGGTCCAAGTGGTCACTTGATACATATGTAAGTGGTCTACTATTCATCATGTTTTCGTCTTCGGCTATAAGAGTTTTGAGAACTTCTTCTTTTGGTTCTCTTTCTTTCAGTGTTACTCTCAAGACATTTTCACTGATCTCACTAACCTTTCCCAACTTCCCCATATGTGGAGAGGCTGGCGGAATGAATTTCCATGTTTTCCTTTGGGGACAAAAATCATTAATCCGTGTAGGGTTCAGGTTCTGTGCAGCTTCTCTCAATTCTCGGTCTGCAGAACGCATATTTGTGCCATTATCAGAGTATATATCTCTTGGGCATCCTCGTCGACTCACAAATCTTCTAATTGCCATGACAGCAGAATCGGTATCAAGAGAATTCGCGATCTCTAGATGAATGGCTCGTATGCTCATACAGGTGAATAAAACTATATAGCGTTTTTCATGTCTTCTACCGATTGTTACTGAGACTGGTCCAAAATAATCCATTCCGGTGATGGTGAATGGCCTAACAAAGCTCTTAAGTCTGCTCTCTGGTAGCTGACCCATTGCAGGACATGCGGCAGGGCATTCCTTTTCCTACAGAAGAAACATTCAATCTTGCATTTGCGAACGGCGTTCCTCATTTTCAATATCCAAAATTTCTGACGAAGTTCGTTCATTATCATTTCTTGTCCCTGGTGTCCAAGTTTATTGTGATAGTTTTCTATAACGAGTCTAGTAAAACGATGCTTTGGATCAAGAATTGCTGGATGTTTTGGAAATAATTAAATAGATTTATCGTGGGTACATGATGGATAAGTGGATTTTCGTGACTCTGTGGCTTGTTTCCAAATTATCGGTGCATCTTCATATCTTCTGAGGATTCCTTTGGTCTTTCTCTCACTTCTTCTCGGTATGGACATGTTCCAGATAGGGTTTTTCTCGTTTTTAGCTCGAAGGACCAATGTTCAGACTAGTCAGTCCTACTGTGAGATATTTTCTATAGCTTAAAGTCGAAATAAACTATTGAAATACACTTTTGTGAACTTTTTACTTTCGTCAAAATTACACGTCACTGTCAAAAATCTTTTTTTTTTCAATCATAAATAACAAAATCAACACACTTTCATAAATATATACAGAGATATCAAAATAACTATAACAGCCGGAATTGAAAGATCGGGAATTCTGTGACGGAGATAAATAGGTAGCCCTCAAGATGGCATGGACAGTCTGAACGAGCCCATACGATCGAGCATACAGTGGCGTAGTAATATAAATTAAGTTGTAGATTAAGTGTGAAATAAATTAGTAAAACCAAGTTAAGTTTTTTTTACGTTACAATTGGTGTCGGAAGCGATTTTGAAAATAAACAAGTGATCGTGGAGTGGATAGTCAGAAAATAAATTGATAGACCTTTTGTACGCCCAAAATAGACAGTGGCCGGTTTTCGCGAAGTGGACAATTGTGCGTGGGAATATAAACTGATACACTGTTCGCGTGAAACAGAAAATAGACAGTGGCCCGGTTTTCGCGAAGTGGACAATTGTGCGTGGGAATATAAACTGATACACTCTTCGCGTGAAACAGACAATAGACTGGTGGCCCGTGGAAAAGAATTCGCGAAGTGAATTTTTAACAAACTGATAAACTTTTCGTGTGAAACAGACTGATACCTCGTCAAAGACAAAATGTGTTCAAGAAAAGTGCGCCTTGCGGACTTGAAGGTAGCGGAATTGAAACAGGAATTGGAGGAAAGGGAACTGGAAACAACGGGTAAAAAGCAAGTACTCCAGGAAAGACTTGCAGAAGGACTTATACAAGAAGGTGAGGACCCGAAACATTTTATTCGAAGTTCCCGGAGGTGATTTGAGTCCAATAATAGAAAACTGAAGAAAATTCTAGAAATCTGGAAGAGAAGCTTCTAGAAAATTCAAGAAGTCTGGAAGAAAATGCTAGAAATCTGGAAGAGAAGCTCAAGAAAATTCTAGAAATCTGGAAGAGAAGCTTCTAGAAAATTCAAGAAGCCTGGAAGAAAATGCTAGAAATCTGGAAGAGAAGCTTCAAGAAAATTCAAGAAGTCTGGAAGAAAATGCTAGAAATCTGAAAGAGAAGCTTCAAGAAAATGCTAGAAATCTGGAAGAGAAGCTTCTAGAAAATTCAAGAAGCCTGGAAGAAAATGCTAGAAATCTGGAAGAGAAGCTTGAAGAAAATTCTAGAAATCTGGAAGAGAAGCTTCTAGAAAATTCAAGAAGCCTGGAAGAAAATGCTAGAAGTCTGGAAGAGAAGCTTCAAGAAAATTCTAGAAATCTGGAAGAGAAGCTTCTAGAAAATTCAAGAAGCCTGGAAGAAAATGCTAGAAATCTGGAAGAGAAGCTTCAAGAAAATTCAAGAAGTCTGGAAGAGGAGGAAAGGGAGGAAAGGGAACTGGAAACAACGGGTAAAAAGCAAGTACTCCAGGAAAGACTTGCAGAAGGACTTATACAAGAAGGTGAGGACCCCGAAACATTTTTATTCGAAGTTCCCGGAGGTGATTTGAGTCCGATAATAGAAAAACTTGAAGAAAATTCTAGAAATCTGGAAGAGAAGCTTCTAGAAAATTCAAGAAGCTGAAGAAAATGAAAACTGGAAGAGAAGCTTCAAGAAAATTCTAGAAATCTGAAAGAGAAGCTTCTAGAAAATTCAAGAAGCCTGGAAGAAAATGCTAGAAATCTAGAAGAGAAGCTTCAAGAAAATTCAAGAAGTCTGGAAGAAAATGCTAGAAATCTGGAAGAGAAGCTTCAAGAAAATTCTAGAAATCTGGAAGAGAAGCTTCTAGAAAATTCAAGAAGCCTGGAAGAAAATGCTAGAAATCTGGAAGAGAAGCTTGAAGAAAATTCTAGAAATCTGGAAGAGAAGCTTCTAGAAAATTCAAGAAGCCTGGAAGAGAAGTTCTGAAACACAGAAGGCCTAAAAAAGAATTGTGTGGTGTGGCTAATTTTCTAGAAGAAAGAATGGGAACCGTTGAGACAGAGATAGATAAAATTAGGGAGCAAATGAACACGGAGGTAGATAAAATCAAAGATGGGGTCGAGGCAGAAATGGACAAAATAAAGGAAACGATCAGTAAGCTGGAAAAACAAATTAATAGTGCGTCCTCCACAGAGATGGTTAACGAAAATGCAATGCTGGACTTGAGTTTGAACGTGGATAAAGTTCAAGAGGGTATAAAAGATGTCAAGGTCATTTCAGAAATAGGAGATGGTTAACGAAAATGCAATGCTGGACTTGAGTTTGAACGTGGAAAATACCGCCGGCAGTTTGAAGCAGCGGCCAAAGCAAACGGATGGAATGCAGGGGAAAGAGCTGTAGCACTGACACTTGCATTACGTGGAGAAGCGACAAATATTCTACAAACTCTCACCGCCCAAGAACAGGAGGACTATGATCAGCTGATTAAACATCTAGAATTACGATATGGCCACGCCCATTTGGAACACGTATACCACTCCCAACTGAAAAATCGCTGCCAGAAATCGGGCGAATCCTTACAAGAATTCGAAGCTGACATTGCACGCTTGGTTCGTCTCGCATATCCAGCCACACCGGAAAATGTAATGGAGCGATTAGCGGTTCAGGCATTCTTGGATGGACTCCGTGACCAAGAAACCAGACAAGCGTTGATATTAGCTCGTCCAACACATCTCGTAGACGCACTGGCACGCGCTTTGGAATTCGAAGCAGCAAAACAATGCTGCAAAAGCCAAAATAAAGTTCAAACGATCGAGGAAGACTCACAGGAGCCTGCTAACTTGGAAGCTGCCATAAAAAAAGTGACGAAGGAAGTGTTGCCTGAGAAAAGACAGATAAGATGCTGGAATTGTGGCAAAATTGGACATGTGCGTAGCAAATGTCCAACATTCATCGACTCCGATGCAGGAAAACTAAAGAAGGTCGACGAGAAGGGACAATCGTCGGCATTTGTCCGGCAAGCCCCGGTTAACAACGCATATGTCGCTATCCTTCAACGACAGAACAAAGGTGTCTTCGTAGACGGTCTCATCAATAACGAGCCTTGCACCATGCTGCTAGATACAGGTGCGACTAGGACAATTCTTGGGCCTTCCTTTGCCAGAACACCGGAACGGATTGAACCGACAACTTGAAGCTACGCACGGCAACAGGGAGCCAGCTACTGTATATGGCGAGCTACCGATTGAAATAATTTTGGGCAGCACTAAAGTGAAACATCAGGCACTTGTAGCGGACATCGCAGACGATGCAATCATCAGAATGGACATCATGAATTCCAGAGGGTTTGAATTAGATTTCAAAGACGGCGTCCTACGTGTCAACGGAGAAGAGCTGGTGCTTCATGGGAGAAGTGAAGAGTTGATCCGTGTGTTGTTGGCTGAAGATGTAGCGTACCTGAGAGGGCTGAAACCATTCTGGAGGCCCTCGCCGGGACGGGAGTGCGAGCAGTGGAGACGTGGTGATGTTCGAGCCCAAACTTCATGATGAGAAAATTGGACGAGGGATTGCACTAGGGAAGACCTTGTTGCGTGCGGGACAAATTTGTGCCGGTAAGGGTCATGAATGTCAATTATTTTCCAGTGACCTTGAAGAGAGGAACAATATTGGGGCACTGCTCGTCAGTTTCCTCAGTGATCCGGAGTGTACGAGGTACGATTAGCCAACCCAACCACTTGCCCACAGAACTAGAAAAATTAGTTGCCATCTCTTCCAAAGACATAAAACCAGCTCAACAGCCCAAACTAAGAGATTTAGTCAAAAGTACCAAGACATCTTCGATACCGGACAAGGAAAAGGGGGTCGAACTAATGTGGTCCAGCACAAGATTGATACTGGGGGTGCCCGACCGATCCGGCAATCAGCAAGAAGACTTCCTCTTGCCAAGAAGGAAGAGGCTGACAAAATAGTCAGCGATATGGGAAAAGAAGGAGTTATCGAACCATCTGACAGTCCCTGGTCCTCTCCAGTCGTACTGGTGAAGAAAAAGGATGGATCGACACGCTTTTGTGTAGACTATCGCCAACTTAATAATGTCACGAAGAAGGACAGTTACCCTCTCCCGAGAATAGATGACACCCTAGACACGTTGGCTGGTTCCACGATTTTCTCGACCCTTGATCTGAAGAGTGGAAGTAGAACTGGCTCAGGAAGATCGGGAAAAGACTGCTTTTACCATCGGCTCAGGATTGTGGCAGTTCACCGTTATGCCATTCGGGCTCTGTAATGCTCCCGCCACATTCGAAAGATTGATGGAGACAGTGCTGAAAGGACTCTCATGGAACACGTGTCTAGTGTATCTCGACGACATAATTGTGGTCGGCAGATCGTTCGAGGACCACGTGAAAAACTTGGAGCAAGTATTCCTGCGACTGAGGAACTCCGGATTGAAGCTGAGCCCTAAGAAATGCCATCTGTTCCAAAAAGAAGTACGATACCTCGGCCACGTTGTCTCTGGGGAAGGAGTAGCAGTGGATGACCAGAAAAAGAGGAACTCCGGATTGAAGCTGAGCCCTAAGGATTGGCCCATCCCAAAAAGACATTCACCAACTTCGAAGTTTCCTTGGTTTATGCACATATCTATCGCCGATATGTGCTGGATTCGCCAACATCGCTAAACCACTGACCAGGCTCACGGAGGGCCAAACAAAGTTCCAGTGGTCCGAAGAATGTCAAGACTCATTCAGGAAGCTGAAAGGAGCTTTGATCAACGCACCTGTACTGAGCTATCCCCTACCCAAAGGGAAATTCATTTTGGATACGGATGCCAGCAACGTGGGACTTGGAGCTGTCCTATCTCAGATCCAGGAGGGACAGGAGAAGGTCATTGGCTATTTCAGCAAGACGTTTAGCAAACCAGAGCGCAATTACTGTGTCACCAGGCGAGAGCTGTTAGCTGTTGTAAAGGGAGTGGAGCACTTCTACAAGTACGTGTATGGAAGAAGATTCCTGTTGAGAACTGACCATGCAGCTCTCAAATGGCTCTTACAGTTCAAAAATCCTGAGGGTCAAGTAGCACGTTGGATCGAGAGACTCCAAGAATTCGATTTCGAGATCGAACATCGGGCCGGAACTAGCCATAAGAATGCAGATGCCTTGTCGCGAAGACCATGTCCAGATGATTGCTCATATTGCCGACGAGCAGAAGAGAAAGAAGCAACACTTTGTAGAACCGCGGCAATGGATGACAACTGGAATGACAGCAAGATCCAGAAAGACCAAGAGAAAGACCCTGACCTTGGCTTAGTCGTCAGCTGGAAGAAGGGCAATCGAAAACCATCATGGCAGGAAGTCGCAGGTTACTCGCCGGCTGTTAAGTCCTATTGGGCACAATGGAACTCTCTTATTCTGGACAATGGGATCCTGAAACGTGTGTTGGAGGCCGAGATTGGTGGGGAAGACAGACGCCAAATAATTGTTCCCAGGAACAGAAGAGAGGAAGTGCTGCGGGAAATCCATGATGGAGTCGCTGGAGGACATCTGGGAGTGACGAAGACCCTGCAGAAAGTGAGGCAACGGTTTTACTGTACCAATTGTCAAGCTGACGTCCAGGACTGGTGCAGAAAGTGCGCTGTATGCGCTGCTAGCAATGGACCTCGAATACGACCCAAGGCCCCGATGCGTCAGTACAACGTAGGCAGCCCGTTCGAGAGAATCGCCATTGACATCGCCGGCCCGTTTCCCGTATCCGACCACGGGAATAAATACATCCTTGTGGCAATGGACTACTTCAGTAAGTGGGCGGAAGCCTATGCCCTGCCCAACCAGGAAGCCATCACCGTCGCCGACGTCTTGGTGAAAGAGTGGATATGTCGATTCGGTATTCCAATGGAGCTGCACTCGGATCAAGGCAGAAATTTCGAATCCAACCTTTTCCAAGAAATATGTCTACTGCTGAACATCCGCAAGACAAGAACCACGGCCCTACATCCGCAGTCCGATGGAATGGTGGAACGGATGAACAGGACGATCAACCGCCACTTGTCCAAGGTTGTCTCTGACCACCAAAGAGACTGGGACCAGTATCTTCATTTGTTCCTGATGGCCTATCGATCCGCAGTACACGAGTCAACCGGTCAAACTCCTGCTAGTATTATAATGGGCCGAGAACTGCGACTGCCTTGTGACCTGAAGTTTGGGATACCGCCAGGACAAGACACTGCGGAAGAGGACTACGTCAGCAAACTTCGGCAGAGAATGGACGACATACACGAACGAGTCCGGTTGAACATCCAGAGTGCCAGCGATAAAATGAAGAAGACCTATGACATCAAGGCCGACGCTGGAGGTTTTAAGGTTGATGACCTGGTTTGGCTGTACAACCCCAAACGTCGTCGGGACTATCACCAAAGTTGCGGAACTCGTGGAAGGCCCGTATAAAATCGTGAAAAGGATAAACGACCTTGTGTACCGAATCCATAAGCCACCCGAGGGAAACCAAGGGTCGTCCATTTCAACAGGTTGGCCCTTACGCTGGAAACCATGACCAAGTTCGCACCCTCGCCACCGGAGGATGATATGACGTTCGAGAAGTTTATGTCCTTGTATTCAAACGGGCAGAAAGTTCTACATGGGGTTACTAGAGGGAGTCACGAGACCTTTTCGAGGTGCCTGCTGACTACGCACTAGCGCACTGTCTGGCAGAAGATCTTCGAATGTCCAGGGGCATCGCCGTAGTGTTCTCCAAGAAATTTGGTCAACTCCAAACACTGCGGGAGCAGAATCCAGAAGTTGGTGGGGTGCTACAGTTGAAGAAAGGCCAGAGAAACATCTACTACCTAGTTACCAAGAGGCATTCCCAAGATAAACCGTCCTATGAAGATGTCTGGAAGAGTCTCACCAAACTAAGAGATACTATGGTGGACCAGAATCTGGTGGATCTAGCAATTCCAAAATTGTCCTGTGGTATTGATGGGTTGGACTGGAGAGTCATAAGAAGTATGCTGGAGGCGATATTCAGATCCAGCGGCGTCAAGATTTTGGTTTGCTGTAACCCTCTTCCACGACCGATCATGAAGACCGTGGAGTGTTACTTCCATCGAACTTCACGGTGCAGATATGGGGAGTCATGCAGATATCGTCACACTCCAAGGATGAAATTTCGGGACGAAATGTCTTTAAGAAGGGGGCAATGTAACGAACCTAGGCCGGACCTGTCGCCTCGCGCGTTGCCGTCGACAGCGATGAGGTCATCCCCGGAGATGTTCGAGAACAGTCCAGTCGCTCTGCCGCGGAGAGCAACGGTCGATATTGGAAACGATTGGAACATGCTGGTCGCCAACTGCCGGAATTCGAAAGATCGGGAATTCTGTGACGGAGATAAATAGGTAGCCCTCAAGATGGCACGGACAGTCTGAACGAGCCCATATGATCGAGCTATACAGTGGCGTAGTAATATAAATTAAGTTGTAGATTAAGTGTGAAATAAATTAGTAAAACCAAGTTAAGTTTATTTACGTTACAGTATTCTTGCGCGGTAAGATTTTGAATCCGCTACTCAGAGAATAACCTAGGTCAAACAATTGGAGAAATTATTTTTTCCTTTTTAGTGCATTTATATAAAAGCTTGTCTTAATTTTTTGTTTTCTTAATTTCAACTCAAAATAATAACTATATGGGGGTTCACACGGCAAGAAAAGTAGAGGACTAGATGGCATGAAAGTAGTAAAATATGACATCACCTCCTCAGAGTATTAGGTATAGCTTGTACAAAAAGTCTGCGTGAATTCATAGCTATGCATTTTACAAATGTCTTTAGCACTGCAGGCCAAAACCTCTCGAAGTTTGGAGAACAGCTTCATTGCAGATAAATATTTGCATAACAATATATGTATATTTTTAAATATTTTATTATAAAGAAAATTAATCAAGAATAAAATTCAGTTTTTTGGATGTATGTATTGAATAATAAGAGCGATGGACAATATAAATGTTTACATTTCTGCTACTCTCAATATGCAGAATTGATCTAGGAACAATACTTTTATTATTAAAAGCTCAACAGGTTATTACCTTATTATAGTGCGAAAAAATCGCATATGCATGTATGAGTAAAAATATTAATGGACAGTACAATTTCAGCATTACATAAAAATATAATTTTTAATACATATATAACATCATTAACAAACATTTGGGAATAAATATCATGTCAATGTTGCACATCATTGTATGCCTAACACTCAACAATTTGTATGCACCAAATAAAGATAAAATATGAAAAAAGATTTTGCTTTTTATGCAGCTACATTTAACCTTCAAGATGAAATATTAGTTTTTAGGTTGGGGTCATAGAAATTGATATTTGAGGTATTTGTGCAAATGAAGAAATACGTGTTTATGTTTTTGTAAATTCAACCCCTAAAGGGGTGAAATGGGGATTGCAAGTTTGTATAGGGGTTCCGTTAGTTTTTAAGTTGGGGTCATAAAAATAGGTATTTCAGATCGTTTTTTACAAATAAAGAAATAAGAGTTTCAGTGTTTAGAATTTTTTATCACGGTTCAGTTAGTCTTAAACTTAAGGTCATGAAAATTGGTGTTTTGGCTCTCTTGTAACAAATACATAAATAGTGTTCAACTTTATTTGAAAATTCTGTCTCTAAATGGGTGGAGAGAGGTCATTGAATTTGTAATAGTCGTCACCCAAATGACATAATGGGAAGTGGGTAAAGCCTCAGGCATAAGCTAGATTGAACAACACAAAGAAAAAATCTGGAAATTCTACCAAAGTACCAGCTAAACATATTATTCCAATCTCAATTCTAGGAGCTAAGCTCGGGGAGTTTATGCATGTGCGAAGAGATGCCCTGATTAAATCGGGAAAGTTCATTGTAAGCTAACCCCTATAGTTTGGGGTTAGCTTACAGTGAGCTTTCCTGATTTTATCAGGACATCCCTTGGCATATATAACCTATTAAACTATTGACTTTTAAATAAAATTGTTTTTGTCAAGACAGACCTGACCCTTTCTTCCTTATCAGTTCTTATTGACAATTCATGGTACACTCGGATTTTGAAGAAAATACGAAGTATTGATTTTGCTAGTGCATAACCATGATTTGACAAAGGCTCCTCTTCAAAGAAATGGTTACCAAAATTTTTGAAAACATCTTTTGGTAAATCATTCAAGGACCTCAGAGTCAAAATGTTAACAATATTGATATTATTGGAAAATAAATTCAATTTGGCTTTCATAAACTTCAATGTCTTTTCCCCTTTCTATTTAATCAAAAATTTGAGGCACTAATATTCTACCAATGCCTTTCTCAATTGTAATTTCGAATGAACTTCTTTATCCTCCAACATTGCAATGTAATTGTTACACATTATGGTTTTTTAAATTTTTTCACTACAAATCCTGACGTGTATGCAACAATTTCATCAACATATGTTGTGACAAGTTCCATATTTTTGTGGGTATATAACCTTCACTGACAATAAATGATTCTATATCACTGAGTTCTTCTTCTTCAGTTTTTCATGGCATCAACCATTTCAGGAGCAGCAGTTGAAGTTGTTGATGATGCAGGAGATCTGAAACAAAGATACATCATTTCAGTTTTGATTTGACTAATAACAAGTTGCTACTCAAAGTATAGATTTTGAATTTCAATTCGGAATTTGCATTAGAATTTACTTTGAAATATTATACCAAAAAACCTTTAGGATGTCATAAAATGCCTAGTCCACAAATATACATACTATCTTAATTTAAGCATTGATTTATTACACCTAATTGAAATTACTTCGGAGGAGAAATTTTTTCACTGACAAAGTTCAATTAATGAAATACCAGTATTTCTACAACCAGTATGCTTCTAGATTGATTTAGAATGATTTTATGCAAAATTATTACTTTCAATTATTTTCAACTGTTTCAGAACTGAGATTCCAGGAGTTATATTTCACATAAATTGTTTTTAACAATAATTCAAAATTATGTATGTATTGAAAAAATGCCAATTCCAAATTGTTTAGTATTATCCATAATAAAAATTAGTAGGTTATCTAAAAGTTTTTTACCTCATTTTAAACAAATCAGCATTTAAGTTTATTGTTTCAGAAGCTGTAGAGGTAGTCGATGATGCGGGAGATCTGAAAAAATCATGATACAACTATTTGAAGCTTACTTTCACTTGTCCGCCACCCCCAGTGGTCAAGTATTGTAATCGTGCAGAAAAAAAAATCAGCTGTTTGACATCCCAGTACTTGACAGGCACGGACCTCGGGAGAATGGGGTTATTTTAAAATAAAACATTGATGAAATGTTTTTAGGGCTGTAGGAAGTCAATTTTAACGGTTAATTCAACAGTCAATTTAGCAGTCAATTAACCAAGTGAGATATTTGACCTCTGTCATTTGAGCGTTCCTGCACCAAACGCAGGTTGTTCTTGTCAAAGCCCGGGGGAGCGGCCATCGTCTTGGATGGTAAGGCCCAGGAGAAACATTAAACATTCGTAGAGCCAGACTCGGAAATGATGGAAGGCTCCAACCTTAGACTTATTTTGATTTTTTTGTTGTGTTGCTCCCTGGCGAATTTAGTTCTAATCCATCGGATAGATTTTGAATAATTGAATGGCAAAATTTTGAACTTAGCGCCATTTTTTTATTTTTGATCGATGTCAGTTGAATAAATAATTTTGACTGTTCTGAATACAGTTTTTCAAGTGCTTGCAAATGACTTATTGAAAGTCAAGTTCGGTGAGCTATAGTTTCTTCATTTTTTCAATAGTGATACTTCCTTTTGACAGATGACAACCAAAAACTAATGGTCGCATTCGGGGCATAAACTGTATCTTCATACCAAATTTCAGCTGGACTGGTCAAACAGTTCGGTAGTTTTCGAGAAAGATTACGGACAGACAGGCAGACTTTATTCTGGAAATGGTCTCAATCGCCTCGGGAGACCTCAAAATGGATATTTCCGTCGATATCTTGTTTTTTCCCAAATTACATTACTTGACCGCTGGGGAGGCTGGTCAAGTAAAAATCGAGATATCCGTTTCGAGTTTCCCCGAGATGATTGAGACCATTTCCAGAGTGAAGTCTGTCTGTCTGTAATCTTTCATGATAACTGCCGAGCCATTTGGTATGAAGATACAGTTCCTTTACCAAATGCGACCATTAGTTTTTGGCTGTCATCTGTCAAATGGAAGTATCACATTTAAAAATTGACAGAAACTATAGCGCACCAAACTTAACTTGCAATATGTCATTTGAAAGTCCCTGAAAAACCGTTTCCAGAACTGTCAAAATTATTTCTCCCACTCACATCTGTCCAAAATAAAAAAGTTTTGAACTTTGCCATTTAATTTATTTGATGGATTAGAACTAAATTCGGCAGGGAGAAACACAACAAAAAAAACAAATTAAGTCGGCAGTTGGAGCTTTCCACCCAGTTTGGAGCTACGAATGTTTAATTTTTCTCCAGGTAACTGTCCGAGACGGCCGCTTACCAGGACTTTGACTAGGACGACCCGCATTTGGTGCAGGACCGCTCAATTGACTCGTGTCAAATATTTCACTTGGTCAATTTACCGGTCAATTGACTGTTGAATTTTCCAATCAAATTGAGTTTGTACAGCCCTAAAAATGTTTTATTTCAAATCAAGCTCATTTTCCCGGGGCCCGAGCCGGTTGTCAAGTTCTGGGGTGACCCAGCACAGCTGATTTTTAAATTACATAGTTTGAATTCTAATTGGTTATCATTGAATTTTACCTCATTTTAAACAAATCAGCATCCAAGTTTCTCATGGCATCAACCTTTTCAGGGGCAGATGAAGTTGATAATGACGGAGATCTGAAAAAAAAAATACATTATTTCAGATGTCAGTATTTGGCTAGGAAATTATATACCTCTTTTTAGAAGTCTCTATGGTCATAACTTCTGAGAATCTGGTAGTTGATGATGCAGAAGAACTGAAACATAAAATATGTGTCAATACATTTCTTTATATTACATACAATAATTTTTTTTTATTTAATTTTATAATGTGGATAGTTGAAAATTCTTTGTGATATTACCTCATCTCACTGAGTACAAGATTTCGGTTGGGCGAATTTTGTGTTGTCCAATCCATTAAAATATCAATTTCTTGAGTCTCATGGTCAATGCTGAAAAAAAAATCATTATTAAAATCTATAAATGTGAATATACATAATTACCAGTAAAATATGTAAAGAATGAAAAAATTTTTGGTTGATTTCGGGTATGGAAACCATAAACAGCAAATTAACAAACTTTTTTTAAATTTTTGTCACCTATATTATGGATTTTGAAGATAATAGCCCAAATGCCAAGGTGTCTGGGCTATAATAGTCTTCTCAACCATGGTTATATATGATTTTTCCACTACTCGCAATAGTACTATTAAAAAAACAAAAATATGATTAATGTTTATTCAGTTCGTTCATAATATCATTAAGCCATACCCAGACGTAGGCATATCTATGAAGTAGAAACAAAAGAATGATAGAATGCACTTTTTTTTAAAATTTCCAAAAATTTATAAAAATTTTTTTCCTTCTTACTTGCAAAACTATATCACAAAAACAAAAATATGATTACCTAATGTTTATTCAGTTAATATCATGAAGCCATATCTATGAAGTACAAACAAAAGAATGATAGAATGAACTGCCATTTCAATTTTTAAACTTTCATTTCTTCAAATATTCAGTAAAATTGGCTGAAATGGATATTGAAGGTGATTGTGTCTCTCAAGGACTGAGGGATGTGGCACAAATTGCAAATTAATTACTAGAAGAATAGGCCACTAACAGTATTCAGTTGTACAGTTTTGTTTTCAATGTTAATCTTTGTGATGAAATAATTAATAACCTTTAAAAAAACATTTTCTATTGGATTAAAAAAAAGATTTAAAATATATTTTACTGATAACAACATATATAGCAGTAGGTTATTATATTCCTATTTCATGTTAAACCAATGAGGTGGGCAAAATATTCAGTTAGTGGTTAGTTCATCTTATTCACAAAATCCTTAAAATCCTGGTTGATGGTCCAAAATCACCCAACCCTGGAATAATAATTGCAAAAAACCTTTATAGGAACAAATTCCAAATATAATCAGTTTAATTCTCCTGATTTCTTTGTTATCTCTTGAACTTCAATCATAAATAATTTGGGCTGTAAATAATTGGGCTGTAAATAATTGGATACAACTGTACTTATGACTCCCTACAAACACATACCTTTTAACTTCTTGTACATCAGGAATGGCATCAGGTCTTAAACATGTTCTCCATTGCGGCTTTTTAATAATCTGAGCTTTGGAAAAATTAGCAGAACAGATAAAAGAAAATTTTTTTAGGCTCAGTGGGTCTAATTCAAGAGCATCACACCATACTTGTAGTTTTTCCTTATCAGTGGGAAATCTGTGAATAAATTATCAGTATTTAGTACTCTACCCCAAGGAAAACAATATATTGGTAAAAACTCCATGACAAAATTAAATTCTACTTGGAAAATTCGTTCGCATTCGACGCCACTGGTAGCTTACCTGTGAAATTTTTGTTGACTATCATTTGTTTTGTAAACAAAGCAGTATTTCGACATTTTGCACCACTGAACCACTTCACAAGCATAGAGAGTATTTTAAATGTCGGTAAAACCAAGGCAATATTGTTTAATGAAAATGAAAAAGCACTATATCCCATCAACACCCTGAAAATATCTGAATATTATTTTACGTCAAATACGTCAAAGCAAATGGCCGATGGCGAAGAAAACAGGGTTGCCAAGAATCGTTCAATTTATCGAGGCGTCCCACAAATTCCGGGGTGTCTTATGATTTAACTGTTGAAAATTGTATTCCTGCTACCTAGAAAAAATATTTTTAAACCTTGTTCAGAGTTGATTGACCTTACCGCATTATATAAAATTTAGGTGAATTAATCTAATAATATATAATGTGAATGACTACATATAAACTCATGTACATTCTATAAATTATGTCCATCTGACACCAAGGATTCGGTATTTGTAAACAGTAGATGGTAAATAAAAACAAACTTATGTGTGCATCAACGCATAGGTTGTTTACGTGGCATCAGGCCTATCTATGGTTATTTATTGATCTGAGGCTTCCACCGTTGGAAAATAAACGCTGACTATTGAAAAAGACACCTGCACGATATCAATGAACAAACGGCGGCGGCTCCGTCAGAGCGCCGTTAATATTCAAAACAAATCTCCGGACATGGGATTAGAAATGAGCATTTCTAAATCTAAACAAAATCGTGTTTAATGTCATTCGGAAGAGTCTCCTTAGATATGAATATAATTTATACAATATGAACTTTTATCTTTGTTCCGAAATTCAACCGAGAAATACCCATTCGGAAAAAATTATTGTATTTGAAAGATATTACGAACGTTTACTCGCAAAAAAAACCAATAAAATTCCTGATAGGATTTGACCCAGTGCCGGTGGCAAAAGAGTACTACACTTGTAGGACTATGACCAAGGATAACACAGGTAGAGATTATAAGCATAATCATTAAGCCAAATTCATTTGAATTTTCCATTTGAAGAAAGCTAACATTCTAACAAATGGTTTTCATTTCTCTTTCTAATGTCATGAAATTTTTCAATTCATAAATGAAAATGTCAGAAATATCTATACGGTGAAAATAATATCCTAACTTTCATACATTTTTTGAAAAATAAAGAGTGGACGGAGCTATATGCGGCAAATGGGTTTAATAACAAATTTGATGCTTTCTATAATACTTTCATATACCATTTCGCCAATGCTTTTCCTTTCAAAAAGAAAAGAACTGCATAAAAATTACAAACCAACAAGTAATCAAATCATAAAAGAAAGATACAAAAGTTTCAAAAAGATATACAATGGAAAACTAAAACAAACCAAAGTAACTTATAATGACTGACAACAGAATAATCCGGGCTAATAATATATCTATAGAGTCCTGGAACAAAATCATTGGGGAAATGAGGGGGAAAAATTTCCAATGCTTTCAGTGATCATTTCATGAATTTTCATTGTGCTAGACCAAATTATGCAGGCCTGAAACTCACTGATTACAAACAAAAAACACTATTTCTATATCCCACAACACCTACAGAAATAATTACTTTGATTCAAAGAATATCTTCCAAACCTCCCGCAGGTCTTGATGAAATCGGAGGTCGTATTTTTCACGCAGTAGCTAATATTGTTAGCATACCGCTATCATACCTTGTGAATATATCTTTCACCGAAGGAGAGTATCCGAACAGTTTAAAATTATCTAAGTCTATACCAGTATACAATAACAAGGGATCTAAAAATGACAACATCAATTATAGGAACATATATGTATACAAAGTCATTTGAGATATGCTACAATTTTTGGGAACTTTTGATCTTTTTCCACATATTGACACGGCTTCCGAAAGAATAAATCCACCTCAACTGCAATAAGCGAATACAACATTCATATATGATTCACTGAACAGCAAGTCAACCCCAATAACTATATTTTTTTATCTCAGTAGGGCTTTTGATACTATTGATCATTCCCTCTTTTTTTTTTTTGGAGCTGGAGGAAATCCGTTATGGATATAGTGTGGGACACCCGACACAGGTTTACCCACTAAAACCTCCACCCTGTAGGCTCGTCAGGTTGTGGCCTCCGACGACACTAGAGCCTTCCAGCCCATTGTATCTTACCATGTCGTATCCATGGTTGCCGATTAAGTACCGCTTTGAGTTCCCTCCTAGCAACTGCATGTACTGCCGTGGCTACCTTGCGGTGCTTGAGGTTCATCTGGGTGGTCCCTGTCGTTTGTTCAGCACCCTGAAGAGTCCTTCCGATCTATGAGGACGCTCGGAATCATACCCTCTTCAGTGTCCTGAAAGAAGAAGCCGAGAGGGCCAAGAGTTGCCCTCTTTCCCTTTCGGTGCCAGAGCCTCGTTAGTCAAGTTGCGGCCGCACAAATAGGAACACGAATGTCCACTAACCGTACCATTCGCTGCGCGGACGCGGCCCGTTCATCCCATACCACGTGAAGGTTCGGTTGGACTTTAGGGAGCTTGATCATCCCCTACTAATCGAAAAGTTAAATAGAATAGGAGTTCGTGGCAATGCTAACAAATGGATTGATTAATACTTGAGGGGTAGAAAGCAAGTAGTAGTCATTGATCTTTCCAAATCTGAAGTAGTTAATGTGAAGGTTGGAGTACCTCAGGGATCTATATTGGGCCCTTTACTATTAACTCTGTTTGTGAATGACTTGAGGGATTTTTGTAAAACTCCAAGTCATATTGTAGCGTATGCAGATTATACTATTTTGGATCCGATGGCAAAACCAGCAATTCCGTGTTTGAAGCAAATTTAAGTGCAAACAAGTTCTATCAATATTGTATATATAACGGCCTAACGATAAATGATGTGAAAACAGTCTTCATGTCATTCATGACTAAAAACAGTAGTCAGAATTTCAATAGTTTGGTGAGATTAAATGGACGCTCATACAAGAAGTTGATTCCATTAGATTTTTGGGAATTACACTTGATACAAAAATGACATGGGAAAAAACATCGACAACATTGTATGCAAATTGAGCTCTTTATGTTTTCTCATCTGGCAGTTGAGAAACACGGTATCAATGAATGTTTTGAGGCTTGCTTATTTTGGTCTGGTACAGTCAATTATATCCTATCGACTTATATTCTGGGGCACCTCAACACATGTTAATAAAGTATTCATTCTTCAAAAAAGCTTCAGCTCCATCAGTCTCACTCCAAGCTCATGGTCAGTCAAAATTTGCCTACTTACCAACAAATAAAATTTTAGATTAAATTCCAAAATCTCTTTGGTGATATAGAAAATAAAACCAGCTTTAAAGATAAGTTATAAACTTATCTTTTGAGCAATGCATTTTATAATTTTTTAATCTTTTGTATATTTTATATTTTTATAACTTGTATGATAGATTCAAGTGACGAATAAAGTATTTGAATTGTATGTATTTGAGAAAAAATTACAACGGTTGCAAGATATGGCCAGAGATCTGTTCCATATATGCCTACTAGTACCTAAGAAGAAGACAGTCAGGATTCGAAATGTATGGAGTCTCAGTCACACTCATGGGGCAAGGAACGGTTCTGATGTGGCCATATCTTCGGAGTCGTTTGTGAAAATCGACTTGTCCGAGTGTTTTTTCGTGAAAAATATAGGGCGTAACAAATATACGGCTTCCACTCTAAACAATAGCACTGTATTGTATATTATATAAACAAAAATAGCAAACACATGTTGCACTAAGAAAATTAGGAATACTAAATAAATAAAATATATAAATGAAGAACATTCTGAGAAAACTAAAAACATTAAAAAAACACAAATACCACTCACTGGACATCGAAAAAAACTACATATCTTGAAAAAAAAACACATAAGAGTCCCTTCCTTTTATTGAATCTTCGAAGCCATTTTGAAATTGTTTCCTCGAAGCCATTTTGAAATTGTTTGTTCGACCTCCTTGTGATCTCCTTTTTTGGAATGTAGAGCAGCTTCTGTAAATTCAGTTCAATGAAATTGCGCTGCTGTCATAACAATATACCTATTACCATACTATAATTATGAGACGTATATATTATGTGGAAATAACTCAAACGATCAATAATGTCAAATTTATTCAAGGGAATAATTAAATAAAAGTACTTTTTACCCTAATGAAATAAACACAGGAAAGATTTTTAACTTATAAAAAATTGATTTTTAGTGTATTCAAAGGGGATGACTTTTTAAGATTGAAAATATATTTGAAATATTATACAGCTTTGTCATTTTGACATTGATTTAGTTTTCAAAGCTGGTGATGGGGTGGGCGGAGGGCGTCCAAATGGAAGTTGCGAGTTTTCATGCAACGATGCAACCGAATTTTTAGTTATATACATGCGAAATAATTCGTGAAATAAAAAAGTATACCTAATAACTATCACATTCAGATGAAAAAATATTGCAACATATATTTTAATGCTCATTTAAAATTAGCATATTTCATATCATATTACATAGAATAAAACCGAATCAAATATATGCAGAAAGCGCAGTGTCGCTTTTGTCAAGATGAAGAAGAAACAGCAGAGCACCTCTTGTGCAGATGCAAGGGTCTGGAACGAACAAGATTCTATGGTCTGCCCAAAGGCCTGGAAAAGGTATCATCAACTTCGTCAGAAGCGCTGGGCTTGAAGGTGAACTCTATTTTAATTAGGATCGAGCCACAATAGATCTGAGAAGGTCACCGCACTCTAGACATTTTCTGCACCAGCTCTTCACATCATCTCGACATTGAACCCAGTAGAACCTCTGCCTGATCTTGTCCAAAGTCTTATTAACTCCCTTATGTCCTCCCGATTTTCCTTGATAAATTTCCTTTAATACCGGTTTGAGCAGTCAATTTTCCACAACCAGGGAATCCCACTGTGCCCACAATACTTTGAAGTATATATCTCTCCAGGAGGGTCTGCCAGTTCCGTCCTTTTCCAATGAAGAAAGTGGCAACTCTTTTGTGGGACCTTTGATTGGATGCTCTAGGATGCGATTTTCTAGATTTTGCATTACTATTTGATCATTTTAGGCGATGTTGTATTGATATGGTACTGGTTCGTCTCTTTTCTGATTGGCGGATTATCAGTAGTTCTTCTGACTCTGTTGACCTTGATGACCCTGAGAGCTTCGCTTTCACTAGCCCGCATACCCCCTGATGTATTGGCCAATACAGTTTCTTGGAATCTGCCAGAAAACTTACTAGATGATCCGGTCTTCGACGGTGAGTAGGAACGTGCGGGTGTCCTCCAAGGTAATCACAATCGTGGTGGTAACCTCATCCTGCAATCTCTTACATAATGTCCGCTTTTACAACACCTGGAGCAGTTTCCTCTTGCCTGATTGTTTGTGTTATTCTTAGCTTCCAGTTCATCCAGTATTCTGCTGAGCGTCTGTTCTATGCTATCGCTTTTTTCTCTTCCTGAATCGATACCACTCTTACTTTCTGCTTTGAGATGTTGAAAGCCGATTCCACTTCCATGGAACGAACTAGAGCTTTACTGAATTTCTTGAAATGTGTCATGTGTCCTTTGTATTTCGGTATTCACCATTAATTGTTCTCGAATAGTCACTAAAATCCTCACTTCCGACACCAACTGTTACAAAACTGGGGTTCTTTCGTTTTTTTTTTTGGGGTTTTGGGAACAATTAATTATCAACCTCTGTTTGGTAATAGTAAGATTTTTTGTTTTTGAGATTTACAACTTCATTTCTACAACTGTTATATATGGTTCAGTTCATTTATTTTTGGTTTACATCATTACTATTCCTAAAAGTCCTATCCCCCGATTTGCTGAGTACCACAACATGATCATACCAAGGTTTTCTTAACTAACTTCATATGATATTAATTAACTTGCTTCTCAATATTATCAATTATGTCGTAAATTACATCAACTTCCACTGAATTCAAATTCCAACCACAATATATCAATAGATATTTTAGTAAATCAAGATTGTTTTTACTAAAGTTTCTAAATGTTCTGATATAATTGTGGCTAAATATGAATGTAGCTCTAATAGAGAATGATTATGCTATGGTCAGTAATTTTTGGAGTGTTGTTACAAAAACAATTACCTTTGTTACTTGAAACATAACCAATGAACTACTGGTGTTTGTTACTCACATAGGTTCTTTAATAATTTGTTCAACCCCGTTAATGGTTATGAAGTTTTGAAACTGTTCGAAATTTTTGTCATTGGAATCAACTAAGTTCTAATTGAAGTCCCCTACCAAAATCATCGATTTTTTTTATTGAAAACATTTTTCTCCCAAAGTGTTCAAAGAAATTATTGAAATTAGAACTAGGTGAACTTTCTCCATGTATTTTGAGTCTGATTACAACACACCAGTAAACCCTATCTATACAAACATTTTTATATATTTTGTAGACATATTCCTATTGCAAATAGATCACAGCACCTCCAGTAAATCTGTTAGATGAATCACATCTCAAATTTTTTCAACCATCAATCTCAATTTCGAAAGTTTTCCATATCAGGGTGGTATGCGTTTCCCTTAGCAGGAACAGTTCAGTTAATATACCCGGAAATAACAAGAACGAACAAAATGCTGAAACTGAGTATTAGATAATTCAGAATCGATTCTGTGAAAAATATCAGAGTTAGTGTACATCAATTAAAATAGGTTAAAAACCTCAAATGAATATGCTGTCATACATACCCAGAAGTTTTTACGATTCTAAACTCGTCCAAACGAAATTCTGTATTTGGTAAAATAACCGCTTTTATGAGAAAAAGATCAAAACGAAAAGTTAGACATGTAAACAATGAAAACTGATATCTGACTGATTCAAGTTGACACTATGGTGATTGCGTTTTCGTAAACATTATTCAATGGATATATATATATATATATATATATAAAGATGAGTTCTTAATGAAGACTGGAATAGAAAATCAAATAACTATCTGAATGAAAATGCAAATTTCCAATTTCAGATTTTTCTTTTGAGTTAGGGCCTTTTCAGAATATCTAGCAGATGTAGTTCAATGTCCAGCGTGGCTTTAGCCGGAGAAGTAGTTGTTTTCTGTTAGACATTCACAAAAAATAACTTCATTTTAATCGTGGATTTTTCAATTCACAGAAAAATCTTTCTATCAATATTCAATTGAGAATGTTTCCCTTTTCAACATGAATTATCTACCCTTCCAATGGTTGAAAAATGTTTGATGTCTATTGTAATATTTGCTATAATATTTGAGACATTCCACTATTTATTCTAATACCCTATTTGCAAATGATCTGTTTATCTATTGGTATGATTTTTTTTATAACTTGGGAAAAAAGTCAACTATTTTTTTTTCAAAGATACGATCAGGATGATAGATAAAATCATCTATCTATTTTTTTCTCTAGCATGGACTCCAATGGAAATGGAATTGCCAGTCTCAGTTCATTCGTCATTCCAAGGAAAAACAACATTTTCAAGCCATCGGAAGATCTCGACTTTGTTTACAATGACTGTGATTCTGATGCCAATGAAATTGCCGAAATATACAGCTATACCGAAAATGCCGATTTCTATCAGAACTTAACATCATTTGAGGAGCAGATGAGTAGCTACCGAATTTCTCATTTATCATGGAACCAGCTTCCACTCATGGAAAAGAGTTCCATAATCATGAAGATTCTAGATCAGTTAGAGTTGAGTGACAAAAAAACAAGAATGCAAAGTGCTAAATGCATTTTGTATATTGCTCAAGGTGGTTGGCTCAGCTTACAAAGTGATACGGAGGTCCTCAACAGTGTCAAGGAAAATTGTTTGTTGTTGTACAGGCTAGGTACTTTCAGTGCATTTTTAGACCTTCTAAATCTTGAAATTGAGAATAGCATATCCATCAATAAAGCATCCATATCATTAGCAGACTCTGAAGACTTGAGGGTAATATTGACAGTACTATATATGATAACTGAAGTTATCCGTAGCACGAGAGAATCACATCCTGACATTTATAGTTCATTTTGTTTAGAATTAATGAACACTAAAAATGAAGATCTCATAATATTGAAGTTGCTCGACATGCTGACAAAATTTTGTAGTGGTGTTTCTCCCCATTTTCCAATCAAGAAAATATTGTTGCTTCTTTGGAAATTGATTTTGTTATCGTTGGGAGGTACTAATGAGCTGAGAATTTTGAAGACCCAGTGTCGTGAGAAAGCTTCATTACCCCCACTAGTAGAAGATTCCACAGAAATTTTAAATTCTATGAGACCATCATCACCTCCTACATTTCCCCCTGATTTACTAGATCAAAATCAGGGGCGGAAAAGAACCTTGGTGAAGCAAACCAGCTTAGAAGATAACGAATCAATCAGTATAGAAACATTTGAAAATGAGAATAACTTCTTGAAAAATAAGGAAAACCTTTCCACTCTAGAATGCCTGCAAAATATATCTGTACTCAGGGATAAATCAAAAATTTTGAAACTTCCGTGGAAGCCTAAAGTGCACAAAAAAGAATTGAAACTATTTTTGAACATTGCACGGGAAAAGTTCGTAGGTTATAGTTTAGAAACAGATGACACTACTATGTTTGGTATACCAAAGCCTATTCATGATAGCATCTCTATTCTGAAAAAACATGTATACACTTCAATAGCTGATTTACAAACACAGAAAGAAGAATGTATTACCAGAAATGCATTCACTACCAGGGAAGAAATAGAGATGACACCTGCAGAAATTCTATATCAAGGCATGTTTCCAAATTTGCCCCAGTACATGATATGCCTTCTAAAAATTCTTCTTGCTACTACTAGATCAAATACAACTGGTGACTCCATAAACATATTAGGTGATGTGTTACCAAAAGAAATGCCCTTGACTGCATTTCAGTCAATGAAATTAGGTATTGATGTAAACAGGCACAAAGAGATAATAGTAAAAGCTGTGTCGGGAATTCTTTTATTGCTGCTGAAACATTTCAAGCTGAATCATATTTATCAATTTGAATTCATGTCCCAACATTTGGTTTTTGCTAATTGCATTCCACTCATTCTGAAATTTTTCAATCAGGAAATAATGATGTATGTAAAGGCAGCAAATAGTATTCCTGTATTAGATTTTCCTTCATGTGTTCTCGAAGATCAAACTGAAATGAATGTTGGAATGGAAATGGCATCAGACTTCAAATATTGCTGGAGAAACATATTTTCCAGCATTAACTTATTAAGGGTTCTGAATAAACTGTGCAAGTGGAAAAATTCACGCATAATGATGCTTGTTGTTTTTAAATCAGCTCCAATTTTGAAACGTACTCTCAAAATGCGCCAAGCCATGGCTCAACTTTATATCCTGAAGCTTCTCAAGATGCAAACCAAATACTTAGGTAGGAATTGGAGAAAATCAAACTTGAAAACTGTCAGTCTCATTTACCAAAAAGTACGCCATCATTTAAATGATGACTGGACTTATGGAAATTTTTTGGAAGCTAAACCATGGGATTTTCAAGCGGAAGAAATTACGTTAAGAACTGCGGTAGATAGATTCAACAATCGCAGATATATTAAAAACACTGAAAATGAATTGGGATCTGTTGATAACAACCTGACTAGTGTTTTGAGTCAGGAGATAAATTTTTCTGTAAGCTTTCAAAATAACTACTATCTTTGGTTAGAGGATGAAGTTTTCAAAAATGAAATCAATTGGGACAAGTTATTTTGAGTTGAGCGATTTTCAAATGTATGATGAATGATGAATTATTTTGTTTCTGAGAAAAAGAACTATGCATATGAAAACTAATAAGTACGTCAAAATGAAATTTTTTTAAATATGAATTTGTTTTATTTTTTCTAAATTTACTAAAAATTTCAAATATAATTTAAATTTTGGGTATATAATTAGTTCATATCATTCTTTGTAATTTTCGTTTTAGTATCTTCACTTGTGATTTATTTATAATCTAATAAATTATATGTAAAGTATGATCTCTCATTTTGTCTTTTTATTCCTAGTTCCACTGAGTAACATTATTATCAATGAAATCACATCGACAAATCATTAAAAACAATAAAATGCCCATGTTACACACCTGTGTTTGGTTTCTACTTAGCCAACTTGGAATTGTTAAGAACAGACATACATTCGTCTACATATCTCCACTGTCCATCATTTGAATTACAGTGATCTTAATAATTTTTGTAAAAAATTATAGCTGATGACACTTAGTGAAAATTTAGTTTTGGAAGCATAAAATGAAAATGTACTACCCTCTTCTTACTTGGTTTGACCCTATTGAATGTCTAATAAAATGTTGATAATGTATAGATGAATGAAAGTCCTCTGCTTCATTATTTCCCAAATAAATTATTGTATATGTTATGTATTTACTAAATCGTTCTGTATATGGTTTAATCAGTTTCTGTCTGAGTGACTTGATTTTATGTATTGAAAAAAAAACATTTATTGTCCAAACAGGCGCTAGGCCCAATTACAAAAGACAAGAAATAAGAGAGGAAAACAAAAAAAAACAAAAACAACAAAGCGATCGAGATTTGAATAAGTATTTGATTTTTAGTATGATATATAGCTATTGTTGCTTCGCAAACATAATGTTTCTGATATCTTTTTTGAAAACGTGTTATGGTGTTGAATAAATGTCAACTTTGTGGCAGACTTGATTGAATTTATTACACATTGCAAATAAAGGAGATTTTAATAATATATTTGTTCTTGGTGTTGGTAAATAAAAACATTGTTCATTTCTACCGTTGATTCTTGGTACATGAAAGTCTAGTTGAAATAGTAGTTTGGGAGAGTTGACAAGACTGTTTACCAGTTTGTAAATAAATATGCAAGCGTAATATGTTCTTCTGTCCTCGAGAGAAAGAAAATGTTAACGCTTTAATAATATATTATTATCTATTCCCTGAATCGGGTAGACATCATCAAGTTTGTAAATGACGTATTTCATGAACTGTTGCACGGATTCGAGAGATTGATTGTGTGTAGCGTATATAGGTGACCAGACAAGACAGCCATACTCTAGGCGGGATCTGACAAATTAATTGAAGAGAGTGATAAAACTTTCCATGTTTTTGAAGTCTTTACAGTTTCTAAATATAAGCCCCAACATTCTTTTCACAGAAGATACACTTTTCTCTATGTGGAGTGCAAATGAAAGTTTGGTGTTGAAGTATACTCCCAAGTCTTTGCAATTATCAGTTTTTTCTAGTAAATGATTATTTATTGTATAATTGTGATCAAGAGTGATGTGTTTGTTGGAAAAGGTGGAATATTTACATTTACTTGAAGTAATTGAGTGGTAATTTGTTTGAAAGGCACCAGATGGCTAATTTATCCAAATCATTTTGTAGTATTCGACTGTCATTAGGTGACTCTATAACACGAAAAACTTTCAGGTCATCGGCAAATAATAGAATTTCACTATCCATACTCATTCCTATGTCATTGATGAACAGGGAAAACAGTAGAGGAGCCAGGTTGCTTCCCTGTGGTGCGCCACTGGTGGCATTGTATTCCTCAGATTCGTGTCCTCTATGTTCAACAAATTGAGATCGATTTGTAAGATAAGAATATAAGAATTGTAGTAGACTTGAATCGAAACCAATTTCATTGAGTTTAGAAATAAGTATAGTGTGGTCCAACTTGTCGAAGGCCTTTGAAAAATCTGTATATATTGTGTCCACCTGGAGCTGATTTTCTAAGGCACAACTTATAGTTTGGGTAAATGTTATTAGATTGGTAATAGTGGATCTTTTTGCGATAAAACCATGTTGCTCAGAAGTTATTATATTTTGAACCTTAGGAGAAATTCTATTATATATACATATCTCAAAGCCCTTCGCAAAGTTACATAGCAGTGTGATGGGTCGAAAGTTTTTCATGTCATTTATCTCTCCTGTTTTAAAAATGGGAATAACTTTACTTTTTTTCCAAACCTGTGGAAATGTATTTGTCTTTAGTACAGTATTGAAGATTATTTGGAGTGGCTTGGCTAGATTGTGAGCACAATCTTAGACTAAAAAGGTTGAGATTCTATCATAGCCACTGGTAAATTTATCTTTCAACTTTTTCAAAGCTAATACAACTTCGCTTTCATTCACGGAATTCATACTAATCACAGGTCTTGTTGTTTCGTTCATATCAAAATGTGTGTCAGAGGCGGTGTAGACGCTGCTGAAGAATTTTGCAAAGCCATTGACAATGTTTTTAGGATTGTTGTATTCTACATTATTAAAGTGAAGAATTAAGGGAATCCGAGAGTGACCTCTTTTATTCTCTATGAAAGACCAGAATTTCGAGGGATCTGTGTTAATAGAGTTCTCAGAATCCTGCATGTATTGCGCATATGCAACTTTTATATCATTTTTAATCTGTTTTCGTAAGGAGCAAAATTGACTTCTATGAATATCTAAATTAAATTCTTTCAATTTCTGGAATATCTTATTCTTTTCTTTAATATTACGAATAATATTACTATTGAACCATGGTGGATATTTTCTTTGAAAGTTGGGTTGACGTGGAATATGCCGATCAAATATCTCATACAACACAGAGTAAAAACCATCTAAAGCTGCATTTACATCTGAAATATTTTGTAGAAAGTTCCAGTCGGTGTCTATTAGATCTGAGTATAACCCAGAAAAATTAGCTTTCTAAAAGTTGTATTTGAATGTTTGTGTTGTATGAGACATCAGTGAGATGCTTGTAGAGGTCAACTGATAAATTCAGAGGGGGGTGATGTTTATCCTCTGGAACATATGGTAGAGTGTCTCTCTTAATGTGGCAATTCATATTAGCGAATATCAAGTCCAATAATCGACCCGAGTCATTCAGAATCGTGTTATACTGTTTGATATCAAAGAAGTTCATGAATTGATTTATAGTGGCTAGCATTACATTATTTGCAAGTTCGGGGGAGTCTCTGGTAATGAAGTTGGGCTGATTAAAGTCACCAAGGATTAGTAATTAGTTCCATAGAGATATTCTAATGACTCAATGGTCTCAAGTAGGTTTCGGAATTACCACCACGAGTTACATTGTTCGATGTCAGGTTACGATCACTTCTGAACACAAAGTAGTTATCTCCAAAAAGTTCGGAGTTGTTAATGTTAGATTGTAGCCAGGTTTCAGTCAGTGCTACTATCTGGAATTCAGATAATGAAGAAGATTGAAGAAATTCTGCTGTTTTTGTATTCAGGCCTTGAGTATTCTGATAGTAACAGTGTACTTGTTGGTTGGTGCTCAATTTGGACAATTCTACAGGTTTTTTGTCAGGACTCGCGGAATACCGCCCACATACTGGATGAATACGCCTTTCTTCCATCTCCTTTTTGAAGGTGTTGCAGTTGTCGAGGGGTTAGGTCAGCATCAATAAATATTTTTCTAGCTTTATCAATATTCCGTTTATTTTTCAGCACTCAAGAGCCTCATCAGTACTAGAAAATACTACTTTCAGTGCCCTAACACCATTTTTGTTGCCTTTTCCCACTCGAATAACTTTGAGATTTCCTGATCTTGATTGGTTATTTCTTTGACAATATCTTTTATTTGGTCCAAATCTGATTTTTCAGTTTTAGATAAGTTATAGATCATGACATTGTTTTGTCTTTTTTGACGTTCCTTTAGCTCCATGATAATCAGCTCTTCATTGCATTCTGGTTCACGAGTATTCATCTGGACTTTTAAAGTTTCTATTTCAGACTGCATCATATCAATTTTTTGTAGCAGCTTTGGAATGAGCTTGATTATACTCAGGCAGTCTGGGCAATAGTGTTTCAGTAGTCTTTGGCCTTTTAGGTCCATAACCTTCAACTCCGATGCATTCAATCCACTGCAGTCACGATGTACCTTATTTGTGCAGCCGTCACATCCTATTGTGGGGCCATTCAAAACATGATTACACTTTGCACAATTCATTGTTGAAATTCCGGAAGCCTGCCCTGGTATCCAAAACAAAACAGGAGGAGGAAGTGTGTCTTATCGGTATTGAGGTAGAGAGAGTTGGCTGTAAATCACTCATTCAGTCTTCTAAGAATCAAATAAAATATGGTCAAATTAGATGCTCAATACCAATCAACGATATAAACTTATCTAGCGAATGTTTGAAAACATATTCATATGTGGAAAATGTGGCCGAGTTGGACATTTAGCTGAAGTTTGTTTGAATGGAGTAATACCAAGAAACTTTCAGAATTTTAAATCTACTCAATCGATCGACTCCCAAATTCAACAATCAGAATCAACTTGTTCCTAAATTATCAACTAAGACAAATGATACTGAAGAGATTGTTCAAGAAAACGAATTTGTTTACATAAACAATGTTGTAAACTGTATTGTACCCGTATCTCAAAGGAAACCAGACTAGTTCATGTTTAACATCCAACTCGATGACAAATTGGTACAACTACAATATATCCAAATACTTCCTTTGAAACACACAGAAGATATTCAGCCTGTTGGATATTCAACTTTTGCAGTTAAATATGATAACCAAAAGGCATTTGCAAATTTATATTCACTAACTGAAGTTGAATCGATTTTTGGCAGAGAATGCTTGCAGGCTATTAAAATTAGTTCAACTGGAATATATCAGGTACAAGAAATTCAATATACCAAACCTCGAATAATAACGTTATTTCTACAAGATAATTCAATGCCAATTTACTACTCAGCGAGATAATACTAGCAAGTAAAGTGGAAGAGGAAATAGACCGTCTAGAGAAATTATATACTAACAAAAATTGAGAACAGTGAATGTGGTGGGTCTATTGTTAAAAAAGATCTATTCGCTTATGTGCAGACTACAAAGTTACCTTGAATAGAGTTCTCAAAGATCATAGATATCCAATGCCTAACTTGGACATTTTTGTGACTACAATAATGGGTGGGAAATTTTTTTCTCGTCTTATTTTTGGAACGAAGGTTGCACCTGCAATTTGGCAACAATATATCACCAAGACTCTAATGGATATACCAGGAGTATGTGTATTATTGTATAATATCAAAGTACAAGGTATCACTGTTGATGACCGTCTTCAAAAATTACGGATGGTTTTGAAACGTCTACAAAGTGTTGGTCTAAGAATAAATCAAGAGAAATTTAAGTTTTTTCGAGTAGGAACTTGTACTCATTTGGGACACACTATATCCGATAAAGGTTTACCTGAGAAAAACAAAGCAGTTTTTAATGCACGGACCCCTACAAATGTTTCCGAACTTAAAAGAGTTGGTTGGGATTGGTTAACTACCATGGCAGATTCCTCTTACAAAATTGATTCTATTGGACAATCTACTGCAGAAAGACGTTAAGTTTCAATAGACAGAGCAGTGCCAGTATGCAATTGATTAAATGAAGCAGGAGATTACTTCAAATGAAATTATTTGTGCTTATGACTCTAACTTGCCCCTATTACTAGCGACTGACGCTAGTCCATGAGCTGTCCTGTCATATATTATGCCAGATGGCACTGAGAGACCAGTTGCTTATGCTTCAAGATCCCTCAGTGAATCAGAAAAAAATTACAGCCAAATAGATAAGGAAGCAACTTCAATTTATAGGTTTTTTTATTACTGTTAGGAAGGAAGTTTCGGTTGATCAGTCTCCCAAATGGGGCCCATTCCCAATACGTATTTTCTTTCGCGTTAAAGATTTCGAAAAAAGTTATTAGATTTTCAGTATTTTTCCGCAAAGCTCATACTCTGTTACAATTTTGGTTTTCAGATTAAATTAAATGTCAATCTGAAAAGACTTTGAGTTATATTTTGTAAAGTTCTAATTCACAATTATAAAATGCGTCTGCATTTAAGGGAAAAATCGAAATAATGTTATTTGGTGATGAGGCTTGTAGTACCAGAGTGGTAGCCGCATAATTTAACTGAAGACATCCTTTATGAGTCCTTCTTAGTCATGGAACTGCAGCTGCCATACATGCTCTTTTCAATGAAACTGGCAGTGATATTAAAATATTTCAGAATGATCAACCTTGTCGAATACATCCGAATTCTGAAGATAATGTATTCACGCAAATCCAAGAGTGATTCTACGAGATTAAGCGTATCGACAAGGTGAAAATTAGAAGATGTTCCAGTCATCATGAAATCAAGCCTTATAAACCAAATTTTTTACACCATTTCATTAAGAAGGCAAAATATAGTAATAAATATATATCATCAGGTGGTTGTGGCGGTGATGGTTTAGAATGATGAAGTCAAACGTTTTAATTTGCAGAAAATATTTATAATTTTCCTTGCTTTGTGTTATTTCATGTTTTTTATATTATTTACTTTGATACTAACGATAGCTCTGAAATAGCTATACATTTTTTCCTATGTAATTTTAAATTTCTGGTGAACTAGAAATATTTGGAAATATCAGGTGATAGGCTAGACAAGAGTGGTAATGCAATAAAGTGACCGAAAAATATTCCTAGAATTTTGCGTGCTGCCAGACATTTCATTATTTTGATAATAAGGA
This sequence comes from Gonioctena quinquepunctata, assembly GCA_018342105.1. Lineage (NCBI taxonomy): Eukaryota > Metazoa > Arthropoda > Insecta > Coleoptera > Chrysomelidae > Gonioctena > Gonioctena quinquepunctata. The sequence goes on along the minus strand of JAFIRS010002055.1, from coordinate 170,947 downwards.
TTGCTCTAAAATATTAGTTCTTTTCTATAATTTTTTTTCTAAATTTCGTTCATTAACGAGAAAGAGATTGGGTCCAAATTCGTAAAGTATTTGTTGAGTCACTACTATTTTCTATGCAAACCACTATTTATATATATATATATATATATATATAATATATATATATATATATATATATATATATATATATTTTTAAAAAATATTAGTATTCATAAAATTTTAAAAATCATGAATATTGGACCTGGATATTTTCACTTTATTCATTATCACAGGAAATGTTTCCTTCAGTGCGCCTTTTATAACACCCTTTAATTAGCTTCACTTGTATGTATGTACCAGAATCTCTTTAATTAGTTTTCACACACTTCCAGTTGTCCTAATTATTTGAAACCTATACGAAAACTTAAGATAACTGATATCAAGCACCCCACGCTTTTTTACATAGAAGGAAATTTTTGGTCAATGACTATTCGGAAATTTTTGGTCAATGACTATTCTTATTATTTCCAACTTTTTAGTCCGTTGCATCAGGAACTTTTTAAAGAAAATAAAAACCCATCCAAAGCTGCATCTCACGCAGTTTAATCAAGAATTGCTTTCTTTCTCATATTGTGCATAAAACTGTTTTCATCCAAATTCCAATGGAGCGAACCTTCTAGTTCAGTGAGATCATAATGTTGTTTAATTTTTTTAAAGTATCTGCTAGTGCTCAAAATTTCCTTCTGGAGGTGAGCTCAGCGCAAACATCAAGAATTACCAGCAGAAATATGATGAAATATCTTAAAAAATAATAGAATTTAATAGATATATAAAAAAGTCACATAAACATCTAAAATGATTTTAGAATGAAGAAAAAAGCACTACCATGAAAGTAAAGTCAGTAATTTATGGGTTTTTCCATTTTGATTGAAATAACTCTTAGGAGTTGAACATTCACTTATTATATGTTATATTTTTCCCAGAGTTTGAAATATTAATAGTAGTTATTATATGTTCTTATCTCCCCAGAGTTTGAAATATTAATGGTAATTTTTGTTCAAAAATATTTTGTGAAAATTATATCGTATTTGATTTTCAGAAATAGTTGAAAAACTGGGAAATTGTGACTGAAAAACGTTTAATTTACAAATAATTCATTTCAGGGGTATTTTGAATTGGTTTTATCCAATTTACTCAACCTTGTTTCAAGGACCTATCAGAAGTGGCATTTTTTTTGCTTTATGAAGTTTATGAACGTTTTCCCCTTTATCTCCGAAACTACCGAAGCTAAATTAAAAAACCAAGGGTTTCTAAAACTGCACTCAAAGTTTACATGAAAACTAGAATAATTTGTCTATTCATAATTCTATTGATACAAGATCGAACACAAGTTATTTTATTTATTGATAGATGAATAAAATTTTAACTTTTTACATTATTGTAAATTTTGTATGTGGATTAACTGTGCATTAAATATTTTATGATCTTCCAAGTTTCTAAGTTGTCGTCTATATGTTGATAAATGTTTTGTTTTTGGCCCTCATAACATTTTTTTACTTTTCACGTTATCGTAAACTTCTCACTGGGTGGATCTAACTGTGCATCCAAATATTCTATGATCTTCTCAATAGTTTCTAAGTTGTCGTCGATATATGTTGATGAATGTTTTGTTTTTGGCCCACATAACATTTTTATTTTCACAGTTGACCAAATTAGTATTTGGTTTTTGTTTTTCAACTCCATTGCTGCTTTATCGAATTTATATTTATCCGTGTTTGTTCTCGTACTTTGGCATATATTTTGCTGAGTGCAGTTTCGAGTGACAATTAGGATGTTGTTTGCAATATAGAGGCTTACACTGATTTCCTATCCATTTAAAAAAAGTTTGCTAGCTTGAGTTCTTTGAAAGATTTTTGTCGCATTTTCAACTATAAAAAAAATGTAATAATAGCATTTTGGTCAGAATTTATTTATTAATCTACTTACCCTCTGAAGTTATTTGTATCCATTATTTTTCATAGTTCTCTAATCTTTGGTCTTATCTCTAGATACCTAATATGTATGCTAATCTTCCCAATCACTTTCTGAGAGAAGTGATGTCTTCCTAATAATCTGAAGTATTTTTTTTTGTTATTGAGTGTAGATGGTTTTATCAGCTGTTTTTCAGTTCATTCTCTATGAAATCGTAAGCATACATATTGTATAGAACAGAATATGTTTAATTTCTAAGAGTATAGATAGCTCTTGTTGAAAAAGGATAAAAAATATATACAACAATCTACTCAATGTAAAATGTTAAATTGACATAGTGAATTAGCAGCTATGTTACTGGGAACGATATGCAATTATTTATTTATTATATACGGATAACCCCATTTTACAATAGATACATTGATTAAAATACATTGGTATAAGTAAAATGCATTGAAATACATATAAAAAAGTAAGATAAAATACATATAAACACAAAGTACATCAGTTATGGAATTTTTAAATTTATAATTGGTAACATTGATATATGATATTGTACTGTTTAGTGAGGTCTTTTGAGAGCATTTTTGAATTTGTTTTGAGACACATTAAAAATTTTCAAGCCCAGATTATAATGATCATTACCTAGTCTCATTAATCGAGTTAGTGAATTATTGAGGCTATAGTTTGTGCTATGAAATGGTATGTCACATGTTTTAAAAATCTATTCTGAACACTTTCAATCGCATTGATGTGTACTTGGTAGTGGGGAGACCATACTGTAGATGCATACTGAAGTATGGAGCACACTAGTGAGTTGTAAAGAGTCTTCATGGCATTAATTGAAAAGTCACTTGAATTGCGAATAATGAATCCCAGAATTTGGTTTGCTTTGCTTATGGTCGCATTTATGTGTGGTATAAATGTTAGTTGTGAATCGAGCTGAACACCTAAATCCGTAACAGTTTTAACTCGTTTCATGGTTGATCCATTTATTTTGTACTGAAAATTCAAGGGGAGTTTAGATTTTGAGAAGGATATTATGAAGCATTTATCAATATTTAGAGCTAAGCCATTTGCGAAAGACCAATCGTGTAATTTATTTACATCATGTTGAAGTTTTAAGCAATATTTCGAATTCTGTATTGGAATATAGATTTTTACATCATCTGCGAAAATCAAACACTGACAGTAATCAAAGTTAGATGCCAAATCATTTATGTAAAAATTAAATAATAATGGTCCCAGATGAGATCCCTGTGGAACTCCTGAAGTGACTTGTACCAGATTGGAGAGATGGTTCTTAATTTTAACATACTGAATTTTCTTAGTAAGGTAGCTGTTAAGCCAAGATAATAACCATGGTGGAAAATCAAGCAATTCCAATTTATGAATCAAGAAGTCGTGATTCACGCTATTGAAAGCCTTTGAGAAGTCAGCATATACGGAATCAATTTGATTCCCAGCTTCCAGAGCACTTACAATGTCATTCTGATACAATAGCAAGTTAGTCACAGTTGACTTTCTTGTTGTAAACCCATGATGTTCATTAATAAAAAAGTTCTTGCAGTGCCATATTAAAAATATGGATATAAATAGTTCAAACAATTTTGGAATTGCTGACAAATTGGTTATTGGGCGATAGTTAATAATATTTGCCTTGTCTCCGTTTTAAAATATTGGTGTTATGTAGCTGTTCTTCCCCCAGTGATTAATGAATGATTGTATATCATAGTCAATGGTTTAGTTAGGGTATAAATGCATCTTTTGAGAAAGAAAGCAGGGATGCCATCTGGACCACAACAAATTTTATCTATCAAATTGTAAATTCCAGTAAATACTTCTTCAAGTGTTAAAGTTAAATTTGGTATGTTTACACAACCATTATTTACATTATAGATGTGGTAGTTTAAGATAGAATCAGAGTAGACATTTAAAAGTGTGAGGCAAAAAGATTCACAATGTCACTATCGTTGTCGCTGTCAATTCCCTGATAATGCATTTTATTGGGTATGCCGTGATTCTTCTTTATGTAATTCATATGATTCCAGAAATGTTTGGTATCGCTTAGAATGGAGTTGTTGACTTGCGAAATGTAGGCTTCATAGCACTGCTTAGTTAATAATTTACACTGGGATCTCAGATGAGAAAATAACAAGTAATCGGCATTTGAGAGGGTGCATTTGTACTTAACATGAGCTTGTTTTTTGTTAATGATAACTTGCTTCAGTTCGGCCGAGTACCATTTAGGAAAATTACCAGATTTGAATTTTATTTTGGGGACAAATGCATTTACAGCATTAGTTATGATTTGATAGAATTTCTCAATCATTGCATTAATATCTTCATCGTTAATTCAAGAATCCCAATCTATTGGTGCAAAATAATTATTAAGGAAGATATAATCAGCATTCCTAAAATCAAGAAATACTTCTCTGTATGCCAATGGCTTAAAATCATTACGAAGTTTCATATCACAAACTATTGCTTTATGATGAAAGCTTTAGGAGGGTAAATCTACAGCTTCAAAAAGATTCAGGTTATCAAATTTAGATCTAGAACAGAAAATTAGATCTTGAAATACATTTTGTGGATTAGGAAGATGATTCACCTGTTTCAAACCTAAAAAAGAGAAAGAATCATTGACAATTCCAATGGGTCCCGTTACTGGACAATCAACTAATAGTTCGTCTTCCCAAGGTTTATTCCATGATGCCTGGGGTAAAGTCACCAAATGAATATAAAAGATGATCTGGGTAGTCTGCTGAGAGCTGCTCAACCGTTAAGTAGTGTTGTAAATAGATATCATTGGACGAACTAGGTGGTATGTAGATGGCACCAATCAGGAACTTTGATGTTCCAATAGTAATACCAACATATAACAGCTCCAGTACATCATTAGGATATGTAGACACCTGATATACGGATAATTTTTTTTTTACAAATATAGGAACTCCACCTCCTCTAGTTTTATTAGTGACAGCAGGGTCACGATCTCTACGAAAAGTATTATATCGAGTTATGCTTACTTCAGTACTTACTGTAGAACTTTCAGTAAGAATTATGATATCGTAGACTTGAGGACACTGCATGTTTTAAATCACATAATTTAGTCCTAATGCCACCCACGTTCTGATACTGAATTAGTAGATGGGGTTGCCTTAAAGTCCGAGTTACACAATCAATAATAAAATGCAGAATATAGGAGATAAAAGGCGATAATTTATGAAGTATGTGTCATAAAAGTATTATTGTAGGCCATATCAATTCATAGTTTTTTCTCCATTGATGATCTCTTTATACAACAGCAGCAGGAATATAGAGATGGCCTCGTTGGTGTTTTTATGATTTTGAAATCTATACTAATGTGCACTAAGAATATTTACCCAAAAATTCCATAATTCTCCTATTATCAGATCTTGATCAATTTGGTATTGAGGATATAGGCCTATATGGATATTTTTTGTAGCCGCCTTATGAATTGGTATCACTACCGTTTTGAGGAAATGAAGGAAGGCAATCAAGAATTTTTGTAGATATATTATCTACCCCAGTCTTTTATATCTCTGATGACTCTTAATTCTGGTAAATTTGTTTCCATTAGAGAAAAAATATGTAAATATTTTTTAGATATTCCCATGGATCAGAAGCTTGTGATTGGTTTCATATTATTTCCCTTTAGTTTATTGTTATTACCTAACTTTCTTTATATTTTACTTGACCGGCCTCCTCCAGTGGTAAAGTAATGTAATCATGCGATTGAGATATTGATGTACCATTTCCAGAGTGAAGTCGATAAGTGCCGAACCGTATGACTAATCGAGCTGAAATTTGGAATGAAGATACGACCATTAGTTTTTGACTGTCATCTGTAAAACTGAAGCGTCTCTATTAAGAAGTGACAGAAACTATATCACACGAAACTTGACTTGCAATATGTCATTTGAAAGCCCTTGAAAATCTGTATGCAGAACAGTCAAAATTAATTCTCCAACTGACATCTGTCAAAAATAAAAAAATGTCAAAGTTCAAAACTTTGCCATTTAATTATTCAAAATCTATCCGATGGCTTAGAACTAAATTCGGTAGGGAGCAACATAACAAACGAATCAAATTAAGTCTGTAGTTGGACTTTCCACCGTTTTCCAGTCTACCGCTACAAATCCTGTGCGTTACCATCCGAGACGGCCGCTCACCCGTTCTTTGACTAGGACGACCCGCGTTTGGTGCAGGACCGCTCAATTGACTGGGGTCAAATATCTTCCTTGGTGTCAATTGACCGGTAAATTGACTGTTGAATTGACCGATCAAATTCTTCGTACAGTTCTGAAAGTGTTTTATTTCAAATTAACCCCATTCTCCCTAGGCCCGTGACAGTCAAGTTGTTGTCTGCTTCGGCTATTATAATACACATTTTTTGCAATACTTATTACCTTTCTATATATTCTTCTGTAATTATTTAATTATTGAAAAAGCTATATATATCTATATATGAATTTTGTTGATTCTGGGGAATTTGGTTTGTGTATTGAAAGTTAGGATTCTTTAAATAGGTACTTTAATTCATTTCCAACGTTTCGCCTGGGTTTGCAGCCTCCTTTTTATTTTAGCTACAAAGACATTGTTTGTTAAGGTTAATTTGTGGACTTACCTAAAATACTTGACTACAAACATATTTAGCTTGACCATCATTTTGATTGGTGATTTTTTATTCTCTTCTTCATGATGAAGCACAAAGTATTTATATGTATGTATATATAAATATATTTGGTGGTGTGATGATGTGGTTATCTGGCGGTACACGTATAGTTTTGATCGATGTTGTTTACACTACTAATGATTTGGAATGATATTGATTTGTATTCGGGTGGGACAGGGCTCTGTTTTACTATTGAGTGGAGATTTGGATATTGCTAGCTTCTATGCGGTTCGGAAATTTTTAGGAAGATGGCGGGGTAGGTGGTGATGTTTTACGAGTTGGAGATGTGGTGGCTTGTTTAAATAAGATTGTGATAAATTTTGTTCAGGTTCGTGATGTCAGTACGGTTATTTATGCTGTTAGGATTTTTGTATGTGAATCATTTCCAGAAATTCTCTTTTTTTGGTGTTATATTCGGTGGTTGGAATATTGGTTTCTGTGTAGTTAAATTCATTATTTGTATTTTTTTTTATGGTTGTTCAGAGCTGTTGTCGCGGTTTTAGCGTATTTATGGGATTTGATGCGGTTTTCCAAATATTGGGATGTTTGTCTGATATATACTTTGTTGCATTTTGGCTCATTGCATGGGATTTCATATATTACATGGGTTTTTCGATTTTAAGGGATTGTGGGTTTCTGTCTTCGAACTTTTGTGGCTGACATTTAGGTCGTGTGGTTTTAGTATATTACCAATTTTTTCTAATAAACCTTTTGTGTAAGGTATGGAAACATGAAATTTGTTGTCATTATGTGTGGGATAATTTTCTCTGTTATAGAATTTTTTTATTCTTTCTCTAAAAATATTGTCTATCAAATTTTTGGGGAAGTTATTGAGTTGGAGTGTTTTTTTGGCTTTATCAATTGCTTTCGGTCTGAACAAGGGGTTGCTCAAGTTTATGGATCTGTCTGCAAAATTGAGGTATCTGGAAGACCAGGTTTTTTTGGTATACCATTCAGTTTTGATTTCGTTGTTTATATTGTGTAGGGTGAGGTCAAGAAAGTTGAGTTTTTTATCATTTTCGGTTTTACAGGTAAATTGTAGTTTGGGGTAGAATTTGTTGAGGATGTTGATTGTGTATTTTAGTTTGTTCTCAGGTATTATCAGTAAACAGTTATCGACGTAGCGTAGGTAGAGTGGTAAAGGGTGATCGAGTTCTCGTATTGTAGTTTCATCTAAATTTTCCATGACTAACTGTGCTTTCACGCTGGAAATAGAAAGGATTTTTCATAGGCAGGAGATATTCTTATTGTTTATCTAAGATTATGTGGATACGTGCAGATACGTGCTACAAAAAGGTTTGATTTGTTTGAAAATAAAGATTTATCCCCACTCATATCACAATATTCATCAATCCTATTGAACGATATATTATGAAAAGAATTGTGGATAAGGATCATGAACCATGGAGTAAGTTGTTTTTACAATAATTACTTAATACATGATAATCGTTTATATGGATGGTTCATCAGGTTTCAACCAATGTTCTGTTAGTAAAACTAGTTTTGGGTATATTTTGTCTCCAAGTAAAGTGAGATACAAACTGATGAATGTTGACAGATAAAATTAATATGGAAATGTCATTGGTTGCATGGCTTCTGATAGAAAATGTTTACTTTCACCATGGTTAACACTATTATTTTCTTGATTATCCAGATTATATTTTTCGAATTCACTTTTGCTAGTCCTTTTCTCAATATATTTTAGTGAGCTTGTGGTTGAGCTGGGGACTTGTACAGTTTTTCAGCAACTTGATCTTTGGTATTTTGGCGCTTTCCCCCAGATTACACATTAGCTTTACTTTCTTGCTGATCTTGAGGTTGTTTTCGATGAAGTACAGGAAATACCATTTTCCAGTATTGGTTATCCGCGATCCATCCCATTTGAAAAGGGAAACATTCTCAATTGAATAGAATTTTTTTTCTGTGAATTGAAAAATCCACGATAAAAATAAAGTTATTCTTGTGACTATCTAACAGAAAATAACTACTTGCCCAGCTAAAGCCACGCTGGACATTGAACTACATCTGATGAATATTTTGATAGGAAGATAGTGACTAAAGTTTATCTTTGAGTCGCAGATGATTCCACATCTAACTTTATGAATACCCTGTTCATATTTTCAAACAAATCAATCCCATTTGAAGTTTGATCTCAGAATATTGTTGTTCTTGAGGATTTTCATATGTTCGAGACTTTTACGGTATAAATCACTATTCAGGTTTAGGTATATATATATATATATATATATATATATATATATATATATATATATATACAAAACTAGAGATATTGAGGTAAGCAGCAATGAAAAAGTAAACTCTTTAAGGTTAAATTTATATATTTTGAAACAACGCTAATGTGGTTCGTTTTATTCCTTAATCTACGTTTTTTTAAATTTTGTATCACTATGTTAGATGAATATGTTTAACATCATTGAAACCAACCTCAACAAAGTTTCTCCCTGATGATGGAAGTAAACATTTCCGAAAGCTTGGATAAACCTTAAAGAGTTTATTTTTTCATTGCTGCTTTCCCCAATATCCCTAGTTTTGTACCTAATAGTCAGCAAATACTTCCCACACACATACATATATATATATATATATATATATATATATATATATATATATATACATATATATATAAAACTCGAGGATATTGGGGTTTGCAGCAAAGGAAAACTCTTTTTAGATTATTCCAAGCTTTCGGGAATATTTATTCCCATCATCAGGGAGAATACAATCAAAGAACAATGCAGGTGAGTTATTTTATTTTATAATTACAGTTCATATTGTTACTTACATCTATGTTGAGGTTAGCTTCCATGATGTTAACCAAAATTTGTATTGTTTGTTTAACATCATGGAAGCTAACCTCAACATAGATGTAAGTTACAATACGTACTGTAATTATAAAATAAAATAACTCACATGTATTATTCTTCGATTGTAGTCTCCCTGATTATGAGAATAAATACTCCCGAAAGCTTGGAATAATCTAAAAAGAGTTTTCTTTTTCCTTTGCTGCAAACCCCAACATCCTCGAGTTTTATAACTAACTAGTCAGCAACGACTATATATATAATTTTTGGTTGTCATACCTACAGAGCTCTGTTATTACTATGATATTGGTATTATTTTGAGTAGCAAGTTTGTTCAATACTTCATCGTTCATTCTAGTTGCCCAGAATAGCAGTACATCTGTTTTTGTGAAATTCTTCTAGTTCGATTTCAGCTAAGGTTTCATTTTTCCAACTTCCCATTGGTAGATTCAATTATATATTGCTCTTTCTTTGTTTCAAGAGTGGCCCAATAAGGTTTCCCCGTGGGCTCCTGCTACCAGCAATAATCAGTACACCATTACACTATTTAATTAAGTAGTCAGGTCCATTTGTCCTTGATTGGTACCATAAGAGGTATTTACTGAGTAACAGTTATTCTGAGTGAAGTTTCAGTTTGAGAAGACTGTGATATTGTGGACTTACTTTCCTGCTGTCTTAATGAGTCATTCAGCTCATCTTACTTTCAGAATTAGTTGATTTTTTCTGAAGAATTTTTCTATGTGCGCATTTTTATTTGAGTTACTTTCTTGAAGTTCACAACCAACATACTTTTCTCATTATGAGAGACACCAGATTTATTGCAGCAATCAATTTGATAAATTTTATGCTGTTTTGTTATTTTGGACACAGCTCCTGTGGTTAATTTAGAAATAGTTAGTACATGATATGTAAGAAGCTGGGAAAGGTTTTGTTTTGCAACTCTCAACATTTGTCATTGTTCTTGATTTATTGTTCTGCCTCTGCTGTTAATTGTATCGCAATTAGCCATGATGTCTAGTGTTTTAACAATACTAATGTCCTGTGATGGAATTCCTCTTTTTAATAATCATTCACTTCATCAGTTTGGCAAGGTTTCTTCATAAATCTTGTGAGTTTTTGACAGTACCCAAAAACATTTATTGATGATTTTACTACTTCGTGTAAATATTGAATTAAAAATATGGCTAATACTTCACTAATCACAATCGCTATTTTGTTATTATTTTTTCAGTACAATATACATTTATTTGATTTATTGTTTCACGATTTCTTTGATTAGTTTTATCTTTTTTCTCCACTTTTGAAATCAGTGATAGAAATCTGTAAATATGTATGATAACTGTCGATTCTAAAATGATTCGATGTCGCCAACAATAGATTCAAATAAACAAGAGATTGTTCTGTAAATTTTTGAAATAACATGAAATTTTGATAAACGACATATATATTACAAATTGAAGGCTCCTTTGGACAATCATGAATATCTTTAATTTAATGAATGAAAATTGTGGTCAGTTCCAGTGAAACCCAATGTTGGGAATTTTTGTTTATAGTGTGAAAATAAGTGTTTTCAATGCATTACAATATCCCAAATTTTGAACCTCTACATATAATATATATGTTTCAGAAGATCTAAAACAGCATCACCAGAAAATTCTCCCTTGAGAAGATTGAGTAGTAGAGATAGACATTTTGGCAGTTACAAGGATCAAGTACAAGATAGAATATTTTTGGAGAGAAGAAGCAGTAGAGAAGAATGGAAAGATAGAGGTTCGATTAAATCATTCAGAATGTATGAAATAATATTGCTTTTTATGGGATATAATGGATTTACCATAGTTATTTGATATTTTGAATTATAAACTTGAAACTGGAAAGAAGGTGCAATGTTTAAGGTAGTCTGATGAGTTTTGTTTTGAATAAGTTTATCGTTTAAGTTTTAGAATTGTTAAGAGCAGAATCGTCCAGTATAACATCTAGCATTCTTGGTGTGTATTTAATGACAGCCTTGAAATTGAAAAATTAAAAACTCAATAGCGCGGCAAGTTTGAAAGATAGATTTCATATTTTATTGCTGATAAATGGATGGTGTTTTGATCTTGTTCTTATTACCAATGAATCTAACTGGGTCCTTAGTCAGCTGCTTTCTTCAGATTCTCAAAAGGGACTGATGAGTAACGGTTGTTAAAAAAAAACCAAGACGAACAAAGAAACCTCACATGTATTAAAATATGCAAGGCAAAACAGTATTTAAGAATGAATAAGCGCTTGTCAACCTCAATTTGACTCAAATGCAAATTACAATCGATTACATTTATATTCTGAAACAAAACATAGCAAGGAACCTGTTGGGTCCAAATTATATTAAAATCTGAATTACGTCCCAGATAACACATGGATATCCATTGGACATCCTTCATGAATTTTATGGATGTACTATGGTCATCCAATTTATATCCAAAATATAGCTTATGGACGTCCGATGGATATCCAAAGCGGAACAACCTGTACATCCATAGAATATCCTTCAATAATATCCATAAGATATCCTCCAAAAATGTCCGTAAGATATATTTCAAAGATATCCACAGGACATCCTTCGAAGATATCCATAAGATATCTTTCAGGAATATCCATGAGATATCCTTCAGGAATCCTTCAGAGATATCTGAAAGATATCCTTCGAGTATATCCATGGAAGATAAAATATAGTAATAGCGATCTGAAGGGAAATAAAATAATGGTATTGAACATACAAAATTTAATAATGGTATCAAAAATAAGGAACGAAAAAAATCTCGTAAACTTCGAGGTTATCAACAAATATAATGAATATATAAACTCTAAAATAAACACATTTGAACATTAAATGGGAAATAATCGAAAAAATAATGTTAAAGAAAAAATGGAATGTTATTTTCTTTGTCCATCAGGTGTTTCCTTTATTTTGGAAGATGACAGATGCCTTTCTTCGGCACTTCTGAGCCAAGCTTTGCTGGCTTCTTTATTGGCTTTTCTATTTTCGGTCAAACCACTAAGGTCCGTACATTCACGGGTATAATTGATGTTGAAATCTACAAAAAAAACTAAGGAAAAAATATGCTCTCTTTCGAATTTGAATACTAATAATGATAATATATACCACCGGCAAGTATTTTTCACTCTTGTTATTGGTATACTATGATATATAAGCATTTTTGACAAAAACTTTTCTGTCATTTCTTGACGATTTTGCATTCTTACTGAACTAGCAGTCTGTTATGAGGCAATACAAATTATTATAAAATGACCTCACCTAGTAATAATTCAGCCAGTTTTAGTTTTCCAAACAGTTTCTTTTTTTTGCACCATACCAGCTGTATTCGGAGGCAAACATATTAGTGAGCATGGAAGAATGGCATCGTTTGACAAACTCATACAGAGATTTTTGAGATTTCATTTACCTGAAAAAAAAAGAGTTCTAGAAAAAGGAAGAGAAAAATATAATTTACCTACAGCAGCTTCGAATTTCAATGCATCTCCCAAATATTCTTCCAAAAAGATTAATTTTTTCAGTGGAATCAATAGGAAAATGTTGGAATTCCACGAATATTGATAGGACATCTCTGTTTATTGCAAGATAATTGTTGCTGTTGATTTCTGTTCTTACTTGCTTGATTTCTTCGATGACTTCATTCAATATATGTCTTGTTAATACTTGTTGTTTCCCCAGCCTTCCAAACTAAATCAATTCAAATTTCTAATAAGTCATTGTAGACGCTATTTGAGGAATTCACATTGAGTAAAAAAATTTTTTCCAGAAAATATTTTGTGTACATTATTATTTTTATTATAATTAGTAGTACAAGATTATTTTCACCTATACGGGTTCTCTTTTGTGTCCATATGGGTGTGTTAACTATCTTGATGATGTGGCAATTCATCGTCTTAATTTCAGTACCCACCTTGGAAATTGGAATTATTTTATTTTATACCGCGATGTCCACCAACCACCTACATTACAATTTGCAGATAGATCTCAGAAATAGTCAAAATACTCGTATTTCGGGTATATTCAAAGACTCGTGGCTTTCAAATTGGGCTTCTAAAGTAGTGTCAATGACATGAAATTATTATTTATTTAATATATATATATATATATATATATATATATATATATATATACAGTAAAAACCGGATATAACGACATTGAAGGGACCGTATACTTGGGACGTTATGTCCGATAGTTGTTATAAGCAATATACACAAGTATGTATGTATATATTATGTCTGTTTGTAGTATGGGGATAAGTTAAGCATATGAACTTGTTTTCAAATAAAATGTAAATTAAAGAAATAAAAACAACATAGTAACGCGTAAACACACAATCTAAACCAGAATTTTTAAAATCAACCTGTAATTCACGCGGTCAACTATTGCACTGAATAAGTCGTAAAACATGCAAGGTCAAATGGCAAAGAGCAGGAAAGAGGTTCGTTCGGATAAGGTAGGAGATTAATAATCCTTCTTAGGCTCAATAATAAGCCTATAGCAAAATATTCCTTCATATTATTAGTATAAAGGTGAAAATTGTTCGTAATGTTTTGTTTTGCAGGGATAGGTAAACGGTTGGTCGTTATAGCCGATGAATATCGATAAAGTTTCGTCGTTTCAAGCGATATGTCGCTGTATCCGATGTCGTTATAGGCGGTATGTGTACTTATTAGTTTATATAGATTCGGCCGGGACCTTGCCATTCGGTTGTTATAACCGATCTGTCATTATAAACGATGTCGTTATATTCGGTTTTTACTGTATATATATATATATATATATATATATATATGTATATATATATATATATATATATATATATATATATATATATATATATATATGTTAGCTTTTATGAAATTTGCCCAACACACTGTTTATTACAGTTTAAATACAAACTTACAATACGAGGATCTCTAGAGAACTGATGCTCGTCTGCCTTAACCCTTTCCGTACGGCAGCTACACGAAATTTTTTTCCGTACAGACGGGACTTTTGAGCGTGCCGAACAGACGGCTGTCGAATATGTGCGACACTATACAGACCGTGCCGAACAGACGGCTGTCGACTATGTGCGTCACTATACTTACAGACCGTGCCGAACAGACGGCTGTCGACTAGTGCGACACTATACTTTGATACTATACTTCAGCCTCAGATAATCCACAGTGGCTATCGTGATTTTTTTTTGTCTTTTTGCCCGCGACGAGATCCCCGAGGGACCAGCAGCATTCTCCGACGACATTTCAAGGCATACTGGCGCGAAAAAACAAAAACACTGCACTCGACTTAGCACTGGCCATGCCAGGTTGCCGGATGTCGCATATGATCGACGGTGTCGACCATATGCGTCAGCCGCCTGAGCGGTTAGCATGCAGTGAACTCAAACGTTGCGACAACAGTCTGTATGCCAAATCTAAAATTTTTATACGTCGCATCCCAACCGGCATTCGTCCAGGAGACAGTATACATGTCATCGACCATATGCGACAGCCGTCTGTGCGGCACATATCCTCGGTGTCGCATATGCTGCGTCAGCCGTACGGAAAGGGTTAAGGCCATGAGTGTAACATAAACAAATTCTAAATATTATGATAAGCAATGTGTCATCCACCAGGATGGGCAGTGACAGATAATTACTTGAACGCTAACATATATATATATATATATATATATTTATATATGTGTGTTCGGATAGGTTTCCGCGGTCATGATTATTATAAATATTGAAAGTTTGGGTTGAACCGCGTCTAGAAATTTGGTAATTTCGACGTTTCAGCTGCCATTTTGGAGCCATTTTCAAGAAAGGTGGAAAAATATGTGAATATAAGTTATTGATAAGAGTAAAAGAGGGAAGTGATTTCAAACCGATGTCTCAATCTGTATACTCCTAGGTTGTAGTCACTGAGGCAGGAATGTGATTTCCCCTGAGGTCTCAATCTTCAGGTAGTGTGACTTAGGAAAGAAAATGATTTCCAACCGAGGTCTCAATCTACCTACTCTTAGGTTGTAGTCACTTAGGTGGGGTTCAGGATTTTGTAACTAGACACCAGGGTCTCAATCTGCTTACTCCTCAGGTCTTCCAAAAATACACAAACCAAACATCCTCCTTCATCCAATTGTCAGCGCTTTTGGATCACCAACCCACAAACTTGTAAAACATCTGGCAAGCACTCTTCAGTCTCTAGCCGAAGAAGCTTCATCATATGTTCGCAACTCATACCACTTCCTGGAACTCCTCAAAACACATAAAATCCAAAACACTGATATCCTCGTGAGCTTTGATATAGTATCCCCCTTTACGAACATTCCTCTGGCAGACACACTAGACATCCTCAAATCCAAACATAATATACCCAAAGATACCCTAACCCTCATTGACCATTCTATGAACAGTACATACTTCCTTTTCCAGGGCACATATTACAAGCAAGTAAGAGGTGCACCAATCGGATCTCCCCTTTCTCCAGTTCTTGCAAAGCTAAACATGGAGGAATTCGAGACTAAGGCCTTAGCGTCATTTGACCACAAACCCACTTGTTGGATCAGATACTTTGACGACATATTCGTCATATGGCCCCATGGCTCTGAAACCCTACATAGATTCCTAGATCATCTAAACAACATCCACTCCAACATTAAATTCACAATGGAAACAGAATTCGAGAACTCACTTCCTTTCCTTGACGTCCTTATCACAAAAACTAACGACTCCTTCTCTCACACAGTATACAGAAAACCAACACTCACTAACCGGTATCTACACGCCTGCTCTCATCACCATCCTGCTCAAACAAACTCCATCTTAAATTCTGTCATTCACAGATCTATTCAACTCACCGACAATCACAACAGACTGCAAGAGTTGAACAAACTCAAAACCGGTCTCCTTCAAAACGGTTATAATAACACATACATTTGCAGATCAATCCACCATCATCAAACCCGTTCTCCTAACTTCCAAAATTCAACAGATAACCAACCACACAAAGCTTTCCTTCCCTATATCAAAGGTGTCACTGACAAAATTGGCAAAATCTTGAAGAAACACGACATTAAAACAATTTTTACAGCAAATAATAAAATCTCTAATTTTCTCAGGTCTCCTAAAGATAACATAGCTAATGAGTCTCAAGGAATATATGAAATACCATGCTCCGAATGCCCCAGGACAAACTAATAGGCGAGTCACCAGTTGAGTTTACAAACATCAACTTGCTGTCCGACACTTAGACCCTTCTTCGGCACTCTCCAAGCACTATGAAGAGACAGGCCACATAATGGATTTCGACCACACCAGGACCATTACCACTGAGAGAACACTGCAAGCTAGAGTCATTCGTGAAGCCCCTGAGAGAAGCGCCCGAAATGCCTCAACAAACGCAGACTACCCAATACTTGGAAACCTCAACTTTCCTGCCTTGCCCATAGTACCGCTCCACTGAATTCACCTAGGTTAAATATTCCACATCAACCCTCTGATCCTCAGTTCCCTCGAAGGAGTAGTCAGATTAAGACCTTAGAGGAAGCTAGTGGCGAATCCTGGGGAGTAGGCAGATTGAGACCCCGGTGTTGAGTTACAAAATCCCGAACCCTACCTAAGTGACTACAACCTAGGAGTAGGCAGATTGAGACCTTGGTTGGAAATCACTTTCCTCTTTTACTCTTATCAATAACTTATATTCATCAATTTTTTATATTTTTCTTGAAAATGGCTTTGTCTAACTTCAACATACTTTCAATACGAGAACAAATATTATTCACAAATATTTGGAATAGCAATGGGTTCTCCAATTGCTGCAACCATAGCAAATCTTGTAATGGAGTATGTGGAAGAAAAAGTCATCAGTTCACTAACATTTAAACCAGTTTTCTTCAAAAGATATGTAGATGATTGCCTAACTTGTATACCTAATGACAAACTAGATGAAATTCTAGAAAAATTTAACAACTATCACCCCAGATTAAAATTTACAGTAGAAAAAGAAACCAACCAACAAATAAACTTTCTTGACACATCTATAATATACGACAATTTGGGAAAAATGTTCACAAACTGGTTACTAAACCCAACTCATCACATCGCTACACAAACTACTTGTCAAATGCACCACTTAGCTTTTAAAAAAAATGTTATTCAGAACTTAACTGACCGAGCCATAAAACTGGCTCATCCAAAGTTCAGAAAAAGTAATTTAGAAAAAATAAAAAATATTCTAAAAGAAAATAACTACCCAGATGACTTCGTGGAAAAAACGATCAAAAAAAGGATACATGCTATTTATAACAATAACAATAAAACAAAAAAAACAACAAAATATGTACCCTTACCATACGTACAAAAATTATCCAATAAAATCAACAAAACTGTAGAAAAATACAACATAACAATAGCACATCGATTACAAAATACAAATAACATTTTATACTCAAAATTAAAACCTGAAATTCCAAAAAATAAACAAATCCACACCGTATATAAAATACCATGTAAAGATTGCGAAAGTACATATATAGGTCAATCCAAACAATACCTACAGAAACATAAAAAAAAATTAAAGACATAAAAAAAAAATACAAACTATTAAAATAAAAAACATAAAAAATCTCAATCAAATCTACAATAACTTATTTTAAACACTCACTCCACAACAATAAATTATTAAAAAAAATAGTAAACTGATCTTTACATCTCTACACGGAAAAGTCTTGCATGAATTATAGCTATAGAGCCCTCGTACTATAACTGAATATGTCGAACACTCCAATGTATTTTATTTAAAAAAAAACAATAACAGATAAAACAAACCCGATACCAGCAATTGAGACATTCAACACGTTCATTCAATCATGAAACATGAAATGAAATGAAAGAATAATAGTTGAATTATATTGTGAGTTTTTAATGTCTCTTTTAATTTTTAAACGTATTTGATGTTATGTAACGTATTATGTTTTTAACCTTTACATGTTTTACATTATTTTAAAGTTACCTAAAGATGACATAAACAATGTCGAAACGTCGAATGAAATAAAAAATATATAGACTGACTAAGGCCCTTATTCCGAGAAAATAAAGAATATATATATATATATATATATATATATATATATATATATATATATATATATATATATATATATATATATATATATATATATATATATATGAATTTTCAAGAGGGTCATGACCTTCCAAGTCAGTTGGATTAGTAGAAGTGTGTCAAAGTCCAGTTGCAAGTATTAAGTTGGTAATAGATGTGTAAAACTAAATGAAAACATGAAAAATTTATCAATACTTACTGGGTGAATGCATGATACATTTCAATAATACGTTTCGTCAAACATGGAATATCAACATGTCATGCACTGCAATAGAATATAATTAAATTCAACTCACTTGCACTTTTAATGATATTTTTGAATACTTACGCATTATATTTTAATATATTTCTTTGTTTCTTCCAGTAAACAGACAAACGTAAACAAGTTTTTTTACTCTTTCACTATCGTTTTCCGTATTATTACATATAAAGTTCAAACCACAAAGTAATATCTATCACTAATATATCTCTGTTCCAAAAATATCGAGATGATTTCTTTAAGAACTGCACCTGCCACATGTGATATATCCATTCCCATTTTCCATCTTTTATTAATGTGTATTCATCTCTGCTCAATGATAGACTATGGAAAATATTTGAAAATTATGTAAACGCAACCCACATACATTTGAAATTCAATGAAAAAATAAAATGACTTATTTCACTTATTTTTCTATTTATAGATGTGAGAGGTAGAAGTATACAAAAAGAAAGAAATAGAAGCAGAAGCAATGAAAGATCTGGAACTATAGACAGAATTGATATAAAAACTGGTGGAAACAGAAATGGAAGAAATTCTCGGTCAAGAAGTGCATCCCATAATAGACACAGCAAGAATGAAGTTGTATCAAGATCTTCCAATAGGAAAATAGATACAAAATCTGAGAGAGATTTAATATTGTCAAAGTGGCGTGAAAATTATTGCAAAACGGAACAACAGCTCTCTGAAAAGCTAGAAGAACTTGCAGCTCTTTCTATAGACGATTTTAGAAAGAGAAAAAACTATATGGACAAGGTCGACACCAGCAGAGCTATTTTATGAAAGAGATGAAAATAACATTAAGTTGGTGAGAGCTACTACAAAACTCAAACACCTTTGTGAACTTTTCAATGACACTCTGGTATTGCGTGCAAGGAAGATTAGATCATTGAAACCTACATATGAACCGCCCCCAAGGAAGAACCGAGCTAGACTGTGCAAACACAAAAGTAAGAAATACCATAGCATTTTTTGTTTATTTATTTGAAAATTTACTAGGTTTGAAATGTTAACACTTATGTTAATACTTATTGTATTATCCTAATAACTAAGGAAAGATAAATAAAAAATAAATTTAGATTAGTCTTTGCAGCATGCGTCAAGTGCATTTTTAAGTCATTCATTGTGGTAGATTCGACCATATTTGTAGGTGAAAAACTTCCATTCTATGTTCTCTCACACATTTGTTAAATTTTTCATGGAATAGTTTGCACCTGGGTCCACATATCTGTTCGTTGGTGTTCAATATACACAGAGGTGACATGTCCACTCTGTACAAATTTATTAGACTTTTGAATATCTCGATAAGGTTGCCTCGGATGCACTTCCAGTAATGCGTGGGGATGTTCCGGTGATTTAGACATTCTCTAACCCTATTAATGTTTAGTCCACTGGTATATTTGGTGCAACCATGAATTTAATGTCATGAATTGGTTTAGGTGACGATACATGTGCGGCAAATTCAAGAAGTGGTCGGATTTAGATCTTATATAGACTACACAAAAGCTTTGGATTGAGACTCAGAAAGGACATGTTCATTATAAACCATACTAGTGATTCGACACTCAGAAAGGCTGTCCAAAGTACAACTTGTAGAAAAAACTCTCGGCTTGATAAATTTTATTTTTAGTTTCGTAATTTATATATATACAAGGTGATTCAACCATTTTGAGGTCCCCCGAGATGATTGAGACCATTTTCAGAGTGAAGTCTGTCTGTCTATATGTGTGTGTGTCTGTCTGTAATCATCCATGATAACGTTTGACCAATCGAGCTGAAATTTGGTACGCAGATACAGTTTCTGCCCTGAATTCGACCATTACTTTTGGGATGTCATCTGTCAAACGAAAGTGTCACTATTAAAAAATGACAGAAACTATAGCGCATGGAACTTGACTCGCAATACGTCATTTGAAAGCACTTGAAAAACTGTATCCAGAACAGTCAACATTATTTCTCCAACTGACATTTGTCAAAAATAATAAAATGGCAACGTTCAAAACTTTGCCATTCAATTATTCAAAATCTATCCGATGGATTAGAACTACATTCGGCAGGGAGCAACACAACAAAAAAAACAAGTTAGTCTACATTTGGAGCTTTGACTAGGGACCCGCATTTGGTGCAGGATCGCTCAATTGACTGGGGTCAAATATCTCACTTGGTCAATTGACCGATAAATTGACTGTTGAATTGACCGATCAAATTGACTTAGTACTGCCCTAAAAATGTTTTATTTCAAAATAACCTCATTCTCCTGAGGCTCGTGCTGGTCAAGTTCTGGGGTGTCCCACAGCTGATTTTTGGAGATGTGATACAGTAATAATTACAGAGTCAAAATACTTAATTCACTGGCAATGATTATTTAAAAAAGCTACTGAATTAAACACTCAAATTGTGCACCGTTAGGTGCCTGACAAGTAGCCTTAGCGATCTATGTTTTTTTATTGCTGTGAGATAAAAACTGAAATTGTACCTCGTTAAATAGTTTAAAAAGGGTGTTAGTGAATAAGTGCGACAAACTTCAGGAGGTGATTCTGCATGAAAAAATAATGACAGTATGCTATATAACTTTTGTCCGCAAATGCTTTGTTTTCCGAGATACAGGGTGTTATTTTCTTAAAAACTGACTATTTATTTATTGCTCTGAAACCGGTCGAGATATGCAAATGAAATTTGGTGAGTTTTAAGAGGTAGTTAATGCGCATTTTTTGACATGCAATTAAGAATTTTATGTTCATCATTGGCACGCATACGGGTAATGATATCAATTTTTTTTAAGAAAAAAATGGTACGCCACTGAGATATTTCAAATTAAAAATCATTTTTGAGTTCCTCGTTCAATTTGTGACAAAAAATCTCTCTCGCCTTTTTTTCGTATGGGGCGCCGTTTTTATGCAAAAAAATAAAACATCTTAACGCGTATTTTTCATTTCTTCAATACATGAACAAGAACTATCTAATACAATAACGTTAAACCAGAACAATAACAGAAAATAACACTAATAAATAAATAGGCGCAAAGCTACAACAAATATTCAAAATGACCTCCCTCAGACGTGATACAAGATTCAACTCTTCGCCTCATTGATTGTCGTATTCGCGCAAATATTCCTGGTGTATTTCTTATTGTCTCACAGCCGGCTATAATTCGATTCCTCAGGTCTTCAACATTTTCGACGGGAGTGGAATAAACTAATGACTTGAGAAAACCCCCAATGCAAAAATCTAGAGGATTTAAATCCGGAGATCGAGGGCCAATGTTCCGTACCTCCCCTACCTACCCTACGATTTGGATATACTCTATCTAAGTGATTACGTACAATAATGCTAAAATGGACTGGTGCACCATCATGCATGAACCAGAAGTGTTGTCTCAGCTGTAGAGGAATTTCTTCAAGAAGAACAGGTAACTCTTCCTGTAGGAAATTGAGGTAAGAGTCGCCTGTTAGTCGTTGTGGGAGGAAATATGGACCGATTAAATGATCATCAAGTACCCCAAGCCATACATTTACTGAAAAGATGCTGAAAATGAGCTTTAAAATTCCATTGGTTTTCCTCAGCCCAGAGGGATTTTAAATTACACTAATCAATAAGATTATTAGGAATTTGAGCGATTTGATGAAGAATCCAATGGCAAAAAAAATAGGCGCGGAAAAAAGTCTTTAGGTAGTAGAGCTTGCACACGTTGAATATGAAACGGATACAATTGCTGTTCTTTAAGAATTTTAAATACAGTACTCAAAAACCAGCAATTATAGACCCATCACTCTTCTCCCAGTTCTTGGCAAAAACTTGGAAAAAATTATCAAAAATAGACTACAATCAGTTCTAGGGAATAGGATACCTGATTATCAGTTTGGATTCAAAAATGAGTGTTCAACATTACTTCCTCTCACAATCCTCACCAACAATATCGAAACATCAAAACTCAACCGACAAAAATCTGCGTCTATTTTCCTGGACATCAATAAAGCCTTTGATAGTGTCTGGCTCAAAGGACTTATTTACAAACTCCACTCAATGGGGTGCCCAAGGCAGTTACTTTTTATAGTCAATTCCTTGCTATCCAAAAGAAGACTGAAAGTTAAAGTGCTAAACGCAGGTTCGTTCATATTCTCCCCACAGCAGGGCTTACCCCAAGGATCGCCTCTTTCCCCCCTCCTTTATAACCTCTACTGCGCAGACATTTACAGCCATCATTTTCCCGACCCCGAACATTTCTCGCACCTGGGTTATATCCTCCAGTTTGCGGATGACACAGTCTTGATTTCCCATGATAAATCCACGGAAGGGGCTATAGACAAACTACAAAGACTCACTGACTCTACATGCCATTGGTTTAATAAATGGAGATTGAAAGCAAACCCTACGAAATCTCACCTGATGATATTCAATCATAAACTCACTCCAACATCGCCTATGATTACCATGCAACAACAACTACTCAACCCAACGAGAGCCACAAAATACTTGGGAATCATAATCGACAGCAAACTCAATTTCAACCAGCACCTCCAAGAAAAGAAGAAAAGCATGATATCCAGAGCCAAGCACTTTAGAGAACTCACATACCAAAACAAGGGGATCAATGTGAAAACAGCCAGTAGCATCTACAAACTAATCTGTAGACCCATGATCGAGTATAGGCACAGCGTCTTCCTCAATTGCAAGGCAACAGCCAAAAAGAAGATACAAGTTGCTGAAACCTCAGCACTCAAGACGATCACAAGAATTCGCCACCCAAATAATCCCCTAAACAATCCCCTCCTATACGAAATAACGAATGTTATGCCTATTGAAGATCGCCTGGACTATCTCTTCCACAGATTCTGTTCAAAGGCCAAAAATGTAGAACTACTAGTGAAGTTTTCAATGAGAAGAAACCCAGAAGTGCAACCCTTACACCGATTCCCGCACACTACCACCCTTGAGAGAATACAAGAACATTAATAGAATCAGTTTCAGTTTTTTTTTTTTTTTTTTACGAAAGTAGATCTGGATAACAGTTTATAATGTCACATAATAACATCAATTTATATAAATTGTAACAAGGACTTCGGTCAATAACCTGTTGAATTTGTTTCAGTTCAATAAAGTTCCTGTATTATTATTATAAATACAGTGAAGTTGCTTACATTCAGTATGTTGGCAATTTTTCGAGTACTTGTTTCAGGTGACTCCGCAATTAACTCGAGAACTGCTTCTTCTAGTTGCACAGTTTGTACTTCTCGAGGGCGCCCGCAGTCAGCCGTTTGTTTCTTAAATGTACCATTTTCGCGCAAACGTTGGTGAAGACGAGCAAATATTGTGTGATGGGGTACCCTACGTCCTGGATACAACTCAGCATACAATCGTCGAGCTTGCCGACCATTTCCATTACTTCGACCATAGACAAAATGCATGTCTGACAATTCCGCATTTGTAAAATTTCCCATTCTTTTTGATAAAAGAAAAATTAATTACTTATTATCATTAATGTTATACCAAACTAAAAGCTTAAAAATGAAGAAACGCTAATTTGACATTTTGTTGAAATATTCGTATTTAACAGAATGTTGACAGTAGCCTACTAGCATCGCTACTAGATAATGTATTAAAGTAATGACAAATACGTGTTAATACGTTTTATTTTTTTGCATAAAACCGGCGCCCCATACGAAAAAAGGCAAGAGAGATTTTTTGTCACAAATTGAACGAGGCATTAAAAAATTTGAAATATCTCAGTGGCATACCATTTTTTTCTTTAAAAAAATTGATATCATTACCCGTATGCGCCTCAATGATAAACATAAAATTCTTAATTGCATGTCAAAAAATGCGTAATAACTACCTCTTGAAAGTCACCAAATTTCATTTGCGTATCTCGACCGGTTTCAGAGCAATAAATAAATAGTCAGTTTTTAAGAAAATAACACCCTGTATCTCGGAAAACGAAGCATTTGCGGACAAAAGTTATATAGCAAACTGTCATTATTTTTTCATTTAGAATCACCCCTGAAGTCGCACTTATTCACTAACACCCTGTATATTGTTTGGCAAAAACAGTGTGTTTAAAGTGTTCATTCCATAGTAATTCTGTCATTCTATAAACAATTATCTGAATTAGAAGGAACTGATGATGAAATCCACAGTTGTTCAACATCATTGGTTATTTCTGATATATTCAAAATAGAGCTGTAAATAGAAGATTTGAAAGATAACACAGTTATTTTACCTCCAGAAGTCCCACCGGATCTGAGATATTACAACGGTATGTTTTCTGACATAAGTATGTATATATGTACAGTGTCTGATCTGGTTGATTACCGATGGATTACGAAATATATGAGATAAAACATGAAAACAAATGAATTCAACAGAAATCTATGGAGTTACATTCCAACTGAACGCTGAAATTATTACCTCAGTCACACCGCAAGTGTTGTCAAGTTCCTTTCTCTAAGCACAGAAATGAAATCATCGTTAACATAAGAAGTGCTGAAGTACAACTATCATTATGTGGCAACCTGGATTGATGTACAGGGAAAAGGTTTTATGATTATCAAGATACTTTCTAATTTGTACATTCATATTTTTTTCAAGTATTGGTAAATACTAGAGGGCCACCTGGTTTTAGTAATTCTCATTGTTTTCTTTATTTGCTTTGCCTAATTCACCCTGATCCATTGATAATGCTGTATATTGAGGTGAGTTCGAAATTGTAATAAATTGTACTGTAGAGTAGATAAATACTAATAAAGCATCATAGTGTAAGGTGCAAGGCTAAAATGTCTCTAATAAACACGATTGGTGCCATTTGTCGATCTAGTTACAGATGTATGAGAGACATTGCTATAATCTAGAAGAATATGAATTAATCAGCTGTTAGTGTAGAACCACTCATATAACGGGAGGCTCTTGTATTAATGTGCACGGGTCATTTGAGTCTACAGAAATTACAAGTATCAGCAACATGTCCATTGAAAAAATATGTGAAATAGCAGCATGTCATATAAAACTATTACTGTATATAGATCCACTTTTCATCAAGATATTACTCGTTTCCTTGAAGTAATGGAATCAGTGATTCATGAAGTAAATAATTATATAGCAAAACAAAATAGCAAACTTATTTTTGCAGGTGATTTTAATGTTAATTTTCTGGTCTCAACTGATCAAAAAGCATCGAATGTAAAAAACGTATTCCTAAGTTATGGGCTCTGTCAAGTAGTGTTTGAAAATATTAGATTAAAAAAAAAACATTTATTGTCTAAACAGGAAGAACCCAATTACAAGACAGTTGAAAAGATGAAGCAAGTTTCATTTAGAAATAACTAAGCTAAATATATAAACTAAAAGGTACAGATTACAAGTGTGGGAACGATAGAATAAGCTCAAAATTGTTTATTGGGGATATGGAAGTGATTGTTTGCTATACAATATTTGTTTTACTTTGTTTTTAAAGGAACTTATTGATTCGTTGTAAATATCGATGTTTGTGCAGACTTCATTCGTTTTTTTGCACATTGAGTGCAGAGGAGATTTAACGAGAATATTTGTTTTGGGTTTTGTTAGGTAGAAGCACATTTCGTACCTGCTGTTGATACGTGGAACATTAAAGTTCAATTGTGTTAACAGTTCGGGGCAATCTATTAAGTTATGTACGAGTTTGTAAATGAACAAGCAGGCATAGTATGTTCTACAGTTTTCTAGTGACAGGAATGAACATTTATTCAATAACATATTGCTGTTGAAACCTTGCGGAGCATAGACTCTGTCTGTTTTGAATGACACATACTTCATAAAGAGCCTCTACTGACTCGAGCTGATCGATATGACATTTGTAGAGTGGTGACCATATCAGAGAGCAGTAATCCAGCCTTGATTTTACATATGCATTGTATAGGGTGGTGAGGCGTTCTTTGTTTTGAAAATCTCTACATGTACGGAATATTAGTCCGTTCATCCTCTTTGCAGAGGAGGTTATGTTATTATAGTGTTCGGAAAAGTTGAGTTTCGGGTCAAATTCAACACCGAGGTCCTTATTTTGTGTCTTGTGCTCCAATGGAGTGTTGCTAAGGGAGTATTGAAAATCAATGATTGCATTTCTCAGAGAATAAGTAGTGTATTTGCATTTTTGGACATTTAGTGGTAGTTTATTTTCGGTGCACCAATGGAGAAGTTTATGAATGTCGTCCTGTAAAATTGTAGAGTCGTTTAGTGATTGAATTCTACGAAACAATACAATAGAATAATTAGCTATTTTCAAGTCATCTGCAAATAGCAGCAAGTTGCTGGATATATTTTTACCAATATCATTTATAAAAAATGAGAATAAGAGGGGGGCTAAGTTGCTCCCTTGTGGGGCGCCGCTTGAGGCGATGAATTGATAGGATGTGTGTCCTCTAAATTCAACAAAGAGTGCGGTTTTTGAGGTAAGATTGAAAATTTTTAATTAGTTGTGTGTCAAAGCCAAGGAAGTTTAGTTTGTTCAGAAGTATTTGGTGATCTAGTTTGTCGAAGGCCTTTGAGAAGTCGGTATAGTCAAGTCAAAAATAGCTTTATTGTTTAAAAATATAAATTTTGTAACAAAGCATGACAAATGAACTTAAATAAAAACCTAATTAAAACATTATACCTCATAGTTATTGTTCAAATTTATACATTTTTCTAGCAGAGCAGTCAATAGAACATATAAATAAAAACCTATAATTAAAAACCTAATTAAGACACAATACTACTTCGTATTCACTTACACACATATATGTATATATAAATCTATAAAAACAACAAGAAAATAAATTTCAGAGAGAAGAAGATGAAAACTCTTCGACAGAAGAAAATGGCTGTTCTACAAGTAGTTTTTTGATGCCCTCCTGAACCTACAATAGGCTTCAGTTCTTTTAATTGGTTCTGGCAAGTGGTTAAACATTTTTAAACCATTATAAATAAAAGAATTCTTAACAAGAGTTGATGTTGGAATTGGCAATCTTATGTTGTTATCCTGTCGTGTGTTATAGACATGAACTCTAGTAGGGAATGAACTTTTATATTTATATATGATGCAGACTGTTTCAAGAATAAAAAGAGCTGGAAGGGTCAATATTTTATTCTTAACAAAAAGGGGTTTACATGATTGTCTGTA
Source organism: Gonioctena quinquepunctata (assembly GCA_018342105.1). NCBI lineage: Eukaryota > Metazoa > Arthropoda > Insecta > Coleoptera > Chrysomelidae > Gonioctena > Gonioctena quinquepunctata. The sequence continues at coordinate 142,952 of JAFIRS010002055.1, read as the reverse complement.
GTTTGCTCTGCAGAGATATCTGAGTGCTCTCTTCTGCAAAACAAATATCATGTTGAAATGATATCGACTACATGCTCCCCAGAAAGGTATACCATATACAAGGTGAGATTCTACAAGTGAAAAATACACGGGTCTAGCTGCTACTGTACCTAACTCTTACCTCATAGGCACCCTTTGAAATTCTTTTTCCAAGGGCCACAACGTGATCATCCCAATTCAGTCTACTGTGAATTTGTATTCCCAAGAATTTGTTGCACTATTTGGATTCAATGGTATGGTCATTTACAATAATGTCCCTCTGTCCGCCTTTGAAGGTCAAAGTGTGCGTTTTATTAAAATTGAATGTGGCTTTATTGGCTGCACACCATTCTGTAACCACTGCGAGGTCTTTAGACATGTTATGGTGTAGGTTCTGTCTGTCCGACCAGCTTATTGTTGCGTCATCAGCGAATAGTGTAAATATACCAGTAATCGGTAGGAGGGTAATGTCATTTATAAATAAGAGAAATAGTATTGGTCCCCGAGCCTTGAGGTACACCCGTTTCAATGACTCCACGATCTGAATACTGGTTACCTTGCTTCACAATTTGATGCATGTCAGCTAGGTACGTAGAAAACCACTTCTGAGTATTACCTCTAATTCCATAACAATGAAGCTTTTTCAACAAGATGTCATGAATCACGCAATCGAACGCCTTGGAGAAGTCGCAGAATACGGCTCCTGCCATGTCTCCCTCATTTAAGCTATGGTATATCCTTTCCAAGAAGGAGAAGATTGCATCTTGTGTACCTCGTTTTGCTTAAAATCCATATTGGTTGGAATTTAGTATACTATGGCGACTAAGAAAAGACATCAGCCGCTCTTTCACTAATTTTTCTATAATTTTCGAAAAAGTAGATAGTAGTGATAAAGGGCGAAAATTTCCTGGATTGTATCCAATTGAGAATGATTGTCAAGTGCAGAACTCGCCGCCTGAGTGAAACACATCAGATTAGTTGATCGTTTGATCATGAATCCATGTTGGTCATTTGTGATGATATTTTTTAGGTTTGGAAATAGTGAATTGTAGAGACATATCTCAAAGCCCTTTGCAAAATTGGAGAGAAGTGTTATTGGTCTGTAGTTTGCAACATTGTTGATTGCTCCGGATTTGAATATTGGGCATATTTTGACAGTTTTCCACTTATCTGGGAAGCATCCAGATTTCAGGGCAAGGTTGAAAATTGTCTGAAGAGGTTTAGCTAAAATTTGTGCACAGTCCTTGACCAGGAAACTTGGTATGGAATCAGATCCTGACGTTCGTTTGGGTTTTAGTTTTTTCAAGGAATTAAGTACCTCTGTTTTCGAAAAGGATTTTATAGTAATAGTAGGGTAATTAGTCGACAGATTAGATACATTGTTTGTTGTATTCGAGATAGGGGTGTAAACACTTTCGAAAAATTCAGCAAATATATTGACAATGCTGGATGAATTACTGTATTCATTGTCGTTATGGTATATAATGCCTGGAATTCTAGAGGATCCTTTTTTGTTTTGGATATATGACCATAGATTGGATGGGTCAGTTTTGATTGAATTTTCTGCTGCTCGTCGGTATTCTTCATATGCGATAGATATTTTTGATTTGATAGATTTTCTGAGTTCCTTAAAATGCTGTTTGTCAAGTTCCGATTGAGTTTTGATCAGTTTTTTGAAAACTTTATGTTTTTGTTTTATTTTACGAATTATATCACTGTTAAACCAAGGGGGGTATTTACTAGTGAAGTTGGTTTGAGTAGGAACCCATAGATCAAGTAAAGAGTAAATAATTAAGTAAAACTTGTCTACTGCTAGATTTACATTAGAATATTGGTTCAGACATGACCAGTCGGTGTAGAGGAAAGCTGAATATAGTTCAGGAAAGTTAGCTTTGCGAAAGTTGTAGTTTGTGATGTTTTTGTTGTATGGTATTGCCACACTTGGTTTTGGGAATGATAAGGTTGCTTGAAGGGCTGGATGGTATTCGTCTTCTGGTATGAAAGGTAGAAAATCATGATGGGTGCTACATTTAAGATTGGAAAAAATTAAATCTAGTCAACGTCCTGAGTGGTTGTGCACTAAGTTGAATTGTTTAAGGTCATAGAAGCTTTTGAGCTGATCGATTGTAGCTAAAGTGGTGTTGTTTGCATCAAGATTTACATAGTTAGGTTGATTGAAATCACCTAGGATCAGCAAATTGCTACCGTACAGACATTCAAGGGATTCAATTGTAGTAAAGAGATTTCATATGTGGTTAGTACTTGCGTTTGGGGGAATATAGATGACAAAAACGAAGAGGACCTTATGTTTAAATAATACCTTACATCCCACAATGTCAATGGTAACCATAGAGAAACTAAAAATAAAGAGAGTTGTCAAACCTGCAGTAAAATTGGCACCACGTTTAGACAGTGGCACATATCTAACTGGCTGAACTAATACAGTTGGTAAAACCGATTGAGATAAGGCGGGTTTTTCAAATGTGTTACTTTTATATGATTGATATGGTATATATTTTATAAGTGATCGATTTGCCATTCTTGTATTCCATATGAATGGTTGTATCATATGAAATACAGGAATGGCAAATCGATCACTAATAAAATATATACAGTAATCAATTCGTAGAATCTGTTAGTTCGTTCGTGGTTAAAATAAAGTTTCAAAGTAAATCTTTATTTCATGATATCAAGAACAAAATTAAAGATCTTATAAAACAAGAATAATAAGTTGAACACTATAAAAACACATTTTATTGTATCTAGGACAAGGTACAACTACAGACAAAACAATAACAAAACTCCGAAAAACAACAAAATTAAAAATATTCTTCAGTCTTCATCAAATCAACCAAAATAAAAACAAATTACATTTACAACAAACCTTCAATAATTTTGTTCATTTATTAGCACAAAGGAGAACGAGTAGGTATACTTAACAAATACTCCAGTTTGATGATAATCTTCGTACTTCCTCAAATGGTGATAGGAAATGGAAACTGATGGACGGAAATAAGTATCAGTTTGTGAAAAAATTTCTGCAACTGATGGATGGAAATAAGTATCAGTTTGTGAAAAGCAGCTTATATTTTACCTTGTGAAAGAATATTTCGAGGAATTTCAGCATCATCTCTAATAACAAAACATTCCATTTTCGACGTTGGGTTCATAATTCAAGTCCATAGTATAATTTCTATAATTAATTTTTCGATGACAATTAACAGTAGAATTATTCTGAAATTATTACGTGGTTTGTCATTTTCTGACAAATGTCGAAATTGGAAAATTATCATGTCAGCCGTCTGTTTATTGCGGGCAGTGCCTCCATGCGCGACTGGCCGTACCAAAAACTTGGTGGTCAAGATCGCCAATGTTTCAAACAGTCTCTTTATTTTTAATTTGTCTATGATGGTAACAAAGTTCACACGAAATTCGGATAAGTCTATTTCAGCAGCTTCACACTCTGAACTAACACCCAATAACACACCACCACCTCTTGAGACTGAGCATGCTGCGAGATTTATGTCACTTCGAAACACCACATAGTTATCAGGAAATAGCTCGGAACTAAGAATGTTTGATTGCACCCAGGTTTCAGTGATGGCGATAATGTGGTACTTGGAAGCAGATGTGAATTTGATAAATTCGTGAGTTTTGGTGTTTAGACCCCTGACGTTCGGATAGTAGCATTGGATTAAATAGATGTTTAGATAATTTTTTTAGTAATTTTGACGGTGCAATAACAACCGTAGTTCAATTGGGAGTCTCGGATCATAGGGGTCAATTACTACAACAGAAATTAAAAATGGGAAGATGTTTTTGGAAGCTTAACTGCAGAGGAAAAATACTTAGCTTTTATTTCAACTTTCATCTATTTCCATAATATATGTTACACTCCAAAAAATGCACCATCTATGAGGTCATCATACTGGTTAGCACCAGAAATTCAAGATGCAAAAAACATATTGATGTTCTTATACTCTTAGTAGTTATGGACATAATAGAATTATTTCCATAATCGAATGATGAGTATTCGAGATATTCAAATAATCGAATTATCATTCGAACGATATATCACTCGGATACTACAATCATTTTCTGAACTCGAGTACCAATTCAAATTTTCGAAATATTTGTAGACAAATAATCCGAATTACGTTTCCATACGCAAGATTCCCATTTCAATTCCTTCCAAAATGAGTAATTTCACACAATTATGATCATATTTTTGTGATAGCCATAACCAATACTTTTTCATCACCTGTACTACAAATTCAATATTGAATAATTCATAAAACTCGTCATTCGAAATCATGAAGCATGTGATCGTGATATCTCGGTACTCGTCGTTCGAGCATTTCACTCGGTAGTGTATTTGAGTGATGAGTGATTTGAATCATTCGAATGTTTATGTTCAATTTCTATATTTTCGCAGCATTATTCAAATTAACGTTCCGAGTTGGCGATTTCAAGATGTCGGCGTTTTTTTCTATCTGGACTGTGTGGATTTGATATTCGATTATATTTGTCATTCGTCGTTTGGATTCGGTGAGCGCAGTGGAACAGAAACTGAGAACTTATCTGAGAACCAAATTACTCGGCAGTGCATTTGAATGATCTGGTATTAGACAGTACCAAACATACATTCAACAATAAACGTATTATGGAATCTGACAACAAACAGAAGAAGAATATTGTCAATAAAGAAATTGTCAGAAACAAAAAACATGTCAAACCTGTTCAACTTAAGTGAAGATGATTCAAATACATTTTTCGCCACTAATGCCGGAAACATTGTCCAAAAACTAGAAAAAAATATGTTCAACCTGAGGCTCTGATAAAAATACCCCAACTACAATATTCGTTATTTTTCAAACCAGTTACCCCATAGGATATCAAGTCTATTATAGGTAACTTCAAAAGTAAATCAAGCGAAGATTTGACGGTTGGTTTCAGAATTCATTGTTAAAACATGTACTCCTTTTATAACTGAACCATTAGTAGAAGTTATCAATGCGTGTCTGACAGAAGGTGTTTTTCCCGAAGGTATGAAAAAAGGGAAGGAGTGTCCATTACATAAAAAATGGAGATCCTTCATTGCCCAATAATTTCAGGCAAATTGTTATTCTTCCGGTTTTTTCGAAAATTTTAGAAAGAAAAGTTTACAATTCTTTAATCAGCTATTTTAACTTAAATGATTCATCAAGTCCTTATCAGTATGGTGTCAGAAAAGGTTTTCCTACAACAGATGCCCTAAATTCCTTGACTGAATACATTGAGAATTGCTTTGAGGAGAAAAAAACAAGGTTTGGGAATCTCCACTGATTTAACAGCTGCATTTGACTGTGTAGATCACCAGACATTATTAAACAAACTAAACAGATACGGGAGACATGGTACCTGTCTTAATTTCTTTAAGTCATACTTATCACATCGTAGCCGAGCAGTAGTTGTTGACAATGTCATGGGTTCATTTAGGTCTGTCATGAGAGGGGTACCTCAGGGTTCTGTAATAGGGCCACTCCTATTCCTGATATACATAAATGATATGGAAAGCCTGGAAAGCCAAAAAAGTCTAACACAAGAAATGGAAGATAAGATAAAGATACTACAAAAAGAACCCCAACAAAAAAGCGTTCCCACAAGAACGGGTAGCACACAAACAATTAATACACTTATGACTCACACAACCACGTCCATAGACTCCAGTGGCGTAGATATTATAGATTGGAGAAATAAAAAAACAAGTGAGCAAGTTGCGGAAAAAAGGGATATGATTATGTTAGAAGAACAAAGGGAAACCATAGCACAGTTGAATGAAAATATTATCGTCATGGACAACACAAACAAATTACTCAGAGAGAATCTGCAACAAAGCAATGAAAAACTCCAACATTTTGAAAGAGAGGTACAGGAACTGAGTGACATCAGTAGAAGTATGGTAGAAACCATAAAAACACTAGAAAAGGAAAATGAGATCTATTGCCAAGAAATAAAGAACTTAAGAGATGAAACAAAGAAGATAGAAAAATCGGGAGCAAGTGGTAAGGAAGTCATAACTACGAAAGCAAAAAAAGATGATGTTGAACCAAGGCGGAGCAATGCAGACAAAGAAATAAACAGGGCAAACAAGATATTGGTACTGTGTGATGAAGGTGGACGTTACTTGGGTAAATTAATAAAAAATCGACTTGACAATAAATTTTATGTTCAAACTATAATGAAACCAGGAGCTTGTATGGATGATGTCATATCAGATATTGTGAAACTTACGAAAAACTTTACTACAAATGATTTTGTGATCATACAGGGTGGTTTAAATGACATTATCAAAAACAGATACCCATCATTTAAGTTATTGAATAGTAAATTGAAACACTGTCAACATACAAATATTTTAATGAATACTGTTCCTTTACACTCTAAGTCATGTTACTCTTCTAATATCTCAAAATTAAATCAGGTGCTTGAAAATTAGTTTTGACTAGACAGTTATTCGGAAGGTAGAGGGGTAGTAATAAATATAAATAATGGTAACAAATGGACACTGTCCAAAAACCAAATAGCCACTAAGATATCGAATGAAATTACACACGGACAAAAATGTAACAAAAATTTAATACATATAAACAATACCAATTGAAGACGTTACTACTGATAAAAACTTCGATAATAGTATTCATCAATTGGCAACACATAAACAGAAAAACTATAAGAATACTCTGAACACGGATCCCCGAGAGGGTACTAGGGCACCAACAAATTTTTTAGATGATTGTCTATCACAAATAGAAATAGTATAGGCCAACAAAAGAAATATGACGCAAGAGATAATCCTGACATTGCTGTTTTACACCTGAATACCCAATGTATCCGTAATAAAATTCTACAAGTAGACAATTTTGTAAATAGTTTTGACAATTTAAGCGTGATGTGTTTCACTGAGCAATGGTTGTCTGTGAGCGAATCCTCCTGTTATAATATTACTAATTTCAAATTAGCCTCTATCTTCTGCAGACCAAACCATATTCATGGGGGCACATGTATATATTTGAATAACCAATACAATTCCAAAGAAATCAGTAACATAAAACAATTATCAGAGGAGTTTCATTGTGAACTTGTTGCAATATATATAAAAAATATAAACCTATTAGTAATGAGTGTTTACCGATCACCCTGTGGTAATTCAGATTTTGCCAGGTTTCTATTCATAATGACTAAAGCACTATCTTCAATGGACAAATATTATAGCAAAGCAAATGTTGTGATATGCGGAGATTATAACGTAAACTTTCTGAAACCAGACAGTAAATCCAATATGGTTCTTGATCTATTCAAGCAATTTAATATGCACCACAAAGTTCATACAGCTACTAGAAAAACGGAAAAATCCAAAACCAGCCCAGATAATATATTTACAAACATTGAGCACTCATATGCAGAAGTCCTCAGTGCACCACTATCGGACCATGACCCTCAAATATTGAAATATGTAATACAAAGTTCAAAGAAAGATCAACTGCCTCCCAATAATAAATTAAACTTTTCGAATAATAATCAACATAAGTTCAAATCTTTCCTTAAAGAGGAATATGGAGTGACATGTACAATCAAATATCTTCAGAAAAAAAAGCACTTTCATTCCATGAGACATTCATGCCTTTGGTTTTCCAATTAAAAGAAACCTTTAAAAAAGACAAACCAGATCAGCTACTGGAGAACACCTGAAATCGAAATATTCAAACAAAATGTTCAATTTACATACAAACTGCTTAAAAAAAATCCAAGTGACTTCAATAAAGTGCAATACGACTTGATAAAAAAAAATATAACCAAGCTTTGACAGAAGCAAAAAGAACATATTACTCAAATCAAATTTCACTGTCCGACAACAAAAATAAAACAGTTTGGGAAATCATAAATATTGAAAGAGGTAATTCCAACCCAAGAGCTCAACCTGAAATTGACGTAGATATCTTTAACGAATACTTCACCAACCATGCAGATAACATCATTAAGGATATTCCTGCACACGGAAATCTTCCAATTCATCATAATATCAATAAATCCCCAAATTCAAATTCTTTTTTTATGCGATCCTTCAGCGAAGAGGAAATTCGTTCAATTGTTAACAGTCTGAAGACAAAAACAACCCAAGACTCATATGGCATCAGTACCAAATTGTTGAAAGAGTGTTTAACATATATTATCAAACCTTTGACTCATGTTGTCAATACGTGTCTCTCTGACGGAATATTTCCTTCCGTGTTCAAGCCGGCCAAAGTTCTTGCCATTCACAAAAAAGATGATGAGGGAATGCCAGAAAACTATAGACAAATACACATCCTACCTACAATATCTGAAGTAATAGAAAAAGCAATCCTCATACAGTTCAGTAATTATATGGAGAAACAAAATTTATTTGATGGTCATCAATACGGATTTAGGAGTGGGAAAAGCACAATAGATGCTGTTAATAGGTTAGCTAATAACATTCTTGACGCTTTTGAAAACAAAAAAATGTGTTTAACCATCTTCACTGATCTATCAAAGGCTTTTGATTGTGTATGTCACGAAAAACTCCTGGAGAAGTTAGAATGGTATGGATTACGAGGTGTATCTAGAAACATTATTGAATCATACCTCAAAAATAGAACACAGAGGGTTTATAATAATAACAACATAAGCCATGAACGCCCAATCAAGAGAGGGGTACCACAAGGATCCATACTGGGCCCTTTCCTGTTTTTAATTTATGCAAATGATCTACCCTCACATATGTCAATCAAACGTAACTTAATGACGATCTTATATGCCGACAACACGTCCTTTTCTCTTCAAGTTGAACAAAGTGCAGATATTGATGAAATTTCAGCACATACTACTGCTCATGCCAAAGCGTGGTTCAATGACAATGAACTATTTTTGAATGAGGCTAAAACAGAGATATGTTTATTTTCAAACCACCATACTTGTTCCAACACGAAATCAGTTAAATTTCTAGGAATACATCTTGATCCACCCCTTTCTTGGAACACACATATTAGTCACGTGTGTGGAAGGCTGGCAAGATCTGTGTACGCCATTCGGCACATAGCATTAACTGTTAGCCAAGAAGCAGCCCTAACATCATATTATGCGATGTTCCACTCGGTAATGAGCTATGGATTACTGAGTTGGGAAAGGCAAGTTTCACAAACTTACAGAGAGTTTTCTTATTACAAAAAGCTGCTGTACGTAGCATTGCAAGGGTTAACTATGATGAACACTGCAAACCACTCTTTCAAAAATTCGGCATTATGACACTGTTTGCTCAAATCATCTATGAAAATTTGATACACGTTAAAAAAAATATACTTACTTTTACGACACACTCTAATGTTCACACCTTCACACCCGCAACAGACATAACATCGTGCCTAGTAGGAAGAGATTGGAAAAAAGTAAATCTATAGGTATTCCCCTTTTCAATTTGCTCTCTCGTGAAACAAGGGAACTATCACTAGAATCTTTCAAAAACAAAATTAGGAAAAATCTTATCAACATGGTTCCCTACAAGATAAACGAGTTTAGTGAATCACTAAGTGATTCGCTCGCTGACAACTAGTGCTATTTTAACTCATATTCGTTGTTGTGTTCTATATACATATGTATGTTTTATATATATTATATCTATAATAATTGGAATTTACATTATATTATTGTTTCGAACTCGCTCTTTTAGTGGACTGTATAGTTTGAATAAGTTGAAAATTAGCGCTGATGGATTGATTTTCTGATATTCAATGATTTTGGGGATGAATCAAATCGGGGCTGTGGTTTCCTTACCTTAATCAATTGGCGAGAATGCACCAGCTGGCCAGCTATATTGACATCAGCTCACAAAAACAAGTTTTTTCCCTATCACTCACGGAGTATGAGATTTGTTTTTAGGAGCAACGATATCTCGAGGTGAACGTTAACAATAGAGTGTTCTTGTCACTTCTGGCCGAAGATGCGCGAGCAACTCGTCCTCTAGGATAAAGGAAAATACAGCCAAAGTCGCGATAATTGGCAGTGACAATTAGGAGAGAGGTATACTCAGACAAACACAATAATAATAGTAATAGTAAGTCTAATATAAAATAAACAAAAGGAGGTGAAGACGGAACATAACCGCCCACCACAATGGCATTTTAGTTATAATGGGTCGCTGAGGGGTAAAGGACAGAGCTTTACCACCGACCGCTTGAGTAGATCTTGAGGAGTCTTTACGGTTACCACTCGCACCACGTCATCGGTTCCAGGGTGTATTTCTATCACCCGACCGAGTAGCCAACATGACGGAGGGAGAGAATTATGTTTGATAAGAACCATAGTACCGATATCAATATTGGTAGAGGGTTCAGTCCATTTACCCCGTTGGAATAAAGTATGGAGGTACTCTTTACTCCAACGAGACCAAAGATCCTGAACTAATCGCTGAATATTTGCCACCGTGAGAGTCTGTTTAAATTTAGATGCAATAAATTGTCATCGGGGGGAGCATTTAACGGCTCTAGAATCAAAAAATGACCGGGAGTGAGGGCTGAGAGATCATTGGGGTCTGAGCTGGTAGGACAGATTGGTCTGGAATTTAAAACACCTTCTACTTGCACGAGAACAGTATTGAACTCTTCATATGTGAGTGTCTGATCACCAATTACTCGTGAGAGATGATATTTAACGGATTTTATTCCTGCCTCCCATAATCCTCCGAAATGAGGACTGGAGGGAGGGATAAACTCCCAATCTATAAGCTCCTGTTGAGCTGCATCCTGCATTTGTTTGAGTACTCGCGAAGCTCCAACAAAATTGGTAGCATTGTCACTCATGATTTTAGTGACCCTGCCACGTCGTGAAATGAAACGCCTCAATGCTGCCAGAAAAGTGTCAGTGGATAGATCTGTAGCCAGCTCCAAATGGATTGCCTTCGTGGTGAAATAAACAAAAAGGCAAATATACGATTTCTGAGTTTTTGAACCACGATACCGACCAAGGGAAATATTATACGGGCCTCCGAAGTCTAAACCGATGACGGAAAACACTTTCACTCGAGAAATTCGCGTTGAGGGAAGGTTGCCCATTGGAGGCTGGGCATTGATTGGATTTTGTTTCCAACAAATCAGACATTTGGAAATGACTTTGCGGATGACTCGTTTAGCGGAAAGTATCGAATATTTTTGGAGGAGAAGAAAATGGAGAGTTTGGGCGCCGGGGTGTAAATACTGACGATGAGTATTCTCGACGATTAATTCTGTGATTCTATGGTGATGTGGTACTAACAGTGGATGGCGTTTATCATAGGAGAGTTGAGAGTGGACTAACCGGCCACCAACCCTCAGAAGACCTTTGTCATCGAGAAAGAGATTGAATTTGCGTAGAGGTTTACATAGGAGTTTTCCACTTGTAAGAGAAGAGATTTCGGACTTGAATATGGAACCCTGAACATGTTTAATGAGTACTAGTGAAGCTCGGCGGAGTTCAGAGTAAGTCAGGGGTGACAAGGTTCGTTGAGAACGAGTGACATGGCAGTTGGCAATGAAACGTCTCATATACGCTACTATCCGTTGCATTTTTACAAAAGAGGAAAAACGCTCCAAGAGAGCATCTAGGAAATGAACATCGGCTTGCATGGAGAGAACGACTTTTTTCTCTTTCGTAAAACAGTCCCTATCATCGTTCAATTGGTTGAAGGAGGACGGCCACTTGGAGGGGAGTTCTAGGAGCCAAGAGGGATCCGCCCACCATTGGGAATAGTCTAAAAGCTGACGAGGATAAACGCCTCGAGAGGCACAATCAGCCGGATTCTGTTCTGAGGGCACATAGTGCCAAGTCTCCGGAGCTAATTTGTCTTGAATATGACTTACGCGATTGCTCACGAAAGTTTTCTATTTGTGTGGAGATGAGCGTATCCAGCAGAGAGTTGTAGAGGAGTCGGACCAAGCAAAAATACCATCAACAGGTATTTGTTTATTGAAAATATCAAGAACAAATGAGAAAAGGTCCGACAGAAGAGTTGCGGCACATAATTCTAGCCGGGGAATCGATATAGTTTTCAAAGGCGATACCTTCGATTTTGCACAAATCAATTGCACACGGGGGCCATCAACACCCATATATCTGCAATATATGACAGCCGAGTAACCCTGCTCACTCGCATCTGCAAATCCATGGAGGGTACATGAAGTGGCTGCAGAATGGTGGAATGCATGTCGAGGCACGCTTATGGTTGAAATAGAGGGAAGTTCAGACTTGAAGCGAGTCCAAGTAGCCACAACATCTGATGGAGGTGAATCATCCCAACCGATGCGAAGAGTCCAAAGGTGTTGAATGAGTTTTTTGGCGAACAACGTGAGAGGACTAAGGAACCAAAGTGGATCAAATATCCGAGCAAGTTCAGAGAGAATGTTTCTTTTCGTACATTCGAGCTTGGGAGCCGAGATGCTGAATGTGAAGACATCAAGCATGGAATTCCATTGTAAACCCAATACTTTAACAGAAGAAGTGTTATCGAAATCGAGGGATGTTGACTTGGTGGAACTTTCAGGAGAGAGTAACGCTGGGTGATTACTATTCCATTTGTGGAGTGCAAACCCTCCCTTGCCGAGAAGAGCGATCAGTTGAGATTTCAGAGCTAGGGCTGCTTCGAAGGATTTTCAACTAGTTACTATATCATCTACATAGGATGAGTTTCGTATGGCTGCCGCCGCTAAGGAATAGTTTTGACCTTCTTCCTCCGCAAGGTGGAGAAGGGTTCTCATGGCAAGAAAAGGGGAGGAACTCACCCCATAAGTAACAGTATTGAGGATGAAGTCTTGGACCGGTTGGTCGAGCGAAAATCGCCAAAGAATTTTTTGATATTTTCTATGGTTTTCTGATACTAGAATTTGGCGGTACATTTGGCGAATGTCGACTATCAGAGAAACATAATGCACTCTGAACTCGATCAAGAGTTTCACCAAATCACTTTGTAATTTGGGGCCAGTGAATAAAGTATCATTGAGGGATGTACCATTGAAACTCTTCGCGGAGGCATCAAAGACAACCCTGAGTTTGGTGCTCGCACTTTCCGGACGAATTATACAATGATGCGGAATAAAAAAGCTATCAGAGTTGGCAAAAGTACTTTCAACTAAGGACATGTGTTGTTGATCGAGATAATCTTGCATGAAATCACAATATTGTTTATTCAATTGAGGGTCCTTTCGTAACCTTCGTTCTAATGAGAACAAACGCCGAAGAGCAACTTCTCGTGAATTGGGAAACATCGGGTCGACTGAACGAAAGGGAAGTGAAACAATGAACCGACCTGACGTGGTTCGAGAAACAGTGGAAGTAAATATTTGTTCACAGAGATTATCTTCTGGAGTTGATTTGCAAATTCTAGGAACCTCTTCAACTTCCCAGAAGCGCTTAAAAGATGTGTCTACAGGAGGATCACATGAGCAGTGTAACGAGTTTAACGAGTTTGAACTAGGCTCACAAGATACTGTTCCCATGAGAATCCATCCGAAAATACTATGAAATGCACTGGGTTCGTTTACATTTCTTGGGAGTTGACTATCTTCAAAAATGAGAAGGAATATATCGGCACCTAGCAATAGATCAATATCGCTAGAGAGATAAAAGCAGGGGTCTGCGAGTTTCAAATTTGAAAGGTGGGACCAAGACCTCGAGTCAATATCAATCAATCAATCAATATATACTTTATTGTATTCATGAAGAAATCATGGTTACAAAGCAATACAATGTAAGGATAAAATTACAATAAAAATCAGTATAAACATATAAGGTAAAAAAATTTAACATTTTAAACGAGTAGAGACAATTAATTACAAAACATTTAAGTATAATATATCACTAAAATATTGCGTCAATAAATCATGGTCACAAAGGATAAAGTTACAATAAAATTATTATAAACATCTAAGGCAAAAAATTCAAGAGACAATTAATTACAAAAAGATTTAGGTATATATCACTAAATTATTGAGTCAATAAAAAACTCATCCAAACTATAATAGGTTTTTTCCATTAATTTATATTTTAGCTCTTTTCTGAATTTAGTTAATGGTTCAATTTCTTTTAAGTCACTGGGAAGATGATTGTAGATTTTGCAACCATTGTAAATAAATGAGTCTTTAATGAGACTTGAGGTGGGTAGCAGAAGTTTTACATCTCTGTTTTGTCGAGTATTGTGTGTAGAGGAGTGAGAGCCAAACTTAGTTTTATGTTTTTTTGTTATTGATGCTGTTTCCAAGATATACTGTTAACAATTACTGTTAATATTTTATGGGATTTGAACAACTCTTTGCAAGAATCTCGAGGTTTAGCTTTGCACAAGTATCTTAAGGCTCGTTTCTGTAGGATGAGTACACTGTTCAATAAGTAATTGTTGCAACTTCCCCAAAATGCAATGCCGTAGCGGATATGTGATTCGACGAGGGAGTGATAAACCATCTTTGCAGCTGAGAAATTTAATTCTTGTGAAGTAAGCTTCACTGCATAACACCCAGAAGAGAGTTTTTTTCTCAGTGCGATCACATGATCAACAAATTTTAATTTACTATCTATGTGAAGACCCAAATATTTTATTTTCAATGATTCCTGATTCTAGGTCTAAGTCATCAAGCTCACATTTGAACGTAAGCAGATTTGTTTTATTGATGTTGAATGCTAGTTTATTGGAGTCACACCAGTTAGTTACCTTAGTTAAATCTTCGTTAACAGCTTTGTTTAATTCGTCAGTCTTTTTGTTGTACCATGTAATAGCAGTGTCATCAGCAAATAATGTGAACCTACCTGAGATATTGATGTTAGTTATATCATTAATATATAGTAAAAATAGAACTGGTCCAAGGACTGAGCTCTGAGGAACCCCAAATTGTATCTGTCCCAATGAAGAATGTACATTAGTCTTGACAATTTGCTCTCTACCGTGTAAATATGATTCTATCCATTTGTAAGACAGACCCCTGAAACCATAGTACTGAATCTTTTGCAGCAATATTCCGTGATCAACGCAGTCAAAGGCTTTTGACAGGTCACAGAACACTGTTGCCACTGCCTCACCATCGTTGATTACAGTATATATATATTGAATAAGAGATCGAAGATAGCATCATTTGAGTTTTTATTGGATTGAAATCCAAACTGGGTATCACTTAAAATTTTATGTTTAGAGAGAAAACTCAATATTCTCATTTTTACCAATTTTTCTATTAATTTCGCTTAAGTTGGTATTAGTGCTATCGGTCGATAATTAGAGGGATTATCAGTATCACCACCCTTGGAAAAAAGGAAGTTTTAAGTTGGTCAGGAAATTCCCTGTTTGAAATGATTGGTTTATTAATTGTACTAAAACTGCCAGTGCTTCATTTGGTAGATTTTCTATTATACGTATCGATATGCCTACAATTCCAGAGGATTTTTTAGTTTTAATTTCAGAAATAACTAGTTTCAATTCATAAAGGTCAGTATCATGAAGTACAAATGAATCATTTATTCTGTAGCGTTCCATATTGTTAAGTGGATTTATTCCTGGTTTAATGTCATCATGGATTTTTTTATTAAATTTTTCAAGATGTTTGGGGAGATAGGAATTTCATGTCTTCTGGAATTTTTCCCTCTGAGGTTGTTAACTATTTCCCAGGTTTCTTTTTTTGATTCTTGCTTTTTAATTTTTTTTATAATAGTTTTCTTTAGCTAGTATAATTAACTTTCTATAAATAGAACGGTAATTCCTGAAATAATCATGGAAGTAAAGGCTGTCGGTAAATTTTCTTATAGAAGGCAAACAGCGTAGGTTTCTTGATGATGTTCTTAATCCTTTTGTGAGCCAATGCTTTTTTTGTTTTGTTTTTAGTTTACATATAGGAAAAGCATAATTGAAAACATCTAATAGACGGTTATAAAAATCAGAAAATTGGACATTTGGAGCTAGGAGACTGATATTTTCCCAATTTATATTAGAACATTTTTGGAAGAACCTATCGTAGTTTTTTTTACTGTATATTCTACCAAATCTACAGTCTTTTTTATTCTGATCATATATAATTTTTAAGCTGCAAAGTACCGCCTCATGATCTGAAAGTCCGGCAGGAACTACTTCACAAGAAATAGATTCTTCCGATAAGTTAGAGCATATATAGTCAATAGTAGTTCTGGAATGTAGTGAAATACGCGTAGGCGCATTTACATGCATTAATAGGTTGAATGAATTAAATAGATTTTGCAAATATTGAGTTTGACCTGAATTGTCATTGTAATTTATATTGAAGTCTCCAGTCAATATAATTGTCGATGAAACTGGTAATTCATCAAGGATATGGTCTAACTTAGTGAAGAAGTGGTTTGGATCACAGGCTGGAGACCTATAGATGCAAAGTATGTACATATTTAATTTCTTGCTATGAGTGACAGAAATTTCAAACACTTTTTCAGTTATTAGATGATTAAATATTTCTATTTTTTCAAATTCCAGCTTATTAGATATAGAGTTTTTTATCAAAATCATAGTACCACCATGTTGGTAATCAGTTCTACAATAAATTGAAGACACAGTATAATTTGGCATATAAAAAAGCTCATTAGTTCGCAACCAATGTTCAGTTATCAGAAGAATATCTGGTTCACCAACAGTACTAGTGAATGCAAATAGTTCATCAGTTTTTGATCTTATTGAATGAATATTAAGTAGCATTAATGAAAGGACATGTTCCTTACAAACTTCCTTCCTAAAAAATTATTATTACCTTCTGAATCAGCACTAGGTCTCGTAGAATTTTTACTGTTTGCATGTACTGTTTCGATTAGGTCACTGTCACAGAAGTTCATATCGTTTTGTTTTGTTGTCAAGTCCCAATTTTTTATAAATTCCACTAAAACTTTAGCAAGGTGAACTTTAGCATTTTTTTAGAAGTAATAGCCATTTGATTTGTAGTTATTCCTTCGTAGTGAGTTATTACAGTCTATAAATTTAGCTGAGGAAGTAGGTCCTTTTGTGTGGAGTGTTTTTATGAAATTCATGTTGTCTTCATAAATGGCTAAATATCATGACTAGGCATGTAATTGCAAACTTTGGGCATTACAATGGCACTGAAATTGATAATAGGCTTGGGGCTATTACAAGGTCGGATCTGGAGTGGAATTGCCTTAGAGGCCAAGGAATTCATATCACTGATACCTTGAATAGATAAAGAGATATTTCTTCGGTGCACATTCAATCCAAGACAATTGCAACATTTTTGGCTAACAATACTGATTTGAGAACCTGTGTCGAACAACAACCGAACCGTTTGATAATTACCAGTGGCATCAAGTACTTCAATGAGTGCCGTAGACAATAAAACAGTTGCCGAGGACGAGGATGATTGTGGAGTGGGTTTAGCTTGATCTGTACAAGAAAAAGCTTGAGCATTTACGGAAGCATGCGCAGTGGCGAGGTTATTGAAAGTGGGTTCATCAGTAAGCGGCTGATGAATGGAAGTATTGTCTCTGGACTGAGTTTGCAGGGGAGGTTGAGAGTGTTGATTAGAGAAGCCAGGACTGTCATTGAAATGTAAGAGAGTATGGTGACACTGTCCACATTTCAGACAATGTGATTTGGACGAACAATCTTTAATCATATGTCTAGAACCCAGGCAATTCACACACCATTTTTTCGTTTTGACCAGACTGTATCGATCACGAGAATTCATCGCCAAAAACTGGGAGCATTTATAGATAAGATGATCTGAATGACATAATGTGCATAGGGGTTGTTTAACTTGAGCATGAAAAGATCGCCTAGGGGAAAAATTAGAGTGAGAGTTTTGAGAAGAAAGCCGTGGATTTTCCACGGATTTTGGCAATCTGTTCTGCATACAATCAGCAGCTCTATCTAAAGCACCACATTGCTGTATGACAAAAGTCTTGAAGCGATTCAAACGTTGGAATTTCATTGGAGCCATGATGAATCTCAAATCGAGATATCGTATTGGAATCTAAACGTCTCAAAAGCATGTTGAACAGCAAAAAACTCCATTGATCAGTAGGAAATTTTAAGTTTTTTAGTGCAGCAATATTTTCGGTATAAGTATCTATTAATTTTAGTAAGGTTTGAGAAGTAACTCGATTTTCAGGAATGTTTGGAGCATTTTCCAATTCAAGATAATGAGCAGTGGCTAAAAGTCGTTTATTATCAAACCGTTTTATCAGAGACTCATAAGCAACAATATAATTTGCATCCGTAACTGGATTGCATTTGACGAGAGATAACGGGGGACCAGACAGAGAAGATATGAGATAATTGAACTTTTCAATATTTGCCAACGCCTGATTTTCGTGCACAAAATTATTAAACATGTCGATAAATGTTTTCCAATTTTTGAGATTGCCATCGAATTTGACAAGTTCGATTTTTGGAAGTTTTACCTGACTTGAATGCTAGAGCTATTTGGATCATGATCTGCGTCAAACAATGAAGAATACGTCGATTTTGCGTGATAATAATCTTGGTAAAAGTTGCGAGACAAAGTTTTGAATTCATCATTATTATATGTATCAGCATCTATGAGGAGAGGGACGAGTGTAGCATTTTGGTTTTCAAATTCTTGATAAATATCTTCCAAATGAGTAAATCGAGCTTTGAATTGTGCATGAAGATCAGGGGACGTTTTGGCAGCAGTGGCTATTGCTGCCAAATCACTCATTCTATCGATACTGATTTGTTGCATAGCTTTACATTGTTTTATTTTATTCGACATACTGAAATAGTATTAATAAAGATAAATCGATTAATCACTTACAAAAGTTAAATTTACAAGCAAAAAGAAAATTACGCAATTCAATGTGAAATCAGTTGAATATTATAAGTGGCCTCGTATATAAAAGCCTTTAATCTGGACAATTCCCAGCGAGCATGAAACAATTTTATTTCCTGAAACGTATCCTTTCTTTTCAATCGGAGATCGAACATAAAAAGGCAAGAGAGCAAAAAATTGTGATACCGAAATTAAATTGTTTGTGAAGTTTAATAGTCTATTCCACTATTAGAGGAATGCATTTCAAATGGATATAAATTTTATTTTATATATGAGTAAATCGACTATTACTTGAAACAAACCTGTCCGACCAGCTGATAGCAATTTTCGTTTTTTATGGAACAAAAAATAGAGTGGGCAATAACACTTGACGCTAAATAATGCTGAAAAGTGGAGTTATTTTAAATATGAAATGAAAACCTTGAGAATGGAGAAACACTTGTGTTTGTCTGAGAATACGGAGTTACAAAATAAATCCAAAACCGGCAATTTTCAACTATGAGGAAATAAGATTCGGCTCGTATGGACCATGTTTCGAACTCGCTCTTTTAGTGGACTGTATAGTTTGAATAAGTTGAAAATTAGCGCTGATGGATTGATTTTCTGATATTCAATGATTTTGGGGATGAATCAAATCGGGGCTGTGGTTTCCTTACCTTAATCAATTGGCGAGAATGCACCAGCTGGCCAGCTATATTGACATCACGTCACAAAAACAAGTTTTTTCCTTATCACTCACGGAGTATGAGATTTGTTTTCAGGAGCAACGATATCTCGAGGTGAACGTTAACAATAGAGTGTTCTTGTCACTTCTGGCCGAAGATGCGCGAGCAACTCGTCCTCTAGGATAAAGGAAAACACAGCCAAAGTCGCAATAATTGGCAGTGACAATTAGGAGAGAGGTATATTCAGACAAACACAATAATAATAGTAATAGTAAGTCTAATATAAAATAAACAAAAGGAGGTGAAGACGGAACAATTATAGTGACTAATTTATGTAACTTTCTGTTCTGTTTTGTGACGTTTTCTTTGTTACATGGCAATGTGTAATATACTATTATACTTGCATATGTTAAACAAAGAAATAAAATTATCTATCTATCTATCTATGCCAGATTCCATTCCACATGTTGCTATTAATAACGGTTATAGTCCAAACCTTATGCATAATATTCTTTCAAGAAAACTTTATAAAAATGCTATAATTGAATTGTTTTCTACTCAAAACAAAAAACATAATTTCAAAGTTTTTACATATTTAGCCAGCCTACCCAAAAAAGATATACTTTTTTGCGTAAACATAACATCGATATCACATATAAAACATATAATAATTTTAGTGAATTCATTGAGAACACTGAAGATAAAACTGAGAAATCCGATAAATCTGGAGTATATAAATCAACTTGTGGATCTTGTGCAAGTTTTTATGTAGGTCAAACAGACAGAACATTTAAAAAACTATTTTCAGAACATAGGAACTGTTTCGTCAATGGGAAAACGGATTCAACTTTTGCTATTCACCTCTTGACCGAAAAACATTGTTTGGTTAACTATTTCGAAATATTACATACAGAAAAGAAAGGTTATAAACTCGACCTCCTAGAAAGTTTAGAAATTAATAAATGCAAAAAGTCGCAATATTTGCCTAATGACCAGATCAACTTAAATAATTCTCCTTTGTTGAATTTGTTTTACTGAAAATTAAACGGGTCATTGATATAATCTCCGTTCTACTTAGTCTCATTCCTAAATACCTAATGGATAAATCTTAATATTCCTGATTAGATACATCGTGATTGTTTTGAGTTAGTATTATCTCCACTTGAAAAAGCTATTGTATAGCGAAACACGTGTCGTGGTTTTGTAAACCCAGTTAATGAAAATCATGTAGTGAAGTGAGTGTTTTTTGTTTACTTCAATTTTGCTATAGTGTTCAAAATACTTTTATTTGATCCAGGAAGATTCGAAACTGTTTATCCAAAAAAAGATTGTTTTCGCCAGAAATAATTAAGGGTTCAGAAAATCTTCATTGAAATATCCCAAAGGAGATATTAAGCAAATACAAACAGAAACAGATTAATTGGATCATGTCTATTAGTTTTCATCAATTCTGGCATATTCAATGCATTTGAATTTGTTTCCAAAGCTTACTTGGTTCAGAATTGTTTCGAGCAGTAGGGGGGTCTCACTGTGTGTTTTCACCACCAGGGCTGCCATTAGCGCATAACATAAACAAATCGCGATTTGATTTGAATATTTGTGTCATTAGTATCTGTCCATTTAACGGTATAAAGATCATTACCATGTATCAGTGCTGTGCATTTGGTTATAAAAATAAAGGGGTTCATTTATCCCCGATAATAAAAATATGAAACTGTGGGAAGTTGCTGTATGTCGCAAAAACAAAACACTCAAGACTCTTCAGCTCACAGAAAGTTTATCAAAAAGAAGTATATTATTCAGGTTAGGTTTCATTCTAATACATTAATTATCCAATTGTTTCACTCCACCACCTAGAATGTTGCCGTTTTAATTGATATATTGATAATAATAATAATTATTATTATTTCACTTGTTGAAAAGTATAAAATAATTACAAAAAAATATTTGTGCATAATAAAACAAATTTTCTCAATTTCCAGCAAGGATCATTTCGGTTAATTCCTATCGTTGGCACTCAATTATGTGGTGAATAATTCTGCAGAAAAAATATTATCTATATAAAAAAAAATTAACCTTGATTCTTTGTAAGCGCAAAACGTGAGGATGGCTGGACCGATTTGGCTTTTTTTTTAAACGTTTGTAATATCAGAATCAGAAATGCTTTATTGTCATAAAATATAAAATTTTGTTGACAAAGCTACTAAGTACTAAGATACAAATTGCCCTAGGATGGACAAAGTCAAAATTATCCCAATGTGTTCTAATAATAATGAATATAAAATGTTCATAGATATTTTAATACATTGAGAGAAAACGTTCACATGTAGATAAAAACACGAATTCTAATAGTAAGTTGTAAAATTACAGAGAGCACAAAAACAAAGTAAAGTGATTATAAATCTGCTTGCTTCTATAAAATATTAGAGCGTATGCTTTGTAACTCCATGGGCACGGTATTAATCCCCGGACGTGTCCACACAAAAATATTTTTTTATTTTATTTTAACAATTATATCAAATAAAAATTTTTTTGTTGTTTGTAATAGTCAGAATAGGGTTTTTTAGATTAAGTTATTGGATTCGGGAAAATTTAAAGTGCTTTTTTCTATGGGATTTTTGAAGACCATAACACGATTCGAGCTATTGATATGGGTAATTCTATGGTCATGGAAATGTTTTCAGGAATATATATATATATATATATATATATATATATATATAATAATAATAATAAATGTTATTTATTAAAATAAATATAGACTATTGTAGAAGTATATATATATATATATATATATATATATAATCACTTTTTCGTTATGGTACTCTGGTGTGGGGGGCAATGTATAAGAATTCTTTACAAAAACTAAACACAATACAAAACTATATTCTGAAAATAATTTTGAAGAAAAAAGATCTTTCCATACAAACCTTATATATACAGAAGACATTAGTAATATCCGTACATTATATTTTCACAGTGTATGTATGTATGCATTCAAAAAGAAAATACTTCAGAATTCTGTTCCAACAGCTTATACCACTAGAAGCACTACAAACGAATTGCTACCCACTCCAAAATTTAATAAAAATGTTTGTCACCGTTTCTTAACTTATACGTTACCCAAAACTTGTAATACCCTACCCCTAAAGGTCAAACATATTAAAGATCATAAAACCTTCTAGAGAGAATCAAAAAAATTCATCTTCGCAAATTACTTCGAATTTATCAAAATACTAGAACATCAATAGTTACACTAACATGATATAAAACCACTATTTAATTCTTTACTTTCTGTACACAACTGTAATTTTAGATCAATTAATATTACTTTGTAGCACAACACAAGTGTTGAGTCACTTAGGTGCTTTCTGTACACAATCTGTACCCTGTCTCTTATATATTGTATCAACTTTCATACTTTTTGTTTTTTTTCTTTATTATTATGTTATTAACCCAATTTATCTTTGTATCATACTTGGTATATATATATATATATTATATATATATATATATATATATATATATATATATATTTTTTATTTTATCTTTTATTTTTTATAATAAAAATAAATATATATATATATATATATATATACATATATATACACACATATATAAACACCCCTACATATACATAAGTTAGTTGAGCATTCGGTAGACCTGTTCCAGAATTGTAGGTTGGAGATGTCTGTGAAAGGGAGTGATGCCCCGTGTTCTTCTTATAGCGTATTTTTCTAGGAATTCTAGATTTTCCGTTTTGCTGAAGAATTTTAAGGTCAGGTGTTGTAGTCGTTCATCTATTGGCATGACTTTGGTTTTTTGGTATATATATATATATATATATATATAAATATATATATGTTGAGATAGTTTCTCGGGTTTCTATCCGCGTTCTGTGTTCTTGGTCTTCAAAAGGTTCGATTTCACGAAGTTTAGGAAAATTCACATTTGTCATCTTCAGGTGATGTCTAATTCATTCGATTGTTTCGAACTCGACTGATGTTTTCGTGTTGTGCTCCTCCATTTGTAATGGTGGTTAGTCGATTGCGCACGATCGTCACGATCGGTTTCCTTCGATCGCGCCCTGTTGCGTGTAGAGATGGAAGACGCTGTTGGATGCGTTGTTATCAGATCGCCACCGGTGTTGCTCAATTGTGTACGATCGTCACGATCGGTCTCCTTCTTTCGTGTTCTGCTTTGTATGGGGCCGGAAGAGGTCGCTGTTGGACGCGCCGTTGCCAGGATGCCATGGGTATTGCTGGGTGAACTCTCTACTGGAAGCGTCGATGAACCATCGCCGTTGATATTTTGTTGCTGATTAATTTCTCGGTGGGTCAAATATCGCCATTGGTTGGTAGTCTTCGACTGTCTCCCATTTGTTCATATTATGTGGTCATTTTTCGATTTCGATGGCTTCTCTCGTTGTTCTTGAGTGGAAATTCTCATCACTTGCCAATGTCCGAGTTTCATTGAAGTTTATGCCTATTGTTAGTACATGTTGGAATAGTGACGATGTGGTCTCCTTGTTTCGTATAAAATCTTCCTTTTGGATGTTGATTCCCTGTTTTTTGGCCTTGTTTTTTTCACAATTTCCCATGGATTTCTTCTTGACACTTATGGTATACGGCCTTGTGGTTTCTGAGGGTAGATCTTATTGTACGGTCTGTTGTAAACGTTGTAAGGATATTGTGTCGGTGAAGAATTCTACTGATCCTATGGTAGGAATGTTTTGCCAATCGGTGGTTCCTGAACCTCTCGTTGTTTCTTTTTGACTCTAGATGCTGCGTTGATAGTTCTCTTGGAGTATCCATTCATCTGGAGGGTCGTTTTGATATTATGCAACTCCTCTTTTATGTGGTCGTTGTCCGCCAATCTTCTTGATCGAGTTGATGGTGTATTCGCCACTGAGTGGATTTGTTGTGGATGGTGGTGGGAATTTGCGTTTAAGTATCGATTGGTGTGAGTTTTCTTGCGATATACTGTGTGACCCAAGGTACCGTCGGATTTCTTCATGATCATAACGTGTAGGCCAGTTTGTTTTCTTCTTCTGCTTCCATAGTGAATTTTATCTGCGGACGAATTTCATTAAGGTGGTTGAAGAAACTATCGACATTCTAGTCTGAATGATTTTATATGTTTCTATCAGATCACCACACTTCCGAAGATCAAATAACAAGGTTAATCCTCGTATATCAAGCCTATGTCTGTAAGGTAGATCTCGAATTTGCAGAAATAGATTTAGTTAACAATCTATAAATTATTAGTAGAGACAGTTTAAAGATATGAATACTAGTGTGGGCGGACTTTATGATAATATTTTGAATCAACTCAATATAATACAAAACTACATACTAAAAATAATTTAAGAAGGGAATTTTTTTCTGTCTGTAATATATAATGTGAAAGAGAGTTGGCGGCGTGCAGACAAGAATTTTCAAATTCTAGAAATAATTGTTCAATGGTCAGAGATCCACACCTGACCCTTGCTGAAAATCGCATATTGTCGACGACGCAAGGTGATAGGTAAATAGTATCTTGATCATTTGATAGCGAATGAGTTCCCTTCCACCTTATAACTTTCCACAACTCACTAACATTAAATTCTAGAAAGTGATATCGCGACCGCAGATGCGAATGTATGTCATCGGAAGCTCAGTTGGAAGAGCACCTGACTAGTAATTATGTAGACGCGGGTTAGATCTCTGCCCAAGGATATATTTTTCTAGAATTTAAAAATTCTTGTCTGCACGCCGCCAACTCTCTTTCACATTATATATTACAGACACTAAAAAAAACCCTTATTAAATTTCAACTGCTGAAAATCACATATTGTCGACGACGCAAGGTGATAGGTGAATAGGATCTTGATGATCATTTGATAGCGAATGAGTTCCCTTCCACCTTATAACTTTCCACAACACACTAACATTAAAAGTGATATAACGACGGCAGATGCGAATGTACGTCCTCGGTAGCTCAGTTGGAAGAGCACCTGAGTAGTAATCATGTGGACGTGGGTTCGATCCCTGCCCGAGGATATCTTTTTCTAGAATTAAAAATTTCTTGTCTGGACGCCGCCAACTCTCTTTCACACTAAAAATAATACTTTTCAAAACAATATATTCTTCAACTGCATTAATCTATGATGCAAATAACCTGAACTTACGATCGCTAATTGTACATGAAAAAAAAAATCTCCTGACTTTATAACCCATCCTTACTCAACCAGAAATAAATCAAAAAAGAATCTAGCTCTTATATGCGTTAATAAAGACATAAGTCAACGGTTTTCTGCTTTCCTCGCTCCTAGGATGTTCAATGTACTGCCCACTAAATCTGAGAAAAACCGGAAAAATGAAAACTTTTTTTATTGAATGTAAACATTTCATTAATTATAACTGCAACTCCTTTGTAAAGCTACTGTAATATTTCTTGTATTTCAACTTCCTACTCAGCCGACATTGTGAGTGGAAGTTTTGCAATAATTATAATAACAATATCAGATTTTTTTTCTCTGTCTTGTAACAATATTTTAATACAAACCTAATTTAATTGCCTATTCTGATCATATAGGTCTCTGGACCTAGGTGCATTCACAATGTATTTTAGTTTTTTTTCAATTTTTTTGTCTGTTCTACAAGATAAATTATTAGTTTAAGTGTTAATTAATATTTATAGATATGTAACTATTTGAATCTTTCTGAATAAAGTTCAGATTTTATCAACGATATGCCTTTGGGTTTGCCTAAGCCCGTGAGTGTCTTTGTCGAAGTATGGGTTCCAAACCGTCACAGCATACTCGAGACGGGTCTGATGTAAATTTTGATAATTTTGGCAAGAAGTTCAGGGGAATATCTTTGAAAGATAGAAACCATATTAGAGATACGATTAGCTTTCCGATACGGGTTTTCCACTCCAAGATCTATTTGTTGAATAACAAAGGTCAGGTTCTGGTTTGTTACCAATGTGGAAAAAACTGCACTTTTGTTCATTCAGTTCGAGTAATCACTTTTGGCGCCATAGTTCCAAGTGTAAAAGATCACCAGTTAGTTTGTTTTCATCAGTGAAAAAAATTGTATCATATGAAAATATGGTTGAGGTGGACCAGCATTCATATATGAGGTCACTGATGAAAATATTGAATAGTATCAGTGCTAGGCCCCCATCACTGATCCTTGTGGAACTCCACTTCTTAATGTTTATGGGATCAGCCAGTCGATTGTCAATCCGTACTTGGCGAAAAAATCCTATCTCAGCGAAAAAATCTTCTATTTAGGACAGCAAGAGGATTTTCACTCCAAAATATGTCAACTTGTACAGCAATCTCTCATGTGGTTCCCTATCAAATATTTTCTTGAAGTCTAAATAAATAACATCAATTGGATTGTTTGAATCCAGTTCTTTAGTCATTTATCGACATAGAATGGGAGGTTTTGGACACCAGACTCGTCGAAAAACATAGTAAGTTCCTGGGTGATGATTCTATATAAAAAGACAGAATATCGTCGGAACCAGGACTGCTGTCAAGTTTCAACCTTTCAATAGAATGAATTACTCCTTAATCTGTGAAAGTTATGGTATCGTGGTAACTTTCAATGGAGTTCGCAAGGTAGGGAAAAATTTCAAGGGGCTCAGTGATGAAGGACTTTCTGAATTTCTCAGCGAAAACGTTTGCAACATCATATAGAATTAATCTGAAAGAATATATTCGGAGATCATTCAGTATCATAAAGACCATTTTTTTCCTTTCAGGAATTGTGAATTTGTTAAATGTCCATAATTTCCCATTTTCCCACTCTAAACTTCCAAGATTGTTTACGTTATATGCTGTTAGTGCCAGCTACAATGAGCTTTGCGGGAGACGACCTATTTGCTCATTTGCTATGCCCTAAAATTAGTTACATTTTGCCCAAGATGCAGTTGTGGTATATATTCTCACATTGGTTTTTTGTTTATTTTTTATAAAATAAAAATACACAGTAGATTTACAGTACACATGAGAAAACAAATTATAGGAATAAAATCGTGACCTTCAGTATAAAAAAACAAATATGTTGAAATTTATTAAAAAATATATAGACTTGGCTTTTTCAGTTATCCAGCCATTATTCATAAAATGATGAAATATCGCAATGTTTCTTTAGGAGGGTTTTCTAGTATATTCAGTTCAGATCGATTTTGTGTACAACCGAAATAAAAAAGAAAGTTAGAATAAAACTACTGAAACGAAAAAAAAAACAACATTCATTCATTGGTTAGTACGGCGCTGATGAGATGAATAAGTGAAATTGGTAATAATTATTTAGTACGGTATATTCATTTAGAATGTGATTATAGTGTACAATCAATCTTTCAGTGTCAGTGTCCATATTCTTAGTAAATTTATTGATCATGTCGCTGATGTTTCTTTTATGGAGGTTTTTTCCCTAGTAACAATTTGATCTTCATCGAAATTAAACTATTGTTTTTCTGCCAAGTGACATGTTGAATCCGAGTCCTTCCAATTTAAATTTTTTCACAATTAAGACAGTTTAATCCATATACCAAATAAGAGCAGCCTTGAGTTTTGTGAAGACACTTTTTATTTGATCTATGGGATAAAAGGCTAACTTCTTGTCAGAAGAGTTACAAGTTATTGACTTTTAATATTTTTTTATTTGAATCCATTGTCTTTGTGAAATTCTGAGCTATGGAAATTAGATTCATTATAGTACTTATTTTGTATTGAAAAGGTTGATTTGAAGTAATTCAGTAGTCTTCGGGAACATGTGGGTTTGGAATACTAGTTTATTTTCAGATTCGCATTTTAAAATTATCAAACTTGTCTCAGTGTTTGGTTTCTATAAAAAAATCTCAAAGAGTTACTTTCAACGCACAGTAGAAATAAAACTGCCATTATTGAATCTTTCACCTTATCATATTCAGTCAACTATCCTAGAATAGAAATAATTTCTGGAAAAGTTGACCAAAGAAACAATTTATCTGGAAAAATTTGCAAGGACTTTTACATTTATTAAATCAACAACTATTTGAAAAAATTGGTCGAAGTAAACATGTATCAGAGAAATCACAATTCGTCAAAGTTTAAATACTATCATGTCGTTTTGTGACCAATAAAGAACATTTTCTGAATATTTTGTCTGCCATGGATACAATTCAACTACAATACAATTCAACTACTAATACAACATGGGATACAATGGTTAATATGAATATGGATTATGGAGTGAACATTGCATTTTCAGAGTTTATATTCATTTCAATGAATTCCCTTCCATCAAAGCAGCATACTTGTGAAAACACCTTCATTTAAAAAAATTACATTAATTCATCAACTTTCTTTATTACATATTGTGTCTGTCGTTATATTAAGTGAAATTATTTCAATTAATATGGGGAATGTGACAAATTATATGTATTTTTTCATTATAATATTCAAGCTTATTTTTTTTCAATGAAAAAATGTCAAGTTGGGTTTCGTTGATGTAGTGTTGATTATTTGTTATTTTATTGTAGACTAGTGTTAGGACAGTTTCGTCAGTTTGTTGAATCCAGAAAATCCGGTGTAGAACTGAAAGTAATCTGAATTCCCAACACATAATATTGACTAATGTTACTTCCACGATATAATTTATCAATACCAATATATGGAATGAGTCATTTCACAAGGTTGCGAAAAAACTAAGGAGTGAAAGTCTCATTGCTTTCCATGATGTCATGAAAGTAAAAAATATGTGAAAATTTCCAATATTTGACAGCTTTTCCACTCGTATTGTTCAGCAGCTACTTGACAGCAATTTATATTTTTTCTACCCAAATAACTTATCAGTAACAGTAAAGTAAGTTGTCAAAATGACAATACACATTCGTGATTTTATAACATAACTTTTTAGTCAATATTTCAAATTTCAGTATTAGGTGAGATCAATTGTAGTGGATGTTCCCCAAAGGATAATTATTTTACTACTTGGAAATTGACATGCATTCAGTGGGCATAAAATGTATACCCATATATCTATCATGTGTTCACTTTTGTATAAAATAAATCTTATGAATTACTTTTGATTAATTATATATGCAAACGTTTTTTTTGTTCAGCTGAAGCATCAAGTTCCGACAGTTCTGATGACAGTTTAACAGATGAAGAGGACTGCACAATGGAAGAATTGCAAAGAAAACAACAACATCCAGAGAGATTGCATCCAGAAATGTGGTAATTATTCTTTGTTATGAATTATTTAGTACATTCATATTCAGTTCTTCTGTTTGTGAAATTAATTCTCCTGGTACTCTTTGTATTTCCCAAACCGTTTAATGGCTCTATGGATTTCATAATCCCTGTCATTGAAATAATCAGCTTTTTCCTTGCTTGTGTCCCAGTATAGAGTCAATCCCATACCAACCTGGAAGTCATCTTTGGTTAGGTTGCCATATCAATGAGTCAGGAGTCATTTTATTACTTACCATTGGACATCGCATTTTGACCAGTCTGATATTCCAAATAGGTGAATGTGCACACTGTTGTAGAATATTGTGTAACTGGCAACCCTGGAAAAAATAGCGCGCGAGAATTGTAAAAAAAGAGGAAGACTCTAACCTAACCGGGAGAGACATCAGGGGTTCCCGGGTTATGGTGTCTGAACCACAACAAAATATTGTATCTTCTGAATTTACAAAATATTATAACATAAGTGCAAAGTGGCAGTGTGCATTATTTACTTATCTAACAAACCAAAGACTGAACTAGTTGGCACCCAACAAAACAAAAATCAAACGATCAATTCTATGTAAAACGTGTACATGGCGGCCCTAATCGTGGGACAATAATAAATACTAGTGTCGATATATGTGTTAATGTTCAAATAGAAACTGCTACGAAGTTCTAACAACAATTTTGTAAACTTAGTGTGGTGGTCAAACAAGTGGTTGGTAAGCTAGCAAAAAAAAACCGTGAGTAGAGTTCGTCCAGTATTGAAACGACCTCTTTGGCCTTCCCCCACCTAACAACCAATTTTTCTCGAAGATACCCGAGCCATTGTCTAACTGTGGCTATTAATAGAAATTCCATAGGCGTACCAAATTGTTTGGTATAGGCGAAACACGAGACGTAGTTTTTGGCGGACGAGTTTTGTGATTATGGTCCGATTCGATTCAAAATTGGTATGTGGGGGTTTTCGGAGTCGAAGATTATAATTTTTTTGTCAAAGTTGAATAAATAACCGCACTACCTATTTATTAATCAAACAGACCTAACCTTCCAAACGCTGCATGTCAAGACACTGGTGAATATTCGCCGTAGTATGAGCAGCCACATCAAATCGTGTCCACTCGTGTTTTCCCCCTCTTTACCTAACAGGTCGTTTCAATACTGGATGAGCTCTACCTACCTGTTTGATTTCAATTGACAATCGAGGAAACGATGGATAACCAATGGCAGACTTTGATCAGCTCTAACAAAGTAGGGTTACCAAATTAAAGTTGATATGATGGACACTAGTATTTATTCGCATTTGGAAAAATGTGGGGATCCACAAACCGTATCTGTTGAATTGAATCCAAAAACTAATCCATTTTCTTCTTATTATGTACCAAATAATGAAGTTGGAGTGGATATGTAGGCTACTTCAAAAAATCCCTTTTTGGAAGATTATTATTCTTAACAAAATCCTGATAATACTTTGAATATGTCACAAGCATTCCTTGAAGCTTTACAAACTGTGACAGAAAGCTATCAACATAGTAGGTTGCCGATGTTACCATATATTTTCCATGGATATGATCATGAAGATCCTATGAGATTTTTGTCTCAGTTGGAACAATATTTTTTTAAATATAACATCAGAGAGGACCATTATAAAGTAGATTTTCCTTTCAATCGGCTTGGAGGTGATGCACAAAAATGGGATGAACCTTATTGCTTTATGAATTTGAGTTTTTGGAATTTTTTTGAAAGATTATTAAATAAATTTAATTCAAGTCAAGTACTGGCACGAATTGCTTCAAAATTATATGGCGAATTACAAGAAGAACATGAACCAGCTGAAGTTTTTATAACAAGAGAATGTAACCTTTTTCAGAGGTTGGTATCAAATACTCCTGAAAATATTCGAGCCTCGACAATTTTTTTTATTATTATTATTTATTTTATTTATACGGATAAACCATTTTTACATAAGTACAATGATAAATATAACTAGGTCTAAGTTTCATTAAATATATTATATAGAATTTCCTAAAAATTTTAAATAAATTTCTTTAAATTATTATATATTTTGCATTTCTAATACGGATCTCAATCCATTCTTGAATTGGGTAAGCGTAATATCAAATAGGTCAATAGAACCATGAATATCATTAAAATTCCGAGGTAGTCTTGCTAAGGGGCTATGATAGGTGTAGTTGTTAGGATAAAATTGAATTAAAAACTATTTCCGATCTCGAGTTCTAAAGTGTGTGTTGAACCTCAACTGTGTCAGAATGTAATTACAGTCGATCAGACCATTGACAATTTTGAATAAGAAACAGAAATCAAAAAAGTTCTACGAATTTCCAGAGACTGGATGACTAATGATTGTTCAATGAATGCGTAGTCAATGTGGAAGTCCACACGGACAATACCCATTTTAAATGCGCACTGTCTCAGAAACTTTTTATGTACTCACTCAATCAGTTTAGTATCACATGAATAGCTGAGTGACCACACCACTGATGAGTATTCAAGACTTGGACGGACTAGTGATATGTAGAGCAATTTAAATGTTTCAACTGAGAAATGATGACTATTCCTGAAAATGAATCCCAGGTTTTTCATTCCGTTATTTCTTAGCTTGTTGTAGTGACTTTTAAAAGACAATTTAGTGTCAAGGAGTATGCCTAAATCCCTTATTTCATTCACTTTGCTTAATGGTTTTGCTCCGAGGTTGTAATAAAAAACAACTGGGGATTTTAAACCAGCTACGGCCTGAACTCCAAGCTAGTCTATGATCTCCTTATGAATTTTCCACCACAGAAGAACTTGTTCGAGTAGTTTCTAAAGTGGATTTAGATATACAAGAAAGTAGGAATTGTCAAGTTTATATAGCTCCTCATTTGAGAAAAAGTCATAATGAGAAAATTGATAATTCACCATCTAGTCCTTGTAGATATTGTCAGGAAATGCATTTTCATCGAGATTGTCCGCAGAATCCATATAATTCAGGAAACTTCCAGAGGGCTTCTGGCAACAGGACTGACCAGCAAAAATTGGCTCAGCCAGACCGACAAGCCTAACATTAGAAGTGAAATACCATTCTACCCCTTTCCCTGTAATGTCTACTAATGATTTTCTTTCGGATTTTACAGAAAATTTTATTCCAAAACTTCAATCTGTGAATGCTACTACTCCTGTTTCCCATTTACCACAACTTACTTTATGTATAGCTGATAAATTTGTTATGGCGTTAATAGATTCAGGATCTGCAGTCAATATAATCAGAACTTCAATTTTACCTTAAGATATTTTTGATAATTATTCCGGAACAACTTGTTCTCAAGATAATTTATTTGCTTGTGGATCAACTTCTATAACATCATCTGGTACTTTATTTTTAAATTTTAGTATTGAAAGTGTTGAATTTAAATCTTCTTTTCAGCTTATATCTGAACTTCATGAAGAAGTTATACTGGGTGCTCCTTTTTTAGAGGAAAATCATGTTATTATGGACTATACTCGTAAATGTGTCTATGCTGGTGGAGGAAATCGTAGAACTTTTTACTGAAAAATGTTTTCATCGAATTTGACTTCCAAATTAACTTTACCATCAGAACTCAAATTTCCGGAAAAATATAATGAAGATTTAAACTCACTTTTTAATGAATTTTCTGATTTATTTTGCAAATATAATTATCAGCCTACTACTAATACTACGCGGCATACTATACGTCTTAGAGAGGAAAAAATAATTCAACAGAGACCTTACCCAATTTCTCCTAAAGATAAGAATATTTTATATTCACAACTCCAGGAAATGTTACAAGCAGGGGTTATTGAACTAAGTGATTCTGAATATTCATCTCCTATTGTTTTGGTCGATAAACAGGGTTCGAAACCTAGATTGTGTATAGATTTTCGCGCTTTAAATGCAAATTTTTTTGATGAGCCTTCGAATTTACCAAAAATATCTGATACAATTGAAGACCTGGGATCTGCTCAAATTTTTTCTGTTTTTGATTTAAAAAGTGGGTATTGGCAGGTGAAGCTTTATCCAGAGTCAAAAAAGTATACTGCATTTTGTACTCCGGATGGCGCTTTGTATCAATTTAATGTTATGCCTTTTGGTCTAAAAAACGCTCCTTCTACTTTTCAAAGGTTGATGGCACATGAAGTACTTGCTGGGTACTTACATAAATTTGTTCAAGTATATCTTTATGATATAATTATTTATAGTCCAGATTTTATGACTCATCTTAAACATCTTCGCCTAGTTCTTGAACGGTTAAGTTTACATAACCTCAATCTTTCTCCTTCTAAATGTCAAATCGCATCTGATGACTTTGATTATTTGGGTCACTATATTTTTGAAGATAAAAACATTCCTCAGATAAAACATGTTACAGCAATTTTGGATTATCCTCAACCGAAAACTAAAAAACAGTTCCAGTCATTTTTAGGTACGGGCAATTGGTTACGCGAATATGTTCCTAATATGGCAGAACTAACTATACCACTTACTCGATTATTGTATAAAGACGTTAGATATAGGTGGGGAGCGGAGCAGACTGAAGCATTTGAAAGATTGAAGTCTATTGTATCAAAACCTCTTATTTTACATCGTCCAGATTTTTCAAAAACTTTCATTTTACAAACAGATGTTAGTGAAAGGGGAATGGGATGTGTATTATATCAAGAGGGTCCAGAAGAAGCTAGACATATAATTTCGTATGGTAGTGCAACTTTTACAAAGACAGAGAATCATTACCATATAAATGAAAAAGAATGCCTTGCAATAATATGGGCAACAAAACGATTAAGACATTATTTGCAAGATAAGTCTTTTATCTTACAGACTGATAATAGGGCATTGTTATGGTTACAGAAAAATAAAGATGTGAAAACAAAACTCACTCGATGGTCACTTCTATTACAAGAATTTTCTTTCACTATTGAACATGTAGCGGGAAAAAATAATGAATTACCTGATTTGTTGTCCCATAGCCCGGAAGAATCTTATGATTTACCTACTAACTTTGAAGAAAGACTCTATATTCCTACTGAAAATTCTGAGGATACTTCATTGCCAATAACAGTAAATCAAATTCGGACTAATTTTGATTTGTATACTCACATAGTTCATGAGCAAGGGGAATGTCCGGAAATTCAACAAAAAATATATAAGTGGCATCGTATTCCTCTTGATGGCACAGCTTCTTGCAGAGAACAATCTTTCAAGCGGAATTATATTGTCCTTGATGGACTTTTGTGGAAAAAGACATGTGATGGAAACAAGCTTGTTGTTCCTAAAGAAAATATATCTAATGATACTGTTGAAGCAGCTCATCCAGGACGGGATGAGACTATCAGATCAGTAAGTCAAAGATATTATTGGCCAAATTTACAAAAAACTGTGGGACAATATGTCAATAACTGTTTAGTTTGTATTGCCGTTAAATCCAAAGCACAGAAAAAAGCTCCACTTCATCCTCATACTCCAACGAAAGCTTCAAGGATTGAAGTGGCCAGCCCTTCTCGACCTTTGGCATCATTTCATAATCAAGACCGATTAAACTCGTCGTTAGTTGAGCCAAGTGCGGCTGGAAGACTATCAGATATAGTTTCTTCAGAACGGAACACCGATTTGGATAATTGGTACCCTACTCGGCAGCTGGATAGCTCCGACCATGAATCGACGAGTATTAGTGTCTATTCTAATGATCAGCTCTTAGAAAATTGTGTTTGTCCAAGGGAGTCGACTTCAGATGAGGCCGAATGTACCATTGATGCTAGCTTACCAGTAGATACCATAAAGGACCAATCCCCAATTTCGACATTGACAAAAAATGGAATTGTCGCATCACCCGAACTTAATATGTTTCCTGAGGCTTCCAGTTCAACCTCTGTTTCTTTTTTGCAACCTAGAAGACAATTGTGACTTAGAAAAATTCGCCAACCATGTTCCTGCTGTGTAGTGAATGTTCCAAATGTTCGTGCTGAATTCCCGGAATCCATTGGAAAAATGTCGACGGCAGTGAAGAAACGACCTAGACTTAAAAACACTTGTGTAATGTGTGGCTGACTAATTGTGTTCAGAACCTTTTTATTTAGTTATATAGTTATTAAAGTTAAAGTTGTATTCCCTTCCTTTTTCCAGTTATGAATTTTGAGTTTTAGGCAAACCATATTGTCATATTATATTTTTCAAGGTATACATCTGAATTTATGTATTTTGTAAATATTTTTGATTCCTCTCCTATTATTTATATTGCCATATTGGATGAATTTTGATGATGTTTTATTTGTTTTGAGTTGTGGTTGCGACACTTCCGAAAGGGGGGAGTGTTGTAGAATATTGTGTAACTGGCAACCCTGGAAAAAATAGCGTGCGAGAATTGTAAAAAAAAAGAGGAAGCTAACCTAACCGGGAGAGACATTGGGGGTTCCCGGGTTATGTGTGTCTGAACCACAACAAAACCTTGTATTTTCTGAATTTACCAAAAATTATAACATTATAAGTACAAAGTGGCAGTTTGCCTTATTTACTTATTTAACAAACTAAGACTGAGCTAGTTAGCGCCCAACAAAACAAAAATCAAACGAACAATTCCACGTAAAACCTGTACAACACCTGTTCTGAAACACTCTTTCTAGCACATTCTAGAATTTGAAATCCAGAAATGTCTTCTAATGTATATATATATATATATATATATATATATATATATATATATATTGTTATGTTATGTTATGCCAGTTGTAAATTTTAAAAGACGAAAAACCCACAAAAAGAATAATTACTAGATGGTTAATGGTTTCAAGAGTTTGTTTGTGAATAACTTTTGAAATTCTATGTATATTGTGAGCCTAGGTAGAATATGGATAGATAAAAATGTCAAAATACTATAAAACAATCAATTTCATACACTGTCAAAATTATTATAACTCATAATTGCTCAAAAGACAATAAAAAGTCTAAATTTACAAAATTTTCAGGAATAAACAGTAATCAACACATTAATAAATTTGAAACATACAGTATATGAAACTGTAGCTAACAAAAAGTAGCCAATGATAGAACAGCAAATGTCTTTATAAAAATAGCCAATCAGGGAATAGATGGTGTAAAATTGGAAATTGTGGGAGAGTAGCAATGAGATGGTATCAGAAGCAATTAATATTGAAATTTGTAAATAATGATAAGAGTGGAAAAATAATTGTATATATAAATTATGCAATATAAATATAAACAGTGAAAAGTGACAATTTAGTGCACCAATTCAAAAATTCAAATGAAAAAACAAGGAGAAAAAGAGGTATCTAGGCGATAGAAAACAAAGCTTCAGAGAGATCGAAAATAAATTTCCAAGCGGATGCCACGCAAAAATTTTACTAAAAGAAAATTGGAATAATCCCATCATTTGGTAAACAAAACCAATATTACCTTAATGATAACATATCCACGGATCCAAGTGCTGATTTCCGCATCTATGTATATAGTTCCTGATTCATGGTATTGCAGTCCTGACAGCGATTGGAGAGAGGAGACATCCTGATTCATGGTATAAGTAGAACACCAACAGTTCCAACCAGGTATAAAACTTTAATAGTGCTCTTCCGGTCCTGAACTATTTCACCAATAACATATTTCACATTCGAAGAACTTTATGTCACCCTATTTTGAACAATAACAGAAAACGTCACTCTCACGGAAAAAGTGAGGTTCTGTTTATCTATCCATGATCTGATTTATTATTATCCGTGAATATTTGTTTGATTCACCCTAGTATAAGTAATTTCTCGTAGGCCAGGTATTATTAAGTCTTCCTGAATAAAGGAGATAATTGCTTTTTGATATTTTGTTGTTTGTTTTCTCACAGTGATCAATAACATACCAAAGACCATTCAATAAACTGAAGTTAGCCAGCAGTGGCAGTGTCTCTATTGCCTTGAACCGGCCACCTTGAGATAAGGGCGTACCAACTGTTGCTTAGCCTTGGTGAGGAAAATAATAATTGTTGGTAGCGTGACGAGAGAACAGTGACGTTCGCTGGCAATTATTATTACAGCATACAATACAGAGGCAAAAATATTACAATATTATATTTAAAAAATTCATCATTATATAAAATATATATATATATATATATATATATATATATATATATATATATATATATATTGAACGACACGCCATTCTCAGATGATGTCTACTTGAGGAAGACAATTGTGATTCTCCTGAAACGTCGTGACATTGGAGGACCAATATCAAAAATACACGGATATTGAAATCAATGGCTTCTTTGGCAGCCTCTAACACCGCCATGTATTCTGCCTACATACTTGAGAAAGAATCGTTTTATTTTCTGCTTTCTTGAAAAATAGGCCTATTAGAAAATCGAAATCAAAAACCTGTATATAATTTTCCATCACTTGTGTATGCTTCCCCAATCAGCATCAATTAAAACCTTCCAGGACAATATCATTTTTAGAAAACTGCAACCTATAATCTTTGGTTTATTTTAAATATTTTAGAATGTGTTTAGCATGCTTCTAATGCATTTTTGTATAATTGTTATTAAATTGACTCAATGAACGTACTGAAAATTAATTTTTGCCGAATAATGCCGAATTCATATTACAGCTTTTCTGATAGGCCATCAGCAGCCAATCAGAAAACATAGTGTGATCGAGCTGTCATGTGTTTCATTTATGTGAATTCCTGAAACAGGCTTTTTTATGAAAATAATGAAAGTTGAATGATTTTAATTCAGAAATCACCTTGTTGTTTGTGAAAGTTCAAATGTGTCGTGACGATGATAGCTGAATATGAGAAATGATATAACAGAAATAATATTATTGAAACTTCACAAATGCATCTGTAAACTCAAAAATAATAGTAGCAGGGGGCTTCAGTAAAAACTCCAAAATGTCCTCTAAATTCTTTCAATTTGTGATGTATGTTAAATAGCCAATAGTCTAGTGCCAATTTTTTTTTTAACAAAATTCTTGGCAGTATATGAATGGTCGGAAAATTTAGTATTATTAGTATATAGAAGGGGAAAAATCGATTGGACGGCAACAAATAACTGGAAGTGGGGGTGCAAAAAGTTGTTTGTATGGGTGAAACGTGGTTTTTTACGATTTCTGGCAAAAGTAGACCCCCTATCGAAAAAAGTTTGAGTAAAAGTTGTAAATAATTGAAAGTTCTATAACTTTTATTCAAACCATTTTTTTACATAACCCCATATTGAGAAAAATGCCAAAAACCATTTTTTTTGTTTTTTATTTTTATCTTTTACAAATATGATTGGATTTTGTGAAATTTGGCGGAAATGTACCTTTTTATATCTTAAAGGAACCGTAAAATTTTTTAAGCCAAATTTTATTTTTTCAATCAAAAAAAGTGCTTAACAAAATTTTGAATTTTGAAAATTTCAGGATGGCATTTTTTTTGTTGAAACTTCTACTTTTAATGGTGTAAAAAATCATAGAAATCGATTTTTCCATAAATGTCACTAATTCTTCATTGT
This sequence comes from Gonioctena quinquepunctata, assembly GCA_018342105.1. Lineage (NCBI taxonomy): Eukaryota > Metazoa > Arthropoda > Insecta > Coleoptera > Chrysomelidae > Gonioctena > Gonioctena quinquepunctata. The sequence continues at coordinate 103,717 of JAFIRS010002055.1, read as the reverse complement.
TCGTTTAAATGAAGTATTGATAGTGCTGCAAAACGGTAATTTCAATGTAATATCTAATAAGGAAACTTTAATTAACCGTTTAAGGTTCGGACTGCTGAAAAACAAAATGTTTAAACAATAATGTTACCTAAGAATTTGCCGTTTGATTGTTTTTTGCAAGAATTTTAATTTATTTATGCTTTATGGGCACAAATAATTTTATTACATATTTTAAATTTATAAAGTAGAAATACATAATAAAAATTTATTGTAATCTCATTTTCTTGGGAAGCTGCACCACATCATCAGACTGAAAATAAGCCTGTATCAGTGTTGTTCAGCTGCTCCCTCAGTTGGTGGTAGTTTTTCTAAATTGAATGAAGTCCTTACCTTAGCGGTTTGATACATTTTTAACCTTGATTCGTTCAGAGACATCCTTTTTCTTACATTTATAAATAGGCGCTATTAGTTTCCATCCATTTTCGGCTATTGTTTGTTTGTCTTCATTTCTCTGATAAAAATATTCTGTTAGCTTTGATAAATTTTGGTTAGCCAGTAATGATTTTACAGTAGTTTTTTCCTTTCTCGGCGAAACTGAAAGTCGTATCACATCCAGAAAAACAGGGGAGGAGATCAAATCATATTCCGATGTTCTTTCAATTCCTATATAGATTATTTTTAATTTATCATTAAAAAACATAAATATCCCAGAACAACCTGTGAAATAAACAACTACCATGCTATTACTGTAATCACCTTTTCAAAAAGCGATATATAACAGTATTATTAGTTGTAATGGAAATTATCATAAATGAACAACAAATATTTGTCAGAAATGAATTTACTTGTCCGTTTCCTGAAACTACCTAGCACATGCAATGTAAGAATCTGACATTTCACACTGTTTATACTGATACGGCCAAAGCCTTTGAAAGAGTTAACCATCATGTACTACTAGAAAAACTGAAGCATTATGCATTTCTAGAAAATGTCACTTGATTTCTTAAATCCTATCTCACAAATCGTATAAAACTCAGCAACTCTCAGTCAAATCCCTTTGTCAATAACTCAGGTGTACCACAAGGTTCCTTATTAGGTCCATTATTGTTCATAATGTTTGTAAATATCTGACTACATCAGGCATGACAAATTTTGATTATATGCAGATAACTAAGTAGTCATAAATGAGCTTAAAAGTGATATCACTACCTACTGCAATGCAAACGATATCACGCTTAATGATTCAAAATGAAAAGTTATGTCTTTCACAAAAAATATATTGTTGATTTCCAGAATACTTCATTAATGGGACTGCAATAGAGGTGGTCAAAAAAATAAAAGATCTAAGAGTAATTTTCTTAAAAAAAACTTTCACTTTAAACATAAAAAAAACTGTCATGTAAATGCAATAGAACTCTTGGCTTCACATTAGGCACACTAATACAGAAACGCTGATAACATTCCGAAACAATGGAAAGAATACAAAAAATATTTCCAAGGTCAATGCAAAAAATATGGTGTTCATCCTCTTCTCCCCTCTTATGAAACCCAAAGAATACACTTCAATATGACTTTGTCTAAGCAAACATAGTGGAGCATTTTCAAATGCTACTGAAAATTCCGGCTTTTTACAAAACTTCGAATGTACTGTAGCCTTCCCAAATAAGGTATCATGAAACTGGCAACCATACTACGGGCGAAATTTACGATCGAGGAACGAGACGAGGACAGTACGGGCAAGGCTCTCAGAGCGTACCTGTGCGATTGATAAAACACACGAGTTTCGAAATTGAATCCATTACCATATTTATAGGATTTGTGTGGTTCATTCTGTTCGTTATTTTCTCGATGGTGTCACTATATCCAGCTTCAGTTAGTGGAGAATATAATTTACCTGGAGAAGGGGTAATGAAGTTGTTTTTTTCGCCCCATCCTGCCGATGTAACCGAGATTGTTGGCTATGTTACTTAAGTCGAGCAAATCTCTATATTCACCCTTAGAAATAAGGTGAGTTTTTTTATAGAACATTTGATACTAGGTTTTCCTGGTAAACAAATAAAAAACATTAATTTAATTTTTTTATATCATGTAAGCAGACGCGTTCCACTGAATTTTAATTTTTGTCATAATTACCCTAGTTGATTTTTGAATGTGGAGTATTGACTCACCCATTACATACCTATTTAGCCACATGTAAACACGTTTTTTTAATATACAAATCGTTAATCATTCTTCTATCGATCATCCTCAGACCTTCCCATATTTGACACACATTTTATTTGAACTTGTTGTTAATAGAACAGTTTAGTAAGACTCTCTAAAGAAGTAGTAGAAAGTTACATGGCGCCCAATCAATGTTTTTGTTAGCCTAATATTTCAATATGGGAGGGGACTTCCCATGTGCTCACCGATGAACAGCTGCCGTTCGCATATATGACTTGACTTGCTCAGAAAAACTAAAATAGGCAAACTCACACAATTAGGTATTTGAACAAGTTGAGGTTACAATGGGGAAAATGCCTAAATTATTTTCATTTCCAATATTTTGCAAGGTGAAATATCTGTACCAGACCTCTTGCTAGAAATTAATATTAACGTTCCTGATATAAGACTGTGATGTACGGAAACCACTTTTAAATAAATATCATCGATGGAACACTGCATGCTAGAAGTTAAAAAATTCATGCAAAATGATAATGATGTTGACATATTTTACTGACACATCACATTTAAATGGTTTATGTTTGTATTCAGTATACATAAATGAATATATTGCGAGCAAATCGAAGGGCAAAGATACAGCACACCCATTATAGGGTACCTTAATCAAATGTCACGGTTGATCTCCTAAACTGCAACCACACCTGCACACTATATGGGGAAGAGATGGAAACAGCTTCTCATATCATTTCCGTATGCAATGCACTAGAAAACAAGCACAGAAGAACTTTCCTGACAAATCCATCCACTTCCAGTTTCGTTTTAAAAAATCTAAGAGCACAAACCGTGTCATTTTGACTTATTAGAGGAGTTATATGTAAGGTTGAATGAAGATGAATCAGCTGCAGCAGTATTCTGTGATATCTCCAAGGCTTCTGACTGTCGATCAAGCGGTACTGATAAAAAAAATAACATTCATGGATCAAGAGGTACATCCTTCAATGGATACGATTTTATATCTCAAACAGAATTCAAGTCATAAGTTTACCTAAAAAAATCTAATAATTTGAAAATTCGTAGTAGTGTTCTAGGATCAGTGCTAAATTGTTCCTTATTTATGTGAATGAAATAGCAACTATTGACATACAAGCCAAACTTACATGATGATACAAACTTACTATGTCTTGAAAAATATATAGACTTTCTTAAAGATACAATTAAACACGATTTGGAAAAGATAAAAACTCATTATTTCTTGTGATGAGCAAGTGAACTACTGAAATACAATACTCAGTACTTTACAATTTCAATGATAATGATTTGAGAAAAGGCCCAAATGTAATTCTAGTATTGGTGGCTAGGGATTTTTGTGATTTTTCCATAAACATTTCTGAACACAGTATTGCCACAATATAAGAATATCCTAAAAACTTGGTTGCAGTTGAACTCTGTGATTTGATTCAGATTCACATAAGGTAATCTCGTTATGGAAATCATGTCATTGAGAATTCATTGTGTTCCAAAGGCTTGGGAATATGGATTAATAATAATCTCAAGTTTGAAGAAAACAAGAACAAGGAACTGTCATCGAACTGCTATGCTATTTGGGTCATCACCAATTAAATGAGAACAACAGTTGGAAAAACTACATTCTTAATTAAATATCATCTGAGATATGAAATTTCTTTCTGGGATTCCTATAGCAAACAGTTGTTATAAACTATATTCATCCCTAAAAAGGTCCTTAAAATATGTTTACAGAGCTAATCACTTGGATCGTTGTAAAACTTTATTCATAAGAAATGAAATATTCAGGAACTGCATGTCTTATCTACAGTGAGGACGTAAAAAGTCCTCCCCCCCCTCCCCTTAGCTTTTGAACGGAACAAGCTGTCGAGGTCGGGTAAAATTCAGGTAAAAAGGTACCACTTTTTGGCATAAAAATGATTGTGGTCACATGGTCTAGTGTCAAGAGGGCACCATCAACTTTTTTTTTTAATGTAAAGGGGGTCACGTGGCTCCTGGTTTTGAAGGCCTCCCGATTCTCTATCCAACACCGCTTCGTTTGTGGAAATCGGCCAAGCCGTTTCAAACTGACAAGCGTTTGAAATTTGCTTCAAATATTTTACAAATAAATTAGTTTTACTATTAATTGCAGCAGAATTTTAACTCCGTTACTGATTCTGGTCGAAAAGTAGATTTTTTGTGGTAAAAAAGGTTCATATATTATTTGTACTTTAAAATGTGCTTTTTGTTTACTTTTTTATACCTTAGTTATTTTGCTGGAGAATACCTTAGTTATTTTGCTGGAGACTCCAAATAGCATTTCATTTCAATCTCAGTCTAATAGTGACGTTAATCATATCGATAGTTTTGACAGTTGTCATAGGTTTCAGCATTTCTTTATAAATTTCAAATGCCTCGTTCTCGTCTTTTAGAAGAAAAAACCAAAGCAATTTTAATTTACGCTGAAGCTAGGCGTAATTACCATGAAGCAGAAAGAATATTTAATGAGCGCTTCCCAAATAATCCAATATCTCGTACCTACTTAAGGGAATTGGTTAGTAACGAAGGAAAAAGGATCTGGAAGAAAATCTATTTCAGAAGAACAGCAAATTGACGTTCTGGCAGCTGTTGTTAATAATCCGCAACAAACAACGGAAACGGTAGCCACAGCTTGTGACGTATCTACGACCACTGTGAAAAAATATCTTAAAAAACACAAATTTCACCCATATAAATTAAAAATTTTGCATCAATTAACAGAAGACGACCCGGATAGAAGACTGCAGTTTTGTGAGGTCATGTCTAACCGCATAACCCAAAATCCCAGTTACATTAACTCTATTTGTTTTAGTGATGAAAGTACGTTTTATCTAAATGGAACAGTAAATAGACAGAATGTGCGTTATTGGTCAGACGTAAATCCGCACGTTTTTCGAGAGGGTCATACTCAAACTCCAGAGAAGATCAACGTATGGGCTGGTATTTTGGGTGACTATATCATAGGTCCAATATTTATGGCAGAAAATTTAACTGGGCATCTGTATTTAAATAAGCTTCAAAATCAGATCCATCACAGTATTCAAGAAGTAGTTGGGGCAAACCCAAATGAATTTGCTATGGATGTTACCTTTCAACAAGATGGTGCACCCCCTCACTACTACAGACCTGTCCAAGAATGGCTTAACGAGAATTTTCCGGGACGGTGGATAGGCCGACGTGGCCCCATTGAATGGCCAGCTCTAGGTCACCTGATATGACACCTATGGACTTTTTTCTGTGGGGGTACATAAAATCTGAGGTGTACGTCACGCAGCCACAGTCACTCCAGCAACTTATGGTCCGAATAACAGATGTGTGTTACAGTATTACCCCGGAAACATTTAATAACGTTCGGAATGAATTTCACAACCGACTTTTTTTCTGTCAAGACGTGAACGGTGAACATTTCGAGCACTTGTTAAAATAGTTGCAATTGTTACTTAAAATTAAAAGTTATTTAGGTTTTTAATTTATTTGTAAAATATTTGAAGCAAATTTCAAACGCTTGTCAGTTTGAAATGGCTTGGCCGATTTCCACAAACGAAGCGGTGTTGGATAGAGAATCGGAAGGCCTTCAAAACCAGGAGCCACGTGACCCCCCTTTACATTTAAAAAAAAAGTTGATGGTGCCCTCTTGACACTAGACCACGTGACCACAATCATTTTTATGCCAAAAAGTGGTACCTTTTTACCTGAATTCTACCCGACGGAACTAGCTGTCGATTGTTCCGTTCGAAAGTTAAGGGGGGGAGGACTTTTTACGTCCTCACTGTATAAAAGAAAAGCACACTATCCCTTTGAAAGAACCTACAACTCATCAATGCCAAAACCAACATCGATATCAAAATATTTCTACAATTTTCGAGAGTAAGAATTTAATTAAAATTGTTCCTAAAACTGTTGCTGTAAACATACAATTCATTTTCTGATACATCTACAAATCTATAAAGATTCCTACACAAAAAGGTACATTTTTATATTGATAATGTGTAATGTTTTGTATACTTTGTATGACTATTATTTTCAACATTCCAAAATCTCCATCTTGTGAATGACTATTTATTCTAAAAAAAATTGACTAATATATTTTTCCTCCATATAGTAGTACTACTCAAACACTCCATATAGTAGTACTACTCAAACATTTTCTACCTCGTATTTTTTAATAGATTAATCATGCTTTCATATATATATATATGTATTATTGAAACGAAAATATGAATGGTTATTCAGATTGTTCCTACCCTAAAAGAAGGGTAATAATTTTAGCAGCCTATGTACGAATGTTCCACCGTAACGCCTAAACTACTCATCCGATTTTGATTAATGAGATGTCAATCGATTCGTTATTATGATCCCGGTAACATAGGCTACATTTTATAAAAATAAAATCAAAATAGCGGATGCTACATCAAAAAAAGTAGGGGTCTCTGAATTTTGTTTGCTATCATATCGAGGGGTATGTCAAATGGAAGAGGAGAAAATTCTGAGTTCATAAATATAATATAGTACAATATTAAATTTAAATAATTATTTTATCAGTCTATGTATATTTGTATTTACGAATGTTCCACTGTAGCGCCTAAACTACTCATCCGATTTTGATGAATGAGGTGTCAATCGATTCGTTATCATGGTCGTCCGGGTAACATAGGCTACTTTTTATACAAATAAAATAAAAATGACGGATGTTGCATAAAAAAGAGGGGGTCTCTGAATTTTTTGTTGTTGCTATTGTATCTAGTGGGATCTCAAATGAAAGAGGAGAAAATTCTGGGTTCATAAATATAGTACAATATCAAATATAAAAAAAATATACCAAGCGACAAAATAACAATTTTATACTTTATTTCAGCGTTTATGAATACTACTAGCGCTTTCTTTCGGCAGTTCTGAATATCAATTGTGTAAAAACAACAGAATCACCACCCCCACCTATTTCGTGTTTCTCTTTCTATTAGAACATTAATTTTAGGATCTCAACGTCCATTCTATAGTTCTTTTAAGAAATTTTATTTTATTTTGACATATACGCATGCGCATTGTGTCCAACTTTAAGGATATCCTCAATCTAAAATACAGGCATCCCTTACTTTATTTAAATACAGGCCAAGAACCTTTAATTAAAAGTTCCTTTATTTTGACGGATTTGTTTGTTTTCATATATCTGTCGCTAGTTTGTGAAGCGCTGCTTGTCTATATATTTAGAAAATCAAATAAAGCAGGTTCATTTACTTGGTGGTGGTATATTTTGGTGAAATAATAATGACTGAAGAAAAAGGTAAAAAAAGATTAAGATTCACGTTCGAAGATGATATCATTGTATTACGTGAAGTTATTTCAAATAACCCATTTGCTGATCCCGATGCCTGCGATAAAATTCAAGAGAATGTGTTTTTGCTAACACGGAAACAATTTATGGTAAAAACTATACGGCAGCACATACATTGCTGTTGGAGTTATGGATACTAAAAGATAAAAGTAATGAAAAGAGGTACCTAAAATATTCTCAATTAATTGCAAAATTCTTCTTGACATGGTTTTTTGACTAACCTTGCACAGTCTGAAAATGTAATCAGGAAAATCTATACAAGTGTAGAAAGGGCAAAAAACCAAATTATTCAAACAAAGGAGATTTAGAAGATTTTGAGAACGGGGACAGATATAGTCCCCGAAACGTCAATCGAAAACTATATAGAGAAGTATCTTTTGAATTTAAAAAAAAAATTTGATAGGCACATTCAGAATTCGACAAGTTACTGACTAATTGAATCATTTTTCTGTAGGAAATATAATTTGGTGAACTTATCGAGATGAAATAATCAATTTGCCCTTTCTACGTTTTCCTGATTATATTTTCATTTTCAGAGTGTGGAAGGTTACCCAAGAAACGTTGTTCCTCCACAAAAAATCACATTAATTCAATACACAAATTCTTGTTTTGTAATAGTTGTTTAACAGTTGAATTTTATAGTTCAGGCATTGAAGAGCCCTATTCGGAAAAAGATGTTCTTTTGCAAGAAATAAAAGAACTTGTTGAAGAGCAAAAAAAGGAAAAATCAAATCGACAAAAAAATAAATTTGTTGAAAATAAAAAAAATTTACTAGGAAAAACTGTACGAAATGAAGCTGCTATAAGGTTTTTTTAAAGAAATGAATGCATACTGATGGATCATGATTACAATGGCATCATCATTGAAGACAGTATTGCTGGTAAATTAACTATATGAATAATAGCTTATTTATAATTACTGTAAGCAACTGTATGGCTAAGTTTAGTACTAAATTCATCTAGAGTTCACATATATTATTTTAATTCAATTCCTAGAATTTTTTCAAATATTCCTCATTATACGGTCACAAGTTTTCTTTTGCAGAAGTGCCATCTGATAATCCTGTAATATCTGATAACATATCAGTTGTAACTGAAAAGGAGAATGATACTCCCAAAATGAATATACCTAGTAAAGAGATTTATCAAAACCATTCAAAATCTACTGCTGGAATTGCCATCAAGAAAAAAGCCTCAAATTCCAAAAATATATTGGGTTGGTATTTTTAGGTTTTTCATTCATGACAAAAGTTTACTTTTGTGAAATTTTAGCATTTGATAAGATAATTGAAAATTATTAAACAATTTCCTTTAATTAAACACTAAATATTTGATATAGTCACAGAATGTACGCTTGTAGGCCCAATTACAAGAGCAAAAAGGATTACCTACATGAGGCGAAGTGGGTTAGAATACTTGCAGAAGAAGCAAGAAAAGGAACTAGAAATTGAAGAGAAAAGACTGAATTTAGAAGAAAGGAAGGTTGCAGTATCTGAGAGGACTATTGCATTGGCAGAAAAAAAGTTTTCATTAGAGAGCGAAAATTACAAAAGAATTTTTGATTCTCAACAAGAAATTATACATAATTTACTGGATATAGTAAATGATTTGAAGAGCAATTAGTTAATAATCAAGTAATTGTTATGGTTTGATCAGTTTTCTGTAAAAATGAGAATGTTTGTGTTTGTTAATTTATTATTGAAATGAAATGTTTTGTAGTATTAATAGTTTATGTGAGATGTTCATTTGTTTTGAATTAAAATAATAAACCGGAGTACGTTGTGTATGAACTGGTAAAACATAACATTAAAACAAAAAGTAAAGCATTGTAGCACAATGTAGAACCACAATAATTGTCAAAATCACGTTTTTATAATATGAAACACTAAATTTTCTTTCAGTTTACAAAAATATTGTTTTAATCAATGGGTAATCAGTTAAAACATATTCTAGGAAAGGTACAGAAAAACTATTTCTTTAAACAATATAATCTTCCCAAAACTGGTGGTATTACATCAAAATAAATACTTGAGGAAAACTGTTTTAAAACAGGAATGCAACTCTATTGCACTTTGATAAAGCTTAAATCATAAGAGGAGTTTTTTGATAATCAAAATCGAGTTGTGTTAGAACTTTTCAGAATCCTATTCTACAGCAATTCTCAGCATCTTCATTTAGACGATTTTAATACAAACTAGTGAGTATTATTCTTCCAAGAAATGGTGCCTCGTAATCTCTATGAAACGGATGTGCTGGTTTGGCAAGAAGTGAGAAATAGTATCCAATCATTGATCAAAAATAATTTTTACAACTATGAATTCACCAATATAGTCTTCCAAAGCAGGAGGCATAATGTTGAAATATTCAGTAGTTTGCCTTCCATACAAGCAGGTGTTACAATTTATCAGAATAACAGCACATTTATAAAAAGTTTCTATGTCACTAAGAAGCAATTTTTGTTTTTTTTTGAAATCCACAAATGCAAATTAACTGATAATTTTTTGGAAACCCCACTCAACTGAAACACGAAGGACTTTCATAGTATTGTTGAACATAATTTGATGGGGTAATAAGTTTGCTGGTTGACCGGGATATGGTGATAACAACAGCTGTCTAACTCCATATGCTTGATCTCCATATAACACATAATTTTCATCATTATCAAACATAACATTTTGTTCCAGTTCGTGGTACAAGTTTGTCTCCCGAAAAATTCCTGCATCATGTCTTCTGCCTGGAAAAGCTCCTTTCAGATTGATTATCAATCCATCTGGAGTTAGAACTGATTGATATTTTACGCTGTGTACCCTTTTATGGCCAGAGTAATATTCCTCTTGGTTGATAGAAGGTCTGCATATTGGTCGGACTGTGCCATCAATAAAACCCCAACAATTTTGGATAGCTCCTCCCATGTTAGAAATAGACTAAAACATGTTTCTAGCAAAAATTCTGCCCATAAAAGTTGTTGAACATGAGTCAAATACTTGCTTGTGCATAGAGTCGACATATATTCCTGTTCAGCCATTGATGTGCATTTAAATTTTCCAAAAGATGTCCAAGATTTTCTACAATAAAATTTGCAGTATTTATATATGGGATAGTGATTGGGATGAATAGTTGAAGAGTTTTTCCAAATCCACTAATCGGTTAGGATAGCACAGTCTTCTTAATAACATACATAATGCTGTGGTACCTGGGGAAATTTATGCATTTATAGTCATCATTTCCTAATTTAATAATATATCTACCATCCACATTATTCCTGGAGTGAGTAATATTATGATGTGGTATTCGCAAAGCATCTCTCAGTCGCAATACATCCTCTCTTTGAAATCGAAAGTTGTTTTTCACTTCATCATCTGTCATATTATTCAGACTGAATTCTACGTTGTTGTTTTCTCCATTCTCAACGACAATACCAATAATGTTGTGGAGAAGTAGTTGTTCAATTTATTGATGGTTAGCACCCGCTAAGACAGCTACTTCTAATTGTTCTTCAATATTCATATTAGGTAAGTGTATTAATTTATAAAAATCTAAATTAATAAACTCGTACACACCGTCAAACGATTTTATTTGACGAGTTTGAAGAGATCTCCTTAATCATAATGTTACAAGAGATAACGATTTTGTTTAATTTTCGTATTTCAATTCGAGTGACGTTGAGATTTGACGTACTTGTCAAAATAAAGCTTGAACATAACCATCTCGGAAGAAGGTTGTTGCAATAACACTCTTTTGAAATCTCGTTAGAGGATACTTTATTAGCGGATCTTTTATTAAAGTCAGCTCTTATTTGTAAGTTGCAATAACTCTCTAATAACTCTAATAAGTTATACATTCTAATAAGTTGACGGTCGTGTCCGTGATAGCAATTTCTTAGCGCGCATTTTAAATATATTTTCATTTTCTACTGTCACAAGATGAACATTCATACACATTAAATTCTTCCATAATACTTCAACTTCATAGCTAATAATAGGGTAAAGGGGGGTTTACTTTATCCTATTCTGTATACTGAACAATTTTTTTATCATGAATGTCCTAGTCTATTATTAAGTATCTATTACTCACGCTATCATTCTTCTTTTTGTTGTCGCATCAAAGGTTAAAACAAAAAGAGTTTAAAATAAATTAAAAAGTTAAAAAATAAAATAAACTAAAAAGCAAGGAACAAGTTAGGTGTGCAAGTCTTTTGATTTGATATGTTCAATATTCCTGTTTACTTAGTTCAATTGAAGTCTTCTGGTAGTTTTACATTAATAACGTTATAATTCAATTCAAATGCCGTTGTCGTGCGTTGTCAACTACAAGAAGCAAACATTATAATTTGATAGACAAATAAGAACAATGGAGATGCCGTCAATCAAGAATAAAAAATATGCAAGTCCACGCCATTTGAATTGAAATTTAACGTTATTAATGTGAAACTGCCAGAAGACTTCAATAGAACTAAATAAACAGGATCATCTTACATATGGACACAAAATGGAAGTTTATACACAGACATTGATGAGTTTAACTTAAATTTTATATGTATTACCGAAACATGGTGCAAACGATTAACTCATTTCATTTCAATGGCTTTTCTCTGAGTACTAGTTATTGTAGAGTTGAAATGAAGGGTGGTGGGGTTGCTATACTGAGAAAATATATAAGTGGTATCCACAAACTTGATTTAGATAAGTACTGTATTGAAAAGAACTTCGAAGTTTGTGGTATTTCCTATAAACTAGAATCAGTTAAAACAATAATTATATGTTGTTATAGGTCCCCTTCCGGTAACATAAATATGTTTTTAAATAAGATGTATGACTTACTTATCGATGTTTTCGAACCGAATTTTAATTTGTTGGTATGCGGGGATTTCAATTTGGATGACTATACTAGTCACCCCTCCAGAAATTTTATCAAATTATGTAATTTATTTGAATGTTTCAATATGAAGCCTATGGTTCATTGGCCAACGAGAGTAACGCAAAACACGATTACAACTATCGATCAAATATTTTGTAATTTCACAAACCAAGGAATATGTTGTGTTGTTGACAATACCATTTCAGATCACAAATCAGTTTTGTTCGATTTTGGCATAATAAAAAAATCAAACCGAATGTTTGAGCAACTCAAACGTAAATATAGTGATGAAGCAATTCAAAAATTTGTCACTGACCTCGAGAATGAGAACTGGATAGGAGTTTTTGATATAAATAAAGTAGATGAAGCTTTTGAATATTTTTTTGAAATATTTTTATTTTATTTTAACGTTTATTTTCCTAAAACAGGCCATGAAATGTATTCTGGGACAAGTAAATCGATAAATGATAAAGTAAAAACATCTAGCATGAATCTTAAAGACCTATATTTGTTGAAGGTGAAGTTTCCAGAATTAACAGATAAGTATAGAGAGGAAAATCAAAAACATGAGCATTTGATCGTGACTACAAAAAAAGAATATTTCCAGAATAAAATAAATAGATCCGACAACCAAACGAAATAGGCATGGCAAATAGTTGCTGCATTATCAAACAAAACAAAAAATGGTAAAGAAAAAATCTCAATTAGAGAGGGAGATTTTTTCGTCAATGAACCAGCGACTGTAGCAAAGTTGTTCGATAATCATTTTATTGAAGTTCCCAAACATCGAAAAGGGAAACATTCTCAATTAAATATTGATAGAAAGATTTTTCTGTGAATTGAAAAATCCACGATTAAAATGAAGTTATTTTTTGTGAATGTCTAACAGAAAACAACTACTTCCCCGGCTAAAGCCACGCTGGTCATTGAACTACATCTGATACCCCACAAGAGGTTATCTTGACGATGGAAGATAGTGACAAAAGTTTATCTTTCAGTCGCAGATGATTCCACATCTGATTTTATGAACATCCTGTTCATATTTTCAACAAATCAATTCCCAAACATATTGTTAATCAAATAAACTGTAACGGCACCGACGCTGATTTCTTTACTCGAAAAATTGTAACATCACGACATCACGCAACTCCTTTTTTGTCTCTCCATATGACCATTCAGAGCTATATGATTTATTATGACTGAAATTGAAGAATAAGTTTTCTTCAGGTCACGATGAGATACCCATGTTTCTTCTGAGGAGAATATGTTTTATGCCCTCCACTTTCATAGTTGGTGAATTTATCTTTTTCCACTCGCCATTTTCCAAATATGCTAAAAATAGGTAAAATTTCACTAGTATTCAAGAAGAAAGATAAAAATTTATTAGAGAACTATAGACCAGTAACAGTACCATCAAGTTTTTCGAAAGTATTTGAATATGCGTTCCTGAACAGACTCTTGTCATTTTGTTATGCATTCAATATTTTTTCGAATAGCCAACATGGATTTCTTGGTAAGAGATGAACCACAACAGCAGTCCATTCATACTATAATCAAATAGTCAAATTTATTGAGGCAGGCGAGTGCCCTGTGGGGATCTTTTGTGATCTTAGTAGGGTGTTCGATTGTGTAAATCATTCTCTTTTATTTGAGAAGTTGGACAAATATGGTATCAGAGGGATATCACTGGATTGGATATCAAACTATTTGAGATACAGAAAACAATATATTATCGTTTTTTAAAATCATAATTCTGAAATGAAAGACATTGATCGTGGTGTACCGCAGGGCTCAGTTTTAGGCTTAGTATTGTTTATCCTATACATAAATGATTTATCGATACCGGCATCACTAACTCTATACGCAGATAATACGTCTGTTATTATATCAGATAAATCCGATGTAGACCTGAAAGATAAATGTAATATCGTTTCCCATAGATTACATGAATGGTACTCTGCAAATCACTTGTTTCTCAATGTGGAAAAAACAAAATCGATGAGGTTTCATAACCGTCAAAAATCATGTGGAGAAATTACATTCGGCTCAGATGGCTCTTCAACACCATATGTCTCCAGTGATAGTGACTGTGTAACATTCCTTGGTTTCAAGGTTGATACATGCATGGACTGGAAAAATCATTGTCAGTCACTGATATCCAAACAGAATTCATTATCATATCAATTCAGAACCACTAAGACGGTATTAGAAATGAATCAACTTATTGCATTGTATTATGCACAAGTTGACAGTAGATTACGATATGGTAAATGTCTATGGGGTTTCACTGTATTCTCACATGATGTATTCATTGCTCAAAAGCGAGTTTTGCGCTCTTTCGTCAATATATCGGCCCGAACAAGTTGTAGAACTGTTTTTCAAAACTATAGAATTTTAACAGTTTCTTCGTTAGTCATTTTTGAACTTTCCGTATACTCATTTGAGAATAAAGGTACTCTATTCAGTATCAATGAAGATAGACATCAACTCAATACCAGAACAAAAAATTACCTTGATATACCTTTTAATAAATATAGAGTATCTTTCAACTCTCCTCTCTCTATGGCGCCCAGGGTATTCAATAAACTGCCAAACTATATTAAAGAAAGTAAAAGTACGAACATATTCAAAAAGCAAATACGAGAATATTTACTGGAAAAATGTGTGTATAGTGTTGAAGAGTTTATGTCCTGAAACTGTACTGTAAATTTTTATCTTGAGATGTTGAATTTTAGGGACATTGATTCAGCCTCTGAATTTTAAATTTGAGTTCTTTCGCTTTTAAATTTTATTTTGTATTTTAAATATATTGTTCTGGATTTTACATTTTAAATTTTGTATTTACCCAGATTTAAGTGTATTTTAACTATTTCTATACAATGTCCTGTTGTTCTTAGATGAGCATCATTTCCAGACGTGCACTGGCTAACATTCTCCTGTTGTCAGCTGATGCCCCCTCAGGTGGTGAATATTTGGCTGGGCTAGTCTTTTTTTATAAGAGGAAAATGCTTTATGCACTTCACGAGCTTGGGTCTACCGCTACCTGGGTATGTGAGGCTCTCCTTAACGGCCTACTCACTAAAACCCCCTTCTTTGCCCTCTTTCGTACCTGGTATCTTCCAAATGACATTTCTTCAGGTTGCGAACGGCATCTAAAACACAGACAAGGCGTGTCAGATGTTTAGGCCTTTTGCTATGCTTTCCTCATTTGATGTTCTCCTTTTTTTCTTCTTCTTGATTTGTGTTACCGCATACGATATAGTCTGGAATAAGACGTCCAGCTGTACCATGTTTCTTTTATGTGTGGTATCAGCCTTTTCGTCCATTCCGAAACATTTTCTGTGTGATCTCATCGTGTCTGCCAGCGTCTTAGGGCCTCCTGACGTTCTCGTTTTTTGCTTTTCTCCTTGTCGCCTTTGCTTGAGTAGATGAGCGTTCTTTCTTTCAACGGTATGTCGGCTTAAAGTGTTACCCTGCTAATTCCATGTTTGGGTAAATTGAGTCATCGGTATCTTTATAATAATTTTTATGTTCTCTATTGATTCGTAAAACAACTAAGAAACCTTATTTACTAGAAACGGAAATATTACATGATGCGCATAGCAGATACTTCATTTAGTCAACCTCCTAAGGTAGTCGAATTAATTTGGAAAAGTGATAACCAGTTATCTCCCAAAAATTACTGAAAAATACACTAAACCTGATAATTTCTACACATGTATTATAAAAGTTTCTTATGCCTATTAGGGATTTTCTAAAATTATTATGATTTTTATAATTCGTAATGTCCAAGAATCGTTTTTCACCTCTCCTGTAAAATTGGTCAAAAGTGACTTAGCAGGTTAACACTTTAGGCCGACAAGTAGTTCTATGGGAGGGACGCCTCCAAGGACGCAAATGGCCGAACGACGAACAATTATAATAAAGTCCACATAGTACTAAATTATAGATATAAATGGTAAATAAATGGTAAATAAAACAACTAAGGACTTTAAGTAAAACACGACATGTAGGACGTAGTCATGTATGCTGCGATGACCCTAAGCAGTATCCTTCTTTGAAGTCTGGATAGCATGTCCCTGTATCTGTTGACTCTCATGACTTCACCCCCAGACAGGGGCCCCATACAACATGATAATAGTTGTTTTCTTGTGGGCGTCACGTCAGGTAATGTTTGGGAGAATACATGTTAAACTGATTTCTCAACTTTTTCTACCGTTTGCCTGATGTGCTGGTTTGAAGATTTTCTTATCCAGCCAGATTTCAAAGTATGTCAGAGATCTGGTTATTGGAAGTGTACTCATTCCCTGTTTCTGGATCCATTCAGTATTATTGCTTCGGTTTTGTGTTCGGTGATTCTCAAGTCGTTTTCCTCCATCCAGGTTGCAGTTTTATTTAGGCAGTTGTTTGTTTTATTTATCAGTCCTAGTTTGTTTTCTGCCTTCACCGTAGTGACAGGTCGTTGAGTATAGAGTCATAAGGTATGTTCCACAAGGTGGGCCCAAGGACAGATCTCTGTGGAACCCCTTGTGTCATATCTAGGGTGTGTCTTTTGCTGATTTCTAATACTCTGGTGTCGAAGTGGCTAGTCTGGTGAGAGTTGTGTTGCTGTTCGCAGTTGCTGAAACTGATTTCTGGGTTTCTTTGTTGCCTCAGATTATTTTCTGTTTTTCTCTTGTTCTCCTTTGTTTCCCTAGGTGAGCTCAGTACTTTGGCGGAGCCCGGTTGCTGATTGCCGTCAGTAACTGGGGTTGCGGGGATGCCCCCTGAATTGTCTCCTTCTTACTATTTGTTTCCATAGTATTCCCATGAGAAGCTGGGGAATTGAAGGCAAAGCATTTCATTTGAGGTCGTCAGGTATCCTCAAGACCCGTTTATGTTGCTGCTCTCCCACCTGTTGGCACAAATTGGGTTACACTTTGAATTGGTTATTCGGTGGTAACTTGCAGCTTGGCTGCAGGTCACACATCCTGCACCACAGGCTATCCGCCACCTGCCGGCGCTCTCAGTAGCCATCCAAGCCCTGAGAGTTTTTTGCAAAAAAATTGCAAACATCAATATAGAAAATAATCTGAAATCGATAATAGGTGTGTTTACAAAACCCCGTTTAGTGCACATAATAGGTCATTCTGCTATGTTTTGAAACATCGTAAGAACTGTACTGAAAGGAGCTACCTTATGCATCCAATAGTTCTGTAGTAAAATATGCTTACTCATTCTGAAAGGAGTAATTTTTTCAGAAATTTGTGTACTGAATAATTTTTGTTTGAAGGTTGTAGACGATGTGGTAACTTGATTACTATCGTTTCGGACGTCCATCGTCTTAATGTATTTAAAAGGTTTTCACGACGTTTCGAATGCTTCTATCTGCAATCGTCTTCAGGTGAATACTGAAGACGATTGCAGATAGAAGCATTCGAAACGTCGTGAAAACCTTTTAAATACATTAAGACGATGGACGTCCGAAACGACTGAATAATTTTATTAACTTTTTCCTTCTATAATTGAACCATGTTGTTTCTTTTATGAAATTTCTCCTTTATTGAATGAGTCTAAATAACATGACATTCCTTCGAATTGGAACCGAGATCTTTCAGAAGTGATCGAAGGTGCAGAACAAGTCCCACAGTGGGTACAATTCAATGAAGATTTCAGTTGACTAATGAAAAAATCTGTAATTTTGGAGTTATCTAATTTTGAAAATTTATTTATCATTCATATTATTACATTATAAATGTTTCAAAGAAATATAATTTTCATTTTATTTTAATCTTCAATTCAAAAGTACCATTTTTTTCTCGATTAAGGGAAATGTCTTTATGAACATTCCCATCACACATAAGACTTCTAATAGTTTATTTAATCACACATTATTAAAAAAAACATGTTTCAATTGAACTTAAAATCATCTTTTTACTAAATTCACGCGTCGTTCCAATAATGAAAAATAACTCTGAAGAAAATCATATATTCAGTTTATTTAACAGTACGAATGATGTAATCAAATGATGTTTTTGTTCATATAGACACTTTAGATCATTCTATAAAAATGGTACAGGTTCCCTTCCAAAAAAATCACTTAATGTGTTGGTATTCACAATTTCTTGTTCAGAAAAATTCAAATTCTTAACCTTTTTTTTTCATCTTGGAATGCAGTAAGCATCATCTAAACTCATAAGCTCCTATAATTCATCATAGTGATTCACTTATTTTTCAGGTATAATGAACCTGGTGAAATGAACGATGGGCCATTGTGTAGATGTTCATGGAAATGCAAAAAATCTGGAATACGTCATGGTATATACCCCGGAGAGAAACATTTAAATCGTTGTAGTCTACTCACTAATAATGCAGATAGACTGTTTCATTATCGAATCACAATATCACCTCCCACCAATTTTCTAATCAAAACTCCTACAATCATACAACACGATGAGCATGAGTTCATTTTCGAAGGATTCTCTATGTTTTCACACTTCCCTTTGGAAAAACTACCGAGTTGCAGGGTTATTCGTTTCAATATTGAATACACCATTTTGTATATTGAAGAGAAGATACCGGAAAATTTTACAGTTTGGGAGTTGGATTTGTTCAGTAAGTATTTTTATCTGAGTTGAGGATTTGGACAAAGCCTATATGTAAATAGAAATTGCTACAAAATAAAGTGCCCCCACATTGGTCAATCAGAGTGTAGCCCATAAATTCAAATTCTCAAACATGGCCGGAAACTCCGATCACTGATAATGAAATATATATTATATGTCTTTGGATTCTTTACTTATGTGTAGTGTCAGTTGATGATAGGTTGGTATGAACAATGATAATGGAAAGCTCGGTCACTTGGATATGCAATATCTTTTGAGGAGAGTCATCCACAATATGAGTTGAAAAACAATATGAAAAAATAAAAATTGCAAGAAAATATGTAGACAAAAACATATTAAAATTAACTAATAATGCAGAGATGGGAAATTGAATTAAAGAAAATCTCAGTTTTTTAACCTCATACACAAAAAAATATTAATATAATTCATATTACAGGGTTAAGAGAAGAAAAAGATGTCAGTTTAGAAAAAAATTACCTTTATTCAATTACAGAATAAACGGGGGGTACATAATACAAGAAAAATATGTTGTGTAAACAAATAGGGCTGCCAATTTGAAGTAAAAATTATAGCACCTCCATTTGAAAACAAAACAAAAATAGACACTTCAAGTGCTGAGAAGATATGAATTCAATTCAGAGCTGAGAAAGGCTTAAGGAACAACACGAGAAATTTTGTATATATGGTACCTATCATGTTTGGCTCATATATGGTTGATATTTCTACCATTTTTGCGAATAAATGAGAGATCTTTTTGGATTTGCGATTAATGGGCCTTACACTTGATATGAAAACAATTTGTAGTTTATTAAGGTTTAGAATTACTTAGGGATAGCGATTCGTTATGTTGAAAAAAAAAGGATCTTTTTATAGAATAAAATGCTTTATTTCAAGTTTTATGAGTCTGAAAAAAAGAATTAGATGTTTTAATAGTTTTAACGATTTGGGTCTTTACAGCCAATCAACAATGATTCTTAATATATAAATTTGTTTCTTATTTTACTACCCATACAATAGGTGTATGTTGAGTCGAATATCCATAAGAAAACGACTACTTTCCAGGCTAATGCCTTGACGAACATTGGATTACATCTAATTTCTGATATATGTGCTACTGAAAAGCTCTAAAATGATATACCAATAGATGGTTGATTTGCAGGCCATCTAAGGAGAACAATAATTTATTTATTCAAATGGAATACCCTAATATAATAATAATATATCTTTATTTCAGTTAATAAAAATTGCACATGATACAATTTCTCTGTTTGACATCCCTACATGAGTCCCATTTTACTTAAAATCCTCACATCATATTTCTGCAGAATGAAAACTCTGCTTGCTGAGGCACAATTACCCCAATTCAGAATACCATATTTTAAGTGTGAATGGAAATTAGCATAGTATAGGGTCAGTAGCACCTTTCCACTACAATGATTCGTCATAAACCTTAGCGAGTAACAAATTTTTCTCAATTTAGAGCACAGGTTGTCTATATGTGGAGTCCAGGCCAATTTGTCATCTATAGTTAAACCTAGCAAGCTTACGTGTTTTGACATTTCGACCAAATTGTCAGTGTTTTCAAAAAGAGTAAAATTTAAATTTTGCCTACGTAAAGTGTATAGCAGTGCACGGGTTTTAGAGGTATTTTTGTGTGTATGCCTGTGCTGTGATTGTTATTTAAATGTCTTGTTAGGTCATTTGCAAAGACTATATAAAGAAAGGGACGCAGAATTGATCCTTGTGAGACTCCGTGGAGTATATTCAGAGGACTACTGCACGTTTCATTGAGTCTCACCACCTGCTTTCGATTAGTCAAATAAGACATTAGTAGTTTTAGTGGAAGACCTCTTACACCATATCTTGATAACTTAGAAACCAACAGCCTATGATCAACACAGTCGAACGTTCGTGAGAAATCGAGAAATAGGCTCATCACATATTCGTTATTGTCCAGATGTCCAATTATTTTGCTATGGAGTTCACATAAGGCAGAATCTGTGCTCTTGTTTCTGGTAAAACCATGCTGAGATGGTGAGAGTAGTTTGAATTTGCTAAAAAAGTTAGTCAACTGATTCTTCATATTCAGTTCAAACAGTTTTGATATACTTGATAGAATGCTTATCGATCTATAGTTGTTCAGATCTGTGTGGTCACCTTTTTTGTAGATGGGTGATACCCTAGCATATTTTAACTTCTCTGGGAATATCCCTTTTTGAGCTGACAGATTTATTAAAAATACTAATGGCTCATATACATAAAGCAAAGTTTGTTTTAAAAGATTATTATTCATACCATCCATCCCACAAGAAGTTGTATTTTTTTGAGAGAGGATTGAATCTAGGAGATCATTTTTAGTTATAGGGGACATATAGAAAGTGTGAGGATTCATCTGAATATTTGACTCAAGGTAATGACTATAATAGAGAAAACCGGCACCTTTGTAAAAATACTGTTAAACTCATTTGCTAAATCATATTCATCAACCCCCAGCTGGTCTGCTAGAGAAACTTTAGTTAGATCAGCATTACTTTTTTTTTCTAATTTGTTTATAATTTCCCAGGTTGCTTTTGTTTTGTTTTCTGCGGTCAAAATGACATTATCGTAGTACTGTTCAGAGGCGGTTTGCAGTTGTTTTCTATACTCCTTATTCAAATAACTACTGATTTTCGAAAAACGTCTATCATGCCTCGCGAACGCATTATAGAGGGATACATTTTTTTTCGAATTCATTAGTTCCGGACTCCAGCAATATATTTTTTTAAATCTTACATTCTTTTTACCATTTCTATCGTAACACAATTAGAGTGGAAAACTGTTTTCAAAATGATAAAAAAGACTTTCAGCAAAAGCTTCAAAAGCCAGGTCAGGACAATTTGACCACTTCATGTTGTAAGGCATTTTTGAAGTCCTCGATATTTTCGGACCAAAAAATGCGTTTAGTGCAACTAGTTTTGTTTTTCCTTATGTTCTCTTGGTTATTAACCTGAATATGGAAAAATTGGGCAAAGTGATCTGAAACACCTATATCCACCACTGATGCTGTATAAGTATTGGAGGTTTTCACTAAAAAGTTATCAATACAGGTTGATGATCCCTTACTAACCCCCGTGGGCATTCTCAAGCTAACTGCAATATTAAAGCAAGACAACAAATCCTCAAGTAGAGAACGATTAACACTCTGGATCATAAAATGTATGTTGAAATCCCCTCCTAAGATGATACTATTGTTTTCCAAACAGGTATTATTCAAAATTTCACTCAATAATAGTAGGAATTCCTCAAAGTTTCCATTTGGGGGTCTATAAATTACAATACAAATAATGTTAAAATTAACTAGTCTGACACCACAAAATTCCATGGTACCATCTTTGGAAAAAGATTTCATGTCATATTCCACAACTTCACCTGAAATATTATCATTTTTGTAGATAGAGACTCCACCATGTCTTTTTGTGGTTCTACAGAAGGACGAGCAAAGCGAAAAATTACTCAGTTTGAATTGATGAATTGCATCTTTTTCTTGCCAGTATTCTGAGAGCAATAAAAAGTCGCACTGTTTTCTTTCAAAATAATCATCTAGCACTAATATCTTGTTTGAGATACACTGTATATTTTGATGGCAGAAAGTAATGTATTTAAATGATAGTACTATATTGCTTTAGGGGCTTTTTTTATATGCATCTATGGCTTTCCTTTTATTCACGAAAAAAAGCGAGTCTATTAGTGATATTAATAGACATACTTTAATATTTAAAAAACATCTGTAACGTATTTAAATTGAAAACTGCAATAAAGTATCACCTGGCTTCAAAGTAAACAAAAAAATATCACAGATAACATCGACTATTTATCTTATATTATTTGAATATTCCATAATTCCTTTTTCGATTATCGATAGAGTTTGGCTACATTTTATTCCATTCCATTGTAGTTTGTTAATATGATCGAAATCTTAAAGATTGTCTGTTTGTTCTTCTAATAAAGATGTTTGTATTATTTCTGGGAAAGGGTTACGAAACTCATAATTAAACTTGTGGAAATAAGAAAGTGCCAGATTATGAAACATCCTTTAAATTATTATAATTGTGAAATAAAAAAAGTATTTGTTGCCAAAAGTCATTGCAGGGAATTTAATAAATAAAATCGACATTTGTCAAATCAAATTTCAATTCGGAATATATGAAGTTTTAGGCTACTACATTGAACTCTACATAAGTTCAAATTTTATTTATCATACTTTTCATGTCTATTAGGCTATGACCGAGAATTCAATCAATTTTCATTCTTATTTATGTGTCTAAAAATTCGCAAAGGACAAACTACAAAATTTCAAGTTTAACATTGCTGAAATGTTTGGAAGTAAAATACAATCATTATTTATCCAGATCAGTTCAAATGGATGTTTTTGTTTCAATATCTAATGCATCTTACAAAAAATCACATTATTTCGTGTTGTTCAGCCTGTGCTTTTGGTGAAATCATCAATCAATGCATAAAATTGACTCATTTTGATTCCGGGAAATATCTTTTGACTTTTCACCCATAGAAATGAAACTAGTAAAGTATATCTAGCCTCTTTAATAAAAAACATTAATCTTCTAAATATACAAATGATCTTATAGGTGGTCATGGTGCTGAAAGGCTGCAGAGCCTCAATGACCCCCCTATAATCTACAATCTTCAAAATTCGATAAGTTTATCATCTTCATTTTGAGTTCCAGTGATACATTAGCAAAATGAGGAATCTACTTTATCAGAACTTTGGTCTAAACTGTATGCTTATTTCCTGACTGTAATATTTGTAGAGTTAGTAATTTCTTAGTTCTTTCGGTCCAAAAATAAAATATTTATTTTACGACGTACGTTTCGGCCATACATAACATAATTTAGCAATATCTTCATAAACGGATCTCAAACTATAGAAACACTGTCATAAATAATAAAGTTGAATTCTCTGCCCTAGCAAAACACTCTCTAGAAAAACTCCATCAATTCAACTACAACAATGTCCAGGTTCTAGCTTCTGAAAGCGACTACCACAAAAGAATGGTACTTAAAATGCTTTATATAAAAAAAAAACAGAGAATAACCGGAATTACATTCAAAATTTGTCCACAATTTACACCAATTTGATAAATTAATCATATCTATCACAAATTTACATCTTTCTGAATCACCTTATATATGTATATAATACTATAACCCCGTATACAGCAATTTCGCTAATTCATAGTTTTTCTTTCCAAGTACTTTTTATTTTAACAACGATAAACATCTGTATTCACATTTTACAACTACCGACTAAGACAACAACATGCTGATCATTTTAACCTCGTTTTGTTCATGTAAGTAATTCTATTTCTCCTTTTGTTACAAACTTGAAAATGGCTTATGTATAGCCAAAACGTACTTCGTAAAATAAATATTTTTCAATAAAATATTTTATTTTTGGACCGAAAGAACCAAGGAATTACTAACTCTTTGGTCTAAACACGCCAGTTCAAACTCCAAAATGAAATTTCTAAATTTCAATCTTGATTTTCCCAATCATTCAGTACTCAATGTTTCGTAAGATGCAATAAAATCATTTAGTACTAGTTCTGCAGGTGGCCTCCATTAGACCTAGTCATACAGAAGAATTGATCAGTCAGCTCTAGTAGTGAAGGTAAAAAACTTCTTTACAGTGTCTCTCACATTCGAAGATTCTGTTGGAATATTTTTTTATGGGAGATATAAACACCACTATAAATCCAGGAGATTTAGTAAAATATTTTATGGGTTTGATTAAAAATATCTTCTGAAAAAAATGGTGGATACTTCACATTTTGTTAATCAATTCAGAAATTTTGCAATTTTTTTTGTTTATAATGTTCCAGCGGATGCGGAAGAATTTCTTAGATACCTTCTTGTTGGTTTATATGAACTTTTTGTTGGTTTATATGAAGATTCAAATAGGAAGAGAGTGGATAATAATTCACCTTCAAACGAATTTGATATCATGAATGATACCAAAAAGACTCCGAGTTTTGGCCAATATATCTGTATTAATAATCCCAAAATTGTGAACACCTCTGCCAGTCAGCTGAAGTCAACATTGAGATGTATTTTCTGCGATTTTTGTTTTGGTACATTCTGGGTTCTCTAAACCCCTATTCTAGACTTGCCATACCAAATGCCTTGAACTAATGATGGGACAGGAAACTTTGGTTAGCATTCTATTCGACTTGTGAAATGAATAGAGGATTCATATACAAACATTTCCGAAAGTTTTTGTTACACATTTGAAACATGTTTCTTCAACCATAAAAACTCAAAACTTGGACCATTTTGCAGCTTTAGACGGAATTAATACTCTATAATATCTAAGCCATATCGAACTACATTGGCATTATTTCCAACAGACACTATACGACATATTGGGAACATCCCTACACTGATTGTTGGCACATCTTTGTAATTTATACTAAATTCCATTGAAAATTGGTATCTGGTAGATTTTGTAGTCAAGCAATATAATTTCCTACACATAACTGACGAGCAAGCATACTGGCTTTCATTTCAGGTTGTATCAATTCCAAATTCTCGCAAACACTAAAGTTAAAAATATGAACATGTTTTAAAATATAGCTTTTATTGAAATATAATGGAGAGACAAAAATATTTCTTTAATGTGTGACATAAGTTATTCTGTTTATATCAATATATATCGTATTCCAAAGCTTTTCTTGTGTGACAGCTTTATGTACTGAGGAAAATAACTTATATAACATTTTAAAAAAGGGTTTATATATCTTGCAGGAATTATGATAATGAATTATTATGGATATAATAAGTATCCATTTCATATTATTGATGTAAAAAAATACTACCTTGTGACTAGATATTTGTTTTTTTTGCATTTTAATGTTTGATGTCACATATTTGGTAATAAGGTACATTGGATTGACATCCTTCGATGAGTTTTTGATGTTTCAGATGAATATGTTTTCCAAGAACTCCTGGAACTTGTTGATCTAGATTTTAAAGCAGCAAGTGATGAACATGGTTGCCCTCAGTTCCATTTCATGCCAAGGTTTGTAAGAGAACTACCTGAGAATGGCAAAGAAATACTGTGCATGAAAGAAGTACTCCAATATTTGATCAACTCCTCCGTGCCATTGATAGAACAAAGTGAACTACAAAATATGATGAAAATGAGTCAGTTCGAGTGGCAAAGCTATGCTGATGAAATAAAGGTATGATTTTATTAAATTGGTAATTTCCACATTTGGTCATCAAGAATTCCAGGTTGAAATTCATTCCATGTTACTGAAAAATTAAAAGAATGGTTGACTCACATATATGGACTAATTCAATCTCAATTTTGTGAGTTCTCCTATAATAATCTTCCACACAGTAGTAGTGGTTTACTTGCATCCAATAATAAAAAGTGATCGCATAACTTCCACTCCACATGGCTTCGTAACTCACTTTGTTACACAGGCGAATATCCAGATTGGACCAATTAGGTAGTTCAATGTTGATTCACTGAAGGAACAGAAGAAAATGAACCTATATATATATATATATATATATATATATATATATATATATATATATATATATATATATATATATATATATATATATATATATATATATATATATAGATATATATATATAGATATATATATATATAGATATATATAGATATATATGTATATATATATATATATATATATATTATTGTATTGATGCTGTGTTTATCAATGCATTTTCTCAAAGACCCTGTAAAATCTAACAGTTCCAGGAAAATAAAATCTATATTTGAACAGGTTTGTCCAAAAATAAAGCAATTGCATAACCCATACTTAATTTTGCTGGTAAAACAAAAAAATAGATTGATTCTCCTTCCAAGTTGATCAATCATTAATTTAATTTTTCTTTGTTGTCCTCAATCACTTACACAGTATAAATTTTGAAATATGTAATCTGGATATTCTCTTCAACTCGTGTGCGAGTTCACTCAAACAACACAATTCAGAATGACAACATATTTTTAACTGACGACCAAAAAGGAGGAGGTTCTCTATTCGACACGTATATTTTTTTTTCCATCATATTTTTTTATGTATGATCACGCATAACTTTTTACTGAGGCGTCCGATTCCGATAATTCTTTTTTCAGTAGATAGGGTGTACTTCGAATTTGGTCTCATTTGAATTTAAAAGATGAAATCCACCACTAAGGGTAGCGAAATGAAGGATATTGATCACTCACCCTCTGAATTCTGGTCCGTTAACTGATTCTATCAGGCATAACTTTGTACTGGGTTCTTCGATTTGGATGATTCTTTTTTTAATAGATAGGGTATACCTTATATTTAGATTTCGAAAGGAATTAGCCACCCTTCCGGGTAGAAAAATAGGGGATAATTGATTTTTCACTAGTGAACATTGGCATACACATACGTAGTTGATAATGACAGATCGCTACTGACATTATTCTTGTTTCACATCCGTCAAAATCAGTATATTTTATGAGAGGATGGAATGATATACAAAGTAATGAAATAAACTAACCAGAACAACGAAAATAATTTATATTACAACAAATACTAAAAGTAGATAATCATATTATTTAACTGGTAATAGTTGAAGTAAGGTGGGTAAGTAAGTATTTTGGAAGTAATAAAAAAACAAGTAGGTAGTAATTGGTACATTTTAACCACAAAAAATCGAAAAATAAAAACTTTTTAACAAAAAATCAAACCGACGAAATACGGAACTAAAAAGTAAAAACTTTTTAATAATAAATTAAACCGACGAAAAAATCAACTGAAAAGCAAAAAATAAAATAAACCTTCTTAGTCTGAATGATAATTGAGCTCCTAAACTAATATAAGTAGCTGATTTTGAGTCGGCGCCAAACAAACTAGCAATTGAATTAGGTGAAGCGTAAAATGATGGCAGCGAGATGCACAGCTCCGTTTTGATGACTTCTTTCATAGATAATGATCTTCGATAATTGTTTGTTTGGCGCCGACTCAAAATCAGTTACTTACATTAGTTTAGGAGCTCAATCATCATTTAGACTTTAGAAGGTTTATTTTATTTTTTGCTTTTCAGTTGATTTTTTCGTCGGTTTAATTTTTTGTTAAAAAGTTTTTATTTCAGTAGCAAATGAACAGTTCCACGAAATGATATAGTCATAACAATATATGAGCTCAACCCTCTAATAATTGTTCATTCCAGTAATAAGGTTTCAATTTGATTTTTCTTCTTTTTGTACATTTAGTGAGTTTGATGAAAGTGCTTCCCGGAAAAACAATATATTCGTGAAATTTAGAGCTACTCTCATCTGAAATATTTTTCCATTGATTCTGGAAAAAAGGATTTGCAAATATTTTATGTTGATGAAAATGGAACATGTCTTTTTTGCCGATATTGTTTTGAAAGCTCTCGTGTCCGCTTAGTGCCTGAGTAATATAATCTATTTTATTCTTTTAAAATAGATTATATTAGTTGCAGTTTAACCAGGGTCTCGGTCTGATATTAGTTTATTTGTCCATTGAGTAGTGTCTATATTGTTTTCTCTAGCTTTTTGCCATTCTCCCTTCTGGGTGTTGGGATTACCTCGGCCAGATTTTTCATTGACATCTTTCTTGTTTTAGTTTGTCCCCGAGGGGGAAGTGATGGTGAGGACACATATATCTTTTCCTGGAAATGTGCTATAGGCTGCTGAGAGACTGAAGAGCATTTTTCTTTGAGCTGCTAAGACCATATTTCTGGACTTGCATCGTGCTCACCCAGATGGGAGCTGCATATAAGATGACAGATTGTACTATTCACACTTCTTTTCTCGTTTCCCGGGCATTTAATATTAGAAGAACTTTTGGTGAGGAACACTATCTACTATCGGCTTTTTTGCATACTCTTCTAATATGTTCATTCAAAGTTAGTTCGTCATCTAGCCAAGGCATTTTACATACTATTTTCGTAATATTTGTGTTATATCTAGCTGAAATTGCCAGCAGTCCTTTTTTCTCCAATCTTTAAGGGTGATTGCTTCGGTTTTATTAGGTACAAGTTCAAGTCCTATCCTGATAATCCACTCTCTTATGAATTCGGCAGAACAGATCATCTTTCTTCTTGGCCCTGACAGTGAATGCCAAGTCACTAGTGTATGGTATTCTATAGCAGTTCGTTGGTATTTCCCATATTTTGATTTTTATGTGTGTTTCTACGTCTTTCGCAATGTTTTCTAATGGATCGTATCTCCTGTCTTCTAGCTAATTTTTTACTATATTTCTCTGGAAAGCGTTGGCGTTATTTCTTGATTTAAAATTCATTTCTTTGATTTTCTTTTGAGTATTTGTATTTTTACTTACTACTTTATTTGGCATGCCCGTCAGATATTTGATTACTTTTATTGTCCTGATCAAGGTGTAAGCATCTGAGATCTCTAGCCTTTTGTAGGGGCAGCTTAGCTCTCCTTTCTTGATTTTTTCTTGTTTGGTAGAGAATTACTTCCATGTGCTTCCGGTAATTTTAGTCTATTTTGACGTTGATGACTTTTTGTTTGTCCTTTGCCCTTTTCTAGTATTTGGGGATACCGCAGGCATTCCTTCCCAAGTTTTTGTATTGGGAAGAGAAGAGAGATATCATGCTCTTGGAAGATCTAATAGCGTCGGGACCGGAAATAATGAGAGTTTGCCAAGGAAGGCTGATAGAAAGGTTAAAGAGAAGGCAAACTCTCCTAAGACCAATTGAAGTAAAGTTCCGTGTTCAGAATAGCAGAAAGAAGGGTGCAATGCCAAAATGGCTCCCTATGCATGTACGTGACTCTACCAACAAAAGGGTCACCTATGTCCATGATTGTACTCCTCAACAGGGAATAGTCTCTCATATGGCTGAGTTACCAAAATATGTCTAGCCCAGGAAAGAAACTAGTTTTTTCCCTGAGAGCAAAACTACAGATCAATGTTCATTAACCACTCTCATTAAATTTTCTTATCATAAAGACTGATGTTCTTTTCGGAAAGCATGTAGTTACTCTATTTGCTAAATTCCACCATTACAGTACTTATCCGGATAAATCCATTCTTAAAGTAGGTATCTGCTTTATGACTATGCATAAATGACATCACTTCTATTTATAAAATAATTGATTTCAAATGTATTTATATATTATTTACATCTGTATGATGTACTTAAATTATTTCTTACAGGACTCATTCTACTGAAATTATATTTCAAGAATACTCAAGTACAAATACAAATGGAAATATTTATTATATATGCATACTGTAACGGATTTTCTTCCCAACATGTCACTTTGATGCTTCAATTCGTGTTACGGATTTTATCCCGGCGCCACCTTGTATTAAATGTGGAAAGGCCACTCACTCCCGGCAGCTACAGGAAAGAGAATCCAGGTTCAATATAGTGTTGACAATCTACATTACAATTTATCACGGTATTACGGAATTGAGTTTGAGTTATATATATATATATATATATATATATATATATATATATATATATATATATATATATATATATATATATACATATATATATTATCAACGAATCAATGTGAATTAAATAGACTAATCAAATAAACAAAACAAATGGAATTTCTAAAGCCTGTGATAATGATGTCTAATTTGCAGATTTTTTTTTCAGTCCAGAAGGAAAATATTAATTTGATTTTTTTTCCATGCTAGATGTCATCGAAAGAATAAATCATGTTTTAGGGGTCTCATATCAAAAAGGAAGATCATTGAACATGGGGTGACAAAATTTATAAAATAGCCTTTGCAATGCACCCGTCATTTAGAGTTGAATTTGGATTCTAAACGTAAAACATGGTATGGTAGAAATAAAATCCCAAGTTTCTCAAATTTTTCGTGTTATACTAAGAGAGTGTGTTGATCGATTATTTTCAGTTTCCAACTTTCCTTGGTAAATGAATAATTAATGAAAACAACACAAAAACGAAGATTCTACAGGGAAGCAATATTGGTTAATTCCCACAAGGTTTCAAAAACATTGTTTATCTATTTTTTTCGATTAACAAATTCTATTTCTTCTTAGATTTTCGATTCAATGTGATGAACTGCTTTCTCGGGTTTCTCTCTGTGTATTGTGGTATTGGTCCTCAAAATATATTTCTTCATAGATTTTCGCGGATGTAATGTGTTGAACTTCTTACTCGGATTTCTCTCTGCACATTGTGGAATTAGTCCTTAAAAGTTCTGATTTCACATCGTTTTGAGAAATTCACATTTGTCGTCTTTGGGTGATGTCTTGTTGATTGGAACTCGACACTCGAGTTTTTGGATGAAGCCCCAAGTCCAATATCTGAAAGGAAAAAACACTACTATTAAGGTAGTTTGGCTGCTAGAAACAGTGTCAAAAATTAGGCTCGATTGTAGCGCGACGCGATACATCTGCAAACGCTGAATAGAGGGTTCTTTTCTAAAGGAACTGTACACCCAGAATCGCAACTCTCGCGCGTGATACAAGCAAATAAGCCATGACTGGACTGTTGACAACGTCGCAATCCAACGATCGCTCGCATTTAATAGTTCAAGATACTCTTATGAACATGAACAAGCAGTCAGCTATGGATTGCCGAGGAAGAGCGCAAACTAGTAATTGAGAATGTCGAGAAGTTATGTGATGAAATGTGAGTTTACGGCGTGATGGGTCAGGGCTTTTTCCATAGATTTTGTTTTGCGTTGATGGAATATATTGACATGTAGATTCTCTTCAATACAAGATTTTTCATAAAGCGCTGTAAGAATTTGTATTCGAAACTCTGCTGCGAAGAACTTTTATTCCAAGCTCTGCGGCGCTTATAGCGGAGTTTATATGATATTTTTTGATCCATCGAAGTCAGTGCAGTTTGCTGCACTGACTGCGATGCAAAACTGCTGTTTTTTCGAGGATCATTTTTCCGACTTTATATATATCGATATATATATTATATGTGTGTATGCAAACTTTTCTGTAACTTTATATAGAAATATATTTCTGGTGATTACAGTCCCTCATAATTTGTACATCGTGGATTGTTCACAACGATCGTGTGAAGGATCAATAAAAATTGTTCATAGTGAAGACTAAGCGCCGATAGAAAAATAATGAAATACTAAACTGTGGAATACACTACGGATTTTTTTCTACGTTTACTATAACTCATTTTGTAGCATTCTATAATTGTATTATATTGGGAAAATCGATAATTTTTACAATTACAAGCTTTTATTCAGTTTCACCTGTCCCGATGTTTGTCATCAAATCTTGCAAATTAAATTTGATCCACTTCTAATCGTCCTATTGTTTTGAAATTTGGCAGGTGTACATAATTCCGGTGACAATGCATTATTAAATTTTTGTCAGGAAAAAATTATAAAAAAATACATTTTTAAAGAGAAGCTTTTATATAAATGTACTAAAAAGGAAAAAATAATGTCTTTCATTGTTTGATCTAGGTTATTCTGTGAGTAACAGATTCAAAAGCTTGCTGTGGATACAAAATAGGTAATCTTGCGCGGCATTCTAAGAAAGCTTCATCCTCAAAGAAAAGGTCCCGGCATGTTCAAACTTTCCAGGCTCGCTGAAGATCTACTTCACTTTGAACCGACGGCAAAATTTCACGAAGCATCATACAACGTCGATATTCTTGAAAAAATCGCTTCCACTATTTTGAAAGAAAAATTAATTGCGAATAGCAAATCTTTCACGGAATGTTTCGTTCACGAAGCTCGTTTGCAAAAGGCAGCGGTACTCGAACGATCTTTGAATGTTTTCAAGGGTGTTATTTCTGCAGGGATGATTAAGAAAATAGCAAGTGCGGGGATAGACAATACAAAAATACAAAAAGTATATGCAGAAAGTGGAAGAGACGGTATAGTACAATTATTGTCAACCAACCAATCAGACAAAAAACCTCGTGTCACGAAAGACAAGAAAATCTTGGAAAATATTCTTGTATTCTTAGAAACCAACCAAAGCTTAGCAATCGTCTAGTGACAGAAGAAAAATGTTGTTTAAAAAAACATGTTATTATTAATATATATATAAATATATATATATATATATATATATTCGCTCATTCGCTCGTTCGCTTGCAAAATATATCGTATGCAGCCTGAACCTTAGTACTTCTCGAGATTATATCTGTCAAACTAGATGGTCAATCACTTTGATTTTTTTTTTCACAATATCTGTGATATCCTGCTCTAGCTCCTCCTGGTTTTTCATGAACTTCTTAATTTTAGTACTAACGGTAGAATCAATAATAAGCTATTTGCCTGTGCATGGTCCATATGTTACGTGTTAATTGAGTCAACTTCAATTATATATATATCTCGGGTTCGGGATGGTGAAACTTGTTAAAATTTCATAGAGGTGTTGTTCACATGTTAAACAATACGTATGCCAAATTTTAATAATTTCCTAATTCAACTGTCTCGTGGCGGAACTACCTTAATACTACAGTAATGATACGACAATGGAAATTGATTTCGTCCAGTTGTTGAAACCATAGCAATGAAGCTATAGAAATATTGTCATCTTAATCAACAAAGTTGGTAAAGCAAATATTAATTTGAAAACAAGATATTTATCAATTTATTTCACGGAATAACCCAATTTACAATGAATAGCAAACATTAGATAAATAAAATTAAGATTAACCTAGTTTACTACTACTAATACATATACACTAAAATTTAATAACAATAATTTCGAAATAACAAAAAAATAATGAAAAAAACGGATAGATTCTTAGCACCAAATCTTTCAAGACCTTTCTAATATTACATACATTCATACAGAATAAATCAAGGCTATTGAAAGATATTTTGATTCTATTAAGAAAGGAGTGGTAGGCATAGTTGGTTGTATAAAATAAATAAATAAATAACGCTTTTATTCACACAAATAGGAATACAAACAAATACAAAAAATGTTGTCACATTTGTGAAGGAAAGCAGAAATCCGATAAGTATGAGAAATGCGAATTAATAAATAATTTAATAATAATAATAACTAGGTATACAATATAATAATAAATTATCAAATATATAATATTTTAGTAAAATAACAGAAGGGTGTAAAATGTTAAGTAGTAGGTATTTAAAAATAGCAAGGTAAATTTCTTCCATTTTTCAATTATCGAAATAATGAGGTGCAGATCTACCAGTTTCAAATAGGTGATTACTCAGCTGACATTTGAATTTATTGATCAGTGATTTTAATGTTTTCTGGAATACTGTATAATTTTGGTGCGAGATAGGACTGAGACCTTTGAGTAGCTATTTTGGACATGAATGGAATGATTTGGTGTTGTTTTTTTCGAGTATTGTGTTCATATTGAATTCATGGGATTTTTTGTGGAAGGTTACCCAAAAAACCATGTCAAGAAAGATTGTGTTCATGTTCCGGTATTTGGGAGAATTGCTTATGTAAGTGGCGCGTTTCTATGAAATTCGGAATTGCCTCGGGGGGCACCTTCTGTTATAGTGGGAAGGCCACTTTGCTCCGGACAGTCTCAGTGGAGAAATGAAACACTCTAGGGGTCAGTATAGTATTGACATAATACAACGGGGCCAGAAGGGCAGACTCTAACTGCCACTGACTGGGTCTCAACCTAGGTGCTGCACAATAATTAATTCTATTCAAAGCTGTAAACTAAGTAAATAAAATACTTAATTACCAGTCAATCATAACAACTTTATTTTATGTACAGGTAAGCTGATGGCAGCCTCAAAACTACATAAGCAAGGCAAACATACTCTAGAAAAGGAAAGGGT
Source organism: Gonioctena quinquepunctata (assembly GCA_018342105.1). NCBI lineage: Eukaryota > Metazoa > Arthropoda > Insecta > Coleoptera > Chrysomelidae > Gonioctena > Gonioctena quinquepunctata. The sequence goes on along the minus strand of JAFIRS010002055.1, from coordinate 68,930 downwards.
AGACGTGTGTAGATGAGTATAAAGGGTGGAACTACGGCCTATTTCCACAGCGACCTTTGCAGACCTATTGTGGTTCCCTTAATATTTAGATGACTTGCGCGAGCTTCGTCCTTTTTAGTTAGTAGTTTAGGATCCCTGACAGTGGCTCATTAACGTAGCTTTCTGCCTCTGGGTATTCCGTTCCCATCTGTGAAAACCTTGTTCTTGCTATACCTTCACATTATCATGTTGTGTATATTTATATTGTGCAACTTATGCACTTTCTTGTATCTGTCTTGCATCATGTGTATGTTTTTGAGACTTTTATACACACATATTTTTATATTTTTGTACTTTCTATATATATGTGACTAGTCTAATAAGTTTTTATACTGTACTGTGTGAAGCTTCATTGACGAATAAATGTATCTTATCTTAGCATAGTATATGGACGGCGGTTTCTTCTTCTGTCTGGCAAAACCTGCAAGGGGTTTCTTCTGCCAGACCTATGTTTTTCATGTGCTTATTGAGTTTACAGTATCCTGTAAGCATGCCTACTATTGCCTTTACGGACCTTCTGCCTTTGCTCAGTGGGTCTGCTGTGAGCGAAGGTGATGGATTTAGGCAGTAGTACAAAAGCTCCAAAGGCAAAAACGGCATTAACAAAGTGGGTCAAAGTTTACGAGCGGCCATATATGTGAGAAGGGTGAGCAGTTTGGAATCGTCCGTGTGAAGGTGCCTTAATTGATTCTCGACGTCTCCTGAGCCCTGTTATTTTGACATCGATTTTATCCTTTACTTCTATGCCTTGCAACCCAACTGGCAGCTTGCTCCTCCTTCGGCTAGCTACATACGACTATCGCGACTTTCCGGTGCCTAACCTGCGCGACTGTTAGTGTGATGCCTTGTAACCCAACTGACAGCTTTCTCCTCCTTCGGCTAGTTATATACCCCTATCGCGATGTTCTGGTTCCTAGCCTGCGCGACTATTAGTGTGGTGAGGGTACTAGGCGCTTTACGACCCAACTGATAGCTTTCTCCTCCTTCGGCTAGCTATATACATATATCGCGATTTTCCGGTTCCTAACCTGCGCGACTGTTAGTGTGGTGCTTTGCGACCCAACTGAAAGCTTTCTCCTCCTTCGGATAGAGCCGCGATTTTCCGGTTCCTAGCCTGCGCGACTGTGAATGTGGTGCCTTGCGAACCAACTGACAGCTTTCTCCTCCTTCGGCTAGTTCGCGATGTTCCGGTTCCTAACCTGCGCGACTTTCAGTGTGGTGAGGTACTAGGTGCCTTGCAACCCAACTGACAGCTTTCTCCTCCTTCGGCTAGCTATATACACCTATCGCGATTTTCCGGTGCCTAACCTGCGCTACTGTTAGTGTGGTGCCTTGCGACCCAACTGACAGATTTCTCCTCCTTCGGCTAGTTATATATCCCTACCGCAATGTTCCGGTTCCTAACCTGCGCGACTGTTAGTGTGGTGAGGTACTAGGTGCCTTGCGACCCATCTGACAGCTTTCTCCTCCTTCGGCTAGTTATATACCCGTAACGCAATGTTCCGGTTCCTAACCTGCGCGACTGTTAGTGTGATGAGGTACTAGGTGCCTTGCGACCCAACTGATAGTTTACTCCCTTCTCGGTTAGCTACCCACTCAAGTGACGCTATTTTCTACTCCTACACTTTGTGGCTGTTAGTACTAGGTGCCTTGCGACCCAACTGACAGCTTCCTCCCGTCTCGGTTAACTACCCACTCAGGTGACGTTATTTACTGTTCAAATCTATCTTCCATATATATATATATATATATATATATATATAAGATAAGATAAGATAATTTTAATTTCAAAGAATTGTGAATTACAGTTACATGTACATTAACAATTAAATGAATCTGACGTCAAACAGGTTAAAAGAGTTGAAACAACTACAATATAATATAATACAATAACATCAATAATGACAAATTACAAGTGAAAGTAAAAAAGGCATATTTATATAAAACTATCGATACTCTGTAAATTCTCAAACAGTGTAAGGTTCTATCTTTAAAATATTATTAAAAACAAGTTTTTTAAAATTTTTAAAACAGGATTCTTGCTGTATCTCTTTTGGTAATGAGTTGAAGAATTTAATACATGAGTATGTAGGAGCTCTTTCTGTTTGTGCCAATCGATGTGCTGGAAAGTTTAAATTTAGACTCCTTGTGTTGATCTCATGTTTTATTTCGAAACCAAGCACTCATACACATATACCCCAGGTAGTGTTAATACATTCAATTTTCTGAAATTTCCTCTACAAGATTCATTATGTTTAAGGCCAAGTAATATTCTAATGGCTCTTTTCTGAATAATAAAAACTTTTTCAGCATCACTGCTTCCGCCCCAGAAAGCAATCCCAAAACGCATCACTGAGTATATGCTTGCGTAGTAAATAGCTCTTAAGCTACCATTATCTAAATATTTGGCAGTGATTCTGAATGAGTAGCAGGCTGAGTTGAGTTTTTACACGTTTCTAAAATATGTGTTCCCAATCTAAGTTTTGATCGATGTGGACCCCTAAGAATTTAGTGTTCTCAGCTAAAGTTACCTTTTTGGACTGTAGAGTAATATCTTCAGCAATACTAGAATTTTTTATTCTTGTTCTAAAGCAAATGTGATTTGTTTTTTCCGTGTTCAAAATTAATTGATTTTTTGTGAACCATTCCTGTGCCTTGCTCAGTGTGTTGTTCGCAATATCTAGTAGTTCGTTAATGGAAGAACCCAGTATTAATATGTTTGTATCATCTGCGTAGTTAATAAGATGTGTTTTTTTATCAATCATTTCAGATGCAAGATCATTAACATAAAACACAAAAAGTAAGGGCCCTATCACACTCCCCTGCGGAATGCCCACTGAAAGAGTTCCCATTTCAGAGAGGTGCTGTTCTTCATTTTTTTCTATTACTGTAATTTGTTTTCTATTCGTCAAGTAAGAGTGTATCCAAGCAAGTGCTGGTCCTCCCATATCTCTCTAACTTTTCCAACAATATTGTATGGTTTAGGCTGTCAAAAGCTTTGGATAAGTCCAAGAATATGCCCAATGATAAATCCTTGTCCTCATATCCTGTAATTATTTTTTCAATGAAACTGTATACCGCAGTTTCTATTGATTTTCCTTTCAAATAACCATGTTGGGAGTGACTAAGCAAATTTTCTGAATAGAAAAAAGAAAGAAGTCTTGTGCACATTGCTATTTCAAAAACCTTTGAGAAAGATGGTAAAATGCTGATGGGACGGTGGTTTTCTATCAAGGATGGGTCCCCTTTCTTAAAAAGTGGTTTGACCATTGCAAGTTTGAGATCTTCAGGAAATATGCCATATTGAAATGAGTTATTGATTATGTGAAAAGTGGAATGGCTAGCTCGTAAGCACAAAGTTTTATGACTTTATTTGATATTTCGTCAAATCCTGCACTCGTCTTGTTTTTAAGTTTGGTAATTATATTTATAGTTTCATCAAGGGTCAAGGGAATTAAGAAGAAAGATTTTTCATTGTATGGTATTTTGCAAGAAAATTCTAAAGTAGGCAAGTCTTTCAAGAGATTTGGAGCTGCATTTAATATAAAGTTATTGAAATTATTACTCACGGTGTTTGGGTCTCCCGGTATTTTTAGTTCCTTTTTTCTGTTGGGATTTCCTTTTATTTCACTGACTATTTGCCATACACATTTTGTTTTATTGTCGCTTTCATCAATGCGTTTCTTATAGTGTTCTTTACGCACATCTACTAGAAGACGGTTATACCTTTTTTTCACCTCTCTGTATACTTCATTATACCCTTCCGCTGTTCTAGTCATGACCAGCAGAATGTCAAGAGTGTTTTTGCAGTCTATAAGTTCAGAAGTTGGAGGATACTTTGTTTTGCCTTTTGGAGTACTGGACTTGAAAGGGAAACATTGATTGAAAATGGGTATTAGGATGGACATAAGACATTTCCATTGTTCATTGACACAGTGATTTGGGATTGCAAGAATGCTATCCCAGTCTTGTTCTATTAAAATTTGTTTGAAGTTCTCTTCATTTTCTTCGCAAAAGTTTCTTTTTCTATTTTTCTTGGAATTATTCTTATCGAGGTCAATATTGAAAGAAACTTTTTGACCTGTGTGATCAGATATATGTGTGTTTAGAATTTCTGCTGAATAGGATATACTATTGCTAAATATGTTATCTATAAGCTGAGAGCTCCACAAACCGATATAGTCTATTATAGTGGGTAATATTTAAAGAGCTTAAAAAGACAAAAGATTTACTGAACTTTTGTCAACTGATTTGATATCTATGTTAAAATCACCTGCTATAAAAAACAAATACTTTTCGTTAAAATTATCAACCAAAACCTTCTCTAATTTGTCCAAAAATTATTTTACTGGCGAGCTTGGTGTTCGATATATGCATAATATAATTACTTTGCTCTTCTGTAATGTCAATTCAACCGCAGAACATTCAAACAAACCCTTTTCTGATAGGCTAACAATATTCGTATTAGTTTTCCACTTCAGATTTTCTCTAACATATATCGCTACTCCTCCATGGGAACCTTCTTCTCTACAGTAGGTAGAAGTTAAATCGAATCCAGCTATGTTGTAATTTTTTAATTGTGAAACTGACTTCCAATGCTCACTGAGACAAATGGCTACACATTCTTCATGCTCATTTACTAATTCTTGTAGTTCATCCAAACAATTGCCAATGGATTGTATATTATGGTGTATGATACTGCACAACACCTCTTCTTCCACAGCACTATTGGTCTGGACTATATTGCCGACTCCTGCAATTGCTGTTGTTGGGCCTGGTGAAAATTTGTATTGTCTGAGCTGACTCTTTTCTTTGGAAATCTATAGCTGTCGACAAATGTTCCAGCCAGCCAGAAATTCAATGATTTTACTTCATTTTCCATGTGCATGGGTACTCCCAGCCTAAAGGATGCCACCCGAGACTCATACTTTTTATTTATTTTCTCGCAGACATACTGGTTTGAGTATCGTTGATCCAAACAATCCAAAATGTCCTTTGGTGTGGTTTCATTGTTTAGATTTGACAAGTAAATCCAACTTCTTCTAACTATGGGTTGTAATTTGGACATAGCTTCATTTTCCCCTGGTCGTCCCACTGAAATTTTATTTTTATTAATTCTTCGGCGCTTTTGCGTTTGCCAAGTTTGTTTATCATCCGATTCGGGTGCTGGAGAATTTTTGGTTAGGTCCCTTCGATTTCCATTTTCTTGTTTGTTATTCGGCACATTGTTGCCAATTTCTGTAGCATTTGAACTAATCGCGTTCGGATTGTTTTTCAGCACCATGCTGTACGATGTGGTACCACTGGCAACTTCCGATGATATAGTGGAAATCGGTGTTGGATCGTGCGTTTTTTTTGGGTTGGTGTCACTTAAAGTTCCGGAAAACACTAGATAGTTATCCGTTGGTATCACTGACACTGACGCTCGTTTATCATTATCAATTTGTCGTGCATTGTTTACATTTTGGGCTTCGGTTTGACCGTTTTTTGTTAAAGTTTTTTCGGATGATAGGGTTTTTTCTAGACTCGTAAACCTTTGTATAAGCAGGCTGTTATTTTCTTTAAGAATAAGATTTTTGTCCCTTACTTCTTCTAATAGCTGCCTCAGCATATTATTTTCTAATGTGAGCCTCAGAATTTTCACATTTTCGCTGTATTCACCTTCAGTTTTTGGCTGACAGCAGGTAAATGTTAGTATGCCGCCCAGCTCAGATTGGAGTTTCACATTTCCGATTCTTTCTGCACAACTGTAGTGATATGCGGCACTGCAATTTGAACACACAACTACTTTGCACAGTTTTGTTTCACAACATTTGAATTTTGGACCGTTTTCTTTCTTATTTCCGTCAATAATCACGGAGCTACTTTTCAGCGATGAGTCTTTCGACGCCATTCAATATATATATATATATATATATATATTGAAGATAGTAGGACCGATGGCAGTCCCTTGCGGAACGGAACTCCATATACAATAAGCATCTCGTTGCTGAAAGTACCCACAATCCTCACAACTTGGTCTCTGCTGGTGAGATAGCTTTAAAAAAACTGCAGATCATTATTGCGTATTCCAATCAGGGACCCAGACCGGACCGTTATGAAACAGAAAACCGAAACGGAACCGATAGTTTTTCATGAACCGAACCCATATTTCAACTTCGATTATTTGGTGGTACCAAACCGGAACCCCTAAAAATCAAAACGGTTTTTTCGGTTGATTTCGGATCTCTCTGTGGAGTCAATCTGATTGATGACATAGTCAGATGTCACTCGGAAACACCATAGAATGATATTCCACTGTGACTTATGTTATGTGGAAAGACTGCATTTGTTTTATGTTTATATGTGGCGCATTTAAGATGTTTAGGCGCAATAGTACAAAAGCACCCTGGTGTCACGCACACTTTTCTTTTTCGAAAACTCATTATAATGACTTTTTTCTCAATATAATGACTGTTTTCTCATTATAATGACATTTTTCTCATTATAATGACTTTTTTCTCATTATATTGACTTTGTTCTCATTGTTAAGACATTTTTTCAATATAATTCTCACACTTCTGTTGGTAATTACAAAACCTTGCCGGAATCATTTCGATTTCATCCATCGATAGCCATGTAATTGCCCATACTTCTGGCAACGGAGTAAACATTTTTGTTTCTATATAGTCCCTTTATCTTCAATATTCTTTCACCGTTGATAAACTCATACACTGTTTGTGAAATAAATTCAAGAAAGCCGTAATTTCTTTGTAACTAAGACCCAACAAAAAGTAAAATGCAATATAACCACCAACGACTTCAGTTTTGAAAAAAAAAATTGTAAGAAAGTTAATTAATAATAATGATTTAAACAAAACAAATGATGTTACCGTAACATCAACAAGAAAATATAATGGCAAATAATATAATAGTCAATATAATGAAAAAAAGTCATTACAATGAGAAAAAAGTCAATATAATGAGAAACAAGTAATTAAATGAGAAAAAAGTCATAATAATGAGAAAAAAGTCATTATAATGAGTTTTCGAAAAAGAAAAGTGTGTGTGACATCAGGGTGCTTTCGTACAATAGTTAATTCGTTAGCACTGACCTTTTGAGTTGAGTGAGTTTTTTTAATTATCATCATAGGGGATGAAGAACTCCAGTTAAAGGGAAAGAAAAGAAAATCATACAAATACAAATGTGAAGTTAAATAAAAGTTTGTAAAAAATCGCAGTCTTTTATAAATGGTTTCGGTATAAGTTCGATAATCTATTAATACATTCCCCGACTATCAATAATAGACCTTTTCCGGCGACCTCATATTAACAATTCTGTATAATCTACACGAAATCGATCGTTAATGACCCCTATTAACCTTCGATTTATCTTTTAATGCATAATTGTGATTTATGCAACCAAACATACACCGAAATCGACCATTAATAACCTGTAAATGGTCAATTTGGTTCATTAATGTATAATTGTGGTATAGGCAACTAAACATACACGAAATCGAATATTATTCAAATGTCAAATCATATTACCTTTGCGCTGTCAAATTTATGTATTTTAAAATCCAAATATTGTAAGTTTTCTCCTAGTTGAAGGAAATGGATATCGAAAATTTCATGTTGACCCCAGATGAGATCGACGGATTTTTTTTGTAATCAACTCGTATATTAAAATACTGATTAAGGATATCGAACATTATAGAAAAATGTACCAATTTATTATGCAATGAGAGTATCTGATATAAGTTGTCTATGTATTAAATTATTTTTATAAATCATAGAATTAAAAAAAAAATTGATCATCAATATTGCACCAGATCAAACACAGAAAAACACTGAACTTGAAATTTATTGACTACCTACCTCCAAATTGAACATGTTTAAGAAACAATCTAAAACATACATTGTCAGAAACCAGGAAACTCTCTTTCACTCTTTTAGCTAAATTTAATATTCTAGTTTAATATTCATACTTTGATGTTGGACTGCACTTCTGAATGTATTATATCAATGTTACATATATGTCACAAAGATCTTAAAATGTCTTGGATGACCTATTCTGGAATTTGTATAGAAATTATCGCTTATATCTACAACATTTCCATTCAAACATAAAGGTATATTCAAAATCTCTTTTAACTATTCCTTACCATTCTATTTTCCGTACACAATCTTATAGTGTTTCAACACCTAGGGGCAAGAAACAGATTTAATATGGATTATATATGATATATGTCATAGTTTAATTATATTTTATAAATAAATTATATTTTAGAAATATTTAGAAATTAAAATTTAGTCGCCAAGATAAATTATTACTGTGATTGTAATTTCTGAGAATGCTCCGATGCTCTTCTCTCGATGACACTAGACTGCACAATATATATATATATATATATATATATATATATATATATATATATATATATATATACTCTGGGAAAATTCGAAAGCCAATGTGTTGATCGAATTTCTTTGCTATGGTTTTCTCAAGTTCGAATGTGTTGTAAGCTTTACAGTTAGGCAACGGACGTTATTTATTGTGCCTTTTTTTAGGAAGGTGAAGAAAATCCTTTAATTTTGTGTGGGAATCCCGGAATCATTTCGTCTCATATGTACCCACTAAAAACTCTACCCTGCAAGCTTGTCTGGCTGCGGCCTCCAATGATACTTGGCCTTTTAGCCCATTGTATCTTACCTGATAAGGATATAGTTGATTTGATACACAATATCTCTCTACTTGTCTCTCCCAGACCTTCTGATTCACCATTGTTCCTGAATAAGGACTACTTCACAGTCCCTCATAGCAACTGCAAGTACTGCCGTGGCCACTCTACAATGCTGAAGGTTCGTCTGGATGATCCATATCGTTTGTTCAGAACCCTGAAGAGTTCTTTTCCGATCCTGTAGTACACTTGAAATAGCATCCTCTCCAGTGCCTGAAAGATACTCCATCAACCGAGAAGGCCAGGAATTGTCTTCATTCCTTCTCGTTATTTCTGCTCATTGGTCTTTTGTTGAACGTGTGGGGAAGAAGGGGTTGGTGCGGCTCTGTGGTGCCCCCTGCATAACGCTAAGGCTAATTAGTCCGAGATTTCGGCCTAGTTCTCGGACGCTCCGTTGGGGCACCATTTCTTTTGAGAACCCAGTGCCATCCATTCGTCGCCACGAGCGCTGCCCGTTCACCCCAAACTACGCGACAGTGAGGTTGAGCTTCAAGGGGCTCTTGTGTGCCTTAGTGTGCATTCTTTTGATATAAATGAGGTCAATGGACCTAACTTACCTAGGTTACCTCCCTGTTTGTGGGATAGGTCAATGTTTCTGTAAATAACTGTGCTTTCAATGTAGGTTGTGATGTGATGTTCTAGTCAGAGGGCTTTTGGGTATGAAATATTTGTAGAATTTATATAAGAGTTGTTGTATATTCAGGTATGCTTGAAATGTTTGTTTTCTCTCAGGGTATCCAGTCAGATATATCTATTACCGTTAGTAATTACACGAAGTAGTTTATTCCGCATCCTGTCCAGTCTCTGTAGGCAGGTTTTGGACATGCTGCAGAATACCGGGCAAGCGTACAGCATGGGTGGTCTTATGATTTGTTGTATGATATTAGAAGTTCGTTATTGATAAACATTGTTGACTTTCCCGCAATAAGAGAGTGAGTTCTTTTAACTACAGCAAGCTCTCAGCAGTGCAAGGCTCAGATGACCATACATGTTGAGACTCTTGTCAGGTTGTATCCCCAGGCACCTCACAGCCTCCGACTCATCAACCCTCGTGAATTTTTTCGTGAAATTGACCCCTGTTTTTTTGGGGGGGGGGCGATTTAGCATGATCTTATTACTCTCTAAATAATATGATGGGAAAGAATGAACTTATATAGCGGTGTTGTCCGCATATATACCCACATTCGTTCTGCCAAACATAGGAAAGTCATATATATATATATATATATATATATATATATATATATATATATATATATTTATATAAAAGAGAATACAGCTGGAGTGATAAGCATGAGCCCTGTGGGACAATTGCTCTAACTGTATACTCTTGATATTGAACATTACTTATATCATCACTAAAAGTAAACTAAAAATCTAGGATTTTCACCATATACATATAAAGGCATATGTGCCTCCAACATTTTAGTGAACAATCCCTCCTTCACACCATGTCCACCAATTAACTATACCTACAACATAAACCATTGACATGCAGTTTTTACATATTTTATAGGTTAAGTGGATAGAAGGCACATTTTTAGAGACTGAAATTTTTTTTTTTTTATATGCTTTATTGTCTAAGAAAATATTCTTATTGACAAAGCGTAATTATACTAATATAAACTAGGAAAGTTACATAATCAAAATATAAGTAGTTGGATATTTAAGTTCTAAAAATATAAAATTAAAAAAAAAAAATTACATATAAAAGAAGATATAAAACAGTATATAATTACAAACACATTATAGTAAAAAAGACTAAACATAAAGAAACATTTTAAACGAGTATGAAATATATCACAATTTGTCACTATAATATTCTTGCAGGGAATAATAAGCTTTTGTATTCAGTATATCTTCAACTGCCTTCCGGAATTTAGGTAAGTCAGACATTTGTTTCAGATTAATGGGCAAATGATTAAACATTTTTTTACTTTCAAACATCAGTGAATTTTTTGTTAAGGAAGATTTTGGAATTGGCAGAGGTATGTTATTATTCTGTCTGGTTTCGTGTACTAGAGTACACGAAACCAGACAGACTTGTCATGTTTAGATGTTTCTTTTTCATCAAACATACGGTTTCAAGTATGAAGATGCTACATAAAGTTAAGATTTTTTGAGACTCAAATAGAGGTTTGCAGTGTTCAGAGTTCTTATCTCCACATAAATAGCGTACTGCTCTTTTTTGCATTACAAAAACAGAATTGAACAGTTGTTGGCTGCAGAAGCCCCAAAAAGGAATGCCATATCGCAAATGATATCTAGCGAAATAGGATGATCTAGCAGTTGAAAATCCGAGTTCTTTTCTAATTATTCGTACAGCAAAACAACCGCTAGATATTTGTTTGTTCAAGGACGTTATATGATTGTCAAATTTCAATTTATCATCTAGGGTTATACCCAAGAACTTAGTATATGAGTTATTAACAATTGTTCGGTTCTCTAAATACAAACTATCATAGTTGAACTTGAATGTCAGAATATTAGTTTTATTTGGATTGAAACACAGAAGATTGGCATCCCACCAATTTTTTACCTTTTCTAGATCGGTCGATATTGTGTTTTTCAGCGCTTGTCATTTCCGTGCCATAATAAGGTTGTATCATCAGCAAACATTGTAAATTTCCCTGAGATATCGATATTTGCCAAGTCATTCAAATACAACAGAAAGAGAATAGGGCCGAGCACTGATCCTTGAGGTACACCACAATGGATCTTTGATTCCTCTGATATCATATTTTGTATTCTGACCATTTACCTCCTGTCAGAGAGATATGATTCTATCCAGTTGTGAACATAATTTTTCAATTACCTTTGATATGAGAGATAAGTGCCATGTGAAGTGGAATGAATAGAAAAATCGAATTTAAACGGTTTTCTTCACATAAAGGATTCAATATAAAATTGAACCAGAGAATGGTAGATCTCAGGTGAAAAACAACTACTTTCCTGGCAAATACCAAATACCATTCTCTGGTTCAATTTTATATTGAATCCTTTATGTGAAGAAAACCGTTTAAATTCGATTTTTCTATACCTTTGATATGGTAGACAAAAGGGAAATCGGTCGATAGCATGAAGGATCATCCACATTACCACTCTTAAATAAAGGTAGACAATTGCCGTTTTCAAACAGGAGGGAAATATACCTGTCCTGAAAGAGAGATTAATAGATTCTGCTAAAACACATAGTGCAGAATATGGTAGTTTTCTAGTATATTCATAGAGATTTCATCGACTCCCATAGAGGTTTAATTTTTGATTTCTTTAAATATATGTCTCAATTCTTGTACGTTTGTATATTCTAAATGAAATTGCTCTGTGATGCGTGTTCAAGGTAATCTACAGGATTGGAGTGTGGGATTAAGTGAGATGTTAATTTTTCAGCTATGGAGCAATAGAATTCATTGAGAATGCCTGGACTAATATTCGTTTGAACTGGCAGGGTGTTGGTTTTCCCTCGTAGGCTGTTTACTATAGACCAGTTTTCTTTTGTTTTATTGTTGGCGTTATTTATTCTGTTTTTGTAGTATTATTCCTTTGCATTTTTTATTACAAGATTATAGATAGATTTGTATTTTATGAATATTCCAAAAAGAACTCGCTATTAGAGTGCTTCCTAATTGAGTTTAATGATCTAAAATTGTTTGCTGAAGTCTTTATTCCTTTGGTAATCCATGGTTTCTTATTCTTTTTTTTTTATCTTCACTAGCGGAAAGGCATGAAATTTGCTTTAGATAGAATTTCATGGAAAGCATTCATTGGTTCAGAATTATGTAATATACTATGCTAGTCTATATTGTTACAAAGTTTTTGAAAGTTGAGGAAATTTTGTCTGCTATAAATTCTGCCATACCGATGCTTCCTTGTTGTATCTTTCCATTTTAGTGGAATATATGACATTATTGCCTCATGGTCAGAAATACCTGCGGAAGTCACAAAAGATGTTATCTCTTCATCTCTAAAGTTAGTGCAAAAGTAGTCAATAATAGTTGCTGAATGTGAAGAAATCCGGGTGGGTTCTTTCACATGCATTTTTAGATTCAAACTCAACAATAAATTTTTGAGTGTTTGAGTAATCATCGATTTGTCCTCGGCAAAATTAACATTGAAGTCACCAGCAACTATAATGTGAGAATTCTCAGGTAGATGCGTGATAATGGTCTCTAAATTATTTATAAATGTATCAAAATTTGAATTAAGAGTCCTATATATATATATATATATATATATATATATATTATAAAAAGGTTATTCTTTTTATTATGGACTAATGAAAACTCAAAGTGATGATCCACAAGGAGGTTGTCAAATTTAGTAACATTTTCTAGGGGGAACTTGTCAGAGAACTTTTTCTACAATATTTCGAAGCTATAATGTAATTAGGGACGTAACAATGTTCATTTTCTTCAAGCCAGTGCTCAGTTAACAAAACAAAGTTTGGCAATTGATATTCTGATAATTTTTTTGAAGTAATTTAATGATGTTCGTTGATTGTTTGTTTGGCGCCGACTCAAAATTAGTTACTTACATTAGTTTAGGAGCTTAGTTACTGAGACTAAGAAGGTTTATTTTATTTTTTACTTTTCAGTTCCGTATTTCGTCGATTTAATTTTTTGTTAAAAAGTTTTTATTTTTCAATTTTTTATGGCTAAAATATACTAATTACTACTTACTTGTTTTTTGATTACTTCCAAAATACTTACTTACCCACCTTACTTCAACTATTACTAGTTAAATAATATGATTATCTACTTTTACTATTTGTTGTAATATAAATTATTTTTGTTGTTCTGGTTAGTTTATTTCATTACTTTGTATATCATTCCATCCTCTCATAGAATATAATGGTTTTGACGGATGTGGAACAGAAATAATGTCAGTAGCGATCTGTCATTGTCAACTATGTATGTGTGTGCCAATGTTCATAAGTGAAAAATCAATTATCCCCTATTTTTCTACCCGTAAGGTAAGGGTATATAATTCCATTCGAAATCTAAATATAAGGTATACCCTATCTATTAAAAAAAGAATCATCCAAATCGAAGAACCCAGTACAAAGTTATGCCTGATAGAATCGGTTAACGGACCAGAATTCAGAGGGTGAGTGATCAATATCCTTCATGTTGCTACCCTTAGGGGTGGATTTCATCAATATCGGAATCGGACGCCTCAGTAAAAAGTTATGCGTGATCATACATTAAAAAAAATGATGGAAAAAAAATATATGGGTCGACTAGAGAACCTCCTCCTTTTTGGTTTCGTTGGTTATAAAGGGATAAGGCCTGTACATTTGATACAAACTTTCGTGTAAAATTTATCATACTTAAATTGACTTGATTGACTAGTTTAGTCTCGACAAAATGTTTTTTCGTTTTCTTCAGATATTGAATCTGTAATCTCGATAGTTTTCAACACAATATTTTGACTACTTAGTGAAGAATTTGAAAATGAGACTATTTCGATATGATTAAGAGTTTCATTCTCGGATCTTCCAGAAATGATACAGAACAATTTATATTCAAATGTTTGAAGCGATTTATGCTTTCCCAAATAAGGTGATTGATTCTATGATCAGGATGCACATTAATTACACTCTGATATTATTATGAGATTAGTGCTTTTGCTTACATGTAACAAGTTTCTCAAAGCATACTGTAGGGTTTTTTTGTTACTGATATTGTTAGTGTTAAACAGTATCACTAGTACATCATCCTTACCAAGTTTCATTGTGTCCTGGAATATAACTTTTGTCATTTCGGAAAGCTCAATATCTGACTTACCCATATCCTCTACAGAATATTTAGAACTATCAATGAGTTTTTTCAGAACTCTCGAAAAACCTGTAGCATAACTGTCCCCCCAAATGAGTATTTTATTTCTCGGATGTAGAGCAAAAGCAACATGAAACACATTTTAATAAGAAATTTCAATTCTTCATAAAGAATGTTGCAGTCTTCAATTCGAAATAAGCTTTCCACAAGTTATTTTAAATGTCAAATTGTACTGAGTGAGTTTTTTGTAGAGAAACTTGTACATGATTTTTATGTAGGAAAATTTGAAAAACTGTCGTTTCAGGAATGTTAACACATTACAAAAAGTATTAAATAGCAGGTTGATACCTATCTCTAAAAAAGATAACCAACAAAATGCTTTCCAATGACAAAATTTCTCTCTTCATACAAATTCACTGGCTGTCGTTGACTCCTCCAATGTAAATATGTTAGTCATCAGTATCCCTAAACTATTTAATAAATAAAACATTCGAATGCGGAGTATTTCCAAATGTTTTTAAAGTTGCTGTTATCAAACCTCTCTTCAAAAAAGGAAATAAAATTGAAATTGAAAATTATCGACCAATATCATTGATCTCTAACATCGCCAAAGTCTATGAGAAAATACTTGAAGAAAGACTGACAAGTTTCTTGAATAAATATAATATAATTTCAAACAATCAATATGGTTTTAGAGAAAACAGGTCCACTGAAGATGCAATTAGTATACTTACATCAAAGTTATACAATTTAATGAACAAAAAAATTCCAACTCTTTGCATCTTTGTCCACTTGGCAAAAGCATTCGACACACTAAGTCATTCCCAGTTACTCGAAACAATGGAAAATATAGATTTCAGAGGAATCTCACTTCAACTCATTCATAGCTACTTAAGCAACCGTAAGCAATGTGTGAAAATTGAAAATGAAGATAGTGAATTCAAAGAGGTGCAATATGGAGTTCCGCAGGGAACGGTCTTAAGACCTATTTTTTTCAATATTTATGTCAACGACCTATTCGAAATTGAGTCGAAGGGTTGAGCTTCGCCGATGATACAGTAATTAATTTTCAATCGAGTAGTTGGGATGAGTTAAAAAATACTGTGGAAAAGGATTTCAAAATTATAACACACTGGTTTAAATCTAACTTACTTACAATTAATTTCAATAAGACTCATTTCTTACCTTTCGCTTCCTACAATAACCACTTACCGACGTACAGTGTTCTCGACGTATCCACAGAACATTCTATTACCCATATACAATCTGTTGAAAATACGAAATATCTTGGTATATACATTGACAGCTTCCTGAAATGGGATACATACAAACTTTATCACCAAAAAGATTCGATGCTTGTTGCCAAAATTCAAATTTCTTGTAGGAAAACTCACGTATGATCAGCTGATAATGATATATTAGTAGAAAGTCACTAGAAACACATGTCAAACAACTAAAAGTTATTCAGAAATATATATTGAAAATTATCATGAAAAAACCTTATTATATTGTTAATATTTGCCTAATGCATTCATTTTATATTCACCTTGTATATTAAAAAAGGATTGTCAAGTAGACATTGAATAAAGAATAGTTCGAAAAACGTCACCCATTTTTAGTTATCGAATTTTCTCCATTAAAGAAACTGAACCAGCCCCAAAGACTCTCTGGAAGACATTCAGAAGTCAATACTGAAATTAACATTGGTCCTTCGATCCTGAATAAAGAAAAGTGTGAAAATTTGAGTCAACAAAAATGAGTGATATCGAAAAGATGTCAGAAAATATTCCGAAAGAAAACGTCCCACGTCGAAGCAGCAGAATTCGAACTAAGACATGTGATTCTTCAAGACAACGCCCAGAAAAAGACAACATGGAGAGTGCTGAACATTCGGTCAACAATGAAACTACCGCTGATGCCCAGAAAACCCAAGAGGTCAGAAAAGGAGATATTGAAGATACTTTCAAAAAAATTAAAAAAAAGGACAAGACATCGAGTTCTAGTAGGAAAAGTATTGCCGAAAGAAAGAATAGAGATAGATTGAAGGAAAGAAAAAAAAAAAAATTTAAAAAAATTTAAAATTATATAAAAAAAATATTATGGAAGAAACATTATTTTGGATCAAATCTGAGAAAACTTCTTCATTTGGTAATAGTTCTATAAAAGAATCCGATAAAAATGCGATGATAAAGGACTGGCTAACAGATTTTCCATTGGAATTTGAAAAATCCAGAAAAATATCTGAAGATGGACCTGAACAAAATATAAAAGAAGCACCGAAAAATGTCGATAATTGTGGCTATACATCACTGATCAGACGACAAACTCTCGATAGAAATTTACCTTCCTTTGATGGAAATCCTTCCGAATGGCTTGTATTCATCAACGAATTTCAGGAAACGACACAAATGTGTGGTTATTCGGATAGTGAAAATCTTTTCAGACTAAGAAAATGTTTGGAAGGTGAGGCAAGAGAATCGGTGAAAATGTTATTGATATCGCACAAAAATGTTGCAGAAATTTTGGAGACACTCACGCATCTATACTGGAGACCTGAGTTCATTATCAGATATCTTATCGATCAGGTTCGATCTACACCCACTCCTAGAGATAATAAGCCTGAGACAGTTGTGAAATACTCCACATCTCTGAATAACTTAGTTGCTGCTGTGAAACACCTTGATAACGATGTCTACATCAAAAACCCGATTCTCCTGGAAGAGTTTGTATCTAATCTAACGGTGAATTGGAAACAGCAATGGTCAATTCAGGCTATTAAACTTCCTCAAGTGACCCTTTTGGAGTTTTCAAACTGGTTGAAAGATATCGGAAGAGCAGCTAGTCTTCTTTATAATCCAACAGTGAAACCGGACCGATTTCAGTCAAGGAAATCTGAAACAGTTTTGACATCTGATGACAAAAGAGGATTGTCAAAATCCTGGAAATGTGTGATGTGTTCCGAAACGAAACATCATTTGGGAGATTGTCCCTCCTTCGCAAACATGACAGTGGATGACAGATGGAAAATCGTCACTCAAAACAAATTGTGTATATCATGTCTCAAACCAAAGCACCGCATGAATGATTGTTTCATGAAGAAAATATGCTCAGTGAATGGTTGCATGTTGAAACACCATAATTTACTTCACAATACCAATTTCAGAACTAGAGATTATACTCTTCCGGTACAACGAATAGTGACTGAAAATACTCAACAAGAATCTGTTCACATTCACAGAATCAGTTCTGATGATATTGTATTGCGAACTGTACCTGTTATCATAGAAGGTCCGAAAGGAAAAGCTTCAATTTATGCCTTATTAGACGAGGGTTCGACGGTCACACTACTTGATGAAAAGGTTGCTGATGAAATTGGAGCAGAAGGTGAAATCACTCCTCTACAATGCAGTGGACAAACAATCAGATTCACAAAGACAAGTATTCACGACTTATTGATCTGACAATTAGAGGAGATTTCAGTGATTCAAGAATATTCTCAGTAGATGGTGTACGCACTGTTGAAAATCTTAATCTACCGAGACAATCTCTTAATATGGAGAATATCATTCAAATTTGCCCCAATCTTCAAAATATTCCTGTGAAGTCCTTCAAAGATATACAACCAAAATTACTGATAGGTTCAGACAATTACGACTTGATAATGCCAAGGAAATATATAGAACCTAAAAGATATGGACCCAGAGCCACATTGACCAAATTGGGTTGGGTGATTAATGGACAAATAATTGGAGGAAGAATCCGACCAGCATATAATTTTCATATTTGTGAAAATGATATAGAAAACGATCTACTACATGACATTGTTGAAGAATCATTTAAACTAGATGAGAGTGGACTAACTTCGACAGATATCAACATTTCTATTTGTGATCAAATATGTTTTTATCGGATGGAGAAAATGACACGACGAATCGGAGATCGCTTCGAGACGGGGCTTTTATGGAAAAATGAGAAGTTGTCGTTTCCGGATAGCAAGGAGAAAGCATACAACCGTTTGCGATGCCAGGAAAGAAAAATGGATGAAGACATGGAATTTGGACGAACATATTGTCAGAAAATTGAAGAATACCTAACAAAAGGGTACCTGAGAAAACTATCCGAAGAAGAGATCACTCTTGAAACAAAGACATTTGGTATCTGCCGCACTTCGCAGTGAGAAATGTTAATAAACCAGACAAAATACGTCTAGTTCTGGATGCTGCAGCAAAGTCACACGGATTCAGTTTGAATGACATGTTGTATCCAGGACCAGATCTTCTTTCTCCAATTTTGGGAATATTATGGACATTTCGACAGAGAAAGATAACCTTTTGTGGAGATATTCGTGAAATGTTTCACCAAGTCGTTATCAGAAAAGAAGATCGATCAGCTCAACACATCTTATGAAGAGGATTCGATAGAGATTGCGAACCCGATACATTCGAAATGAATGTAATGATATTTGGTGCAACATGTTCCCCCTGTTTGGCACAGTACGTAAAGAACAAAAATGCGAGAGATCACATGAAACAATATCCAAAAGCATGCAGTGCTATTATCTCTAAACAGTATGTAGATGACTATCTCGATAGCTGCGATAACGAAGAGGAAGCTTTAGAACTGATAAATGATGTAATACAAGTGCACAAAAAGGGAGGATTTGAAATATGTAATTGGCTCTCAAATTCAAAAAAAATAATGCAGATTTACCCGAACACTTACGACTCCAGAAACTCAAGAATTTCAATAGTGACACACAGTTACCAATTGAACGTATACTGGGTGTTCAATGGGATGCAGAAAGCGATGAATTCACATTCAAGTTGAACGTCAACAATGGGTCATATGGAATTTTGGATTCTGTTGAAATTCCTACGAAAAGACAAGTGCTTCGATTGATTATGACCATATTCAATCCGCTGGGTTTTATCAATCATCTCATAATCAAGGGACGAATGATATTACAAGACTTATGGACGCAAAAAATTGGATGGGATCATAAAATTCCCGAAATTACATTTAAAAAATGGAAAATTTAGTTACGAGAAGTAAAGTCTATTCCAGAGATAAGGATACCAAGATGTTATTCTGCAAATATTCCGGATGCCAAATCGATTCAATTACACGTTTTCTCTGACGCGAGCACAAAAGCTTATGCAACTGTGGTATATTTGAGAATTGAGCTTGACAACGAAGTTCACATTTCTTTTGTCTCTTCCAAATGTAAGGTGGCGCCACTGAAACCATTGATGACTATCCCAAGACTTGAGTTGGAAGCTGCTCTCATGGGAAGTAAATTAGCACACTCTATCAAGAAATTCCTGGAAATTTCAATCGAAAAAACAACTTTCTGGTCAGATTCAAAGATAGTACTTTCATGGGTGAAGACAGATACGAATAAACTCAAGCAATTTGTTTCCAACAGAATACAAAAAATTTTGGAACATTCAAACAGTCATGACTGAAGATGGATTCCTTCTAAGCTCAATTCAGCCGACAGAGCCACAAGGGAGACTATATCCAAATATGAAAAGGACTGGTTTGAGGGTCCAGATTTCCTGAAACAGCCCCCAGAATATTGGCCACAAGATAATGGAGTTCATGACGCAGACACCCGAGAAATGAAGAAAGAATTAATTAGTCTGATATCAGTCAAAAACAATTAGCCATTGCCTGATGTCATGAGATTTTCTTCTTGGGGTAAACTCGTTAGGTGTACAGCAAAAGTTTTGAAATTCATCGGGAGATGTCAGAAGAAAGATGTTTGTATTGAGGTTTCTGCAGATGAACTGAGAGAAGCTGAGAAATTGTGGTGGAAAGAAGTCCAAAACCATTGTTTTCCAGAAGAACTCAATAGAATAAACAAAATGATGATTTCAAAGGAAATAAACTAAAAAATGTAAGCACATATTTAGATGCAGAAGAGATATTGAGAGTGAGAAGCAGAATAAGTGTAGACATTCCTAATTTCCAAAATAATCCTATCATTTTAGATGGCAAACATAGGTATACATATCTTCTCGCCCAACAATATCACTTGAAATTCAATCATCAAGGAATTTTGACTGTCATCAATGAATTGCGACAATTCTATTGGATTGTTGGGCTAAGAAACCTAGTGAAAAAAGTTTGGCGTGATTGTCAAAGTTGTAAAAATGCAAGATCTTCTCCCAAAGTACTTGTGATGGGAAATTTACCTGATGCCAGAACTATGCCATATTTCCGACCATTCACTTTCTGTGGAATGGATTATTTTGGACCTTATCAAGTCAAAATAGGAAGAAGAGAAAAACGTTACGGGGTGATTTTCACATGCCTGACAGTTCGTGCAGTACATTTAGAAATGGCCAATTCCCTAACGACAGACTCTGCCATAATGGCAATTCAGAGAATGAGTGCCAGAAGAGGTTGCCCAAGTGAAATTTTCAGCGATAATGGCTCCAATTTAAGAGGAGCAGATCGAGAATTGAAAGAAGGTTTAGTCGAGTTCAACCAGGATGAATTCGTAAGGAAATTGTCTCTCAATGGAGTTACTTGGAAATGGAATCCTCACACATGGGCGGCATCTGGGAAAAATTAATTAGATCTGTGAAAGTGACTCTAAAAGCGGTTTTGAAAGAACAAGCACCAGCAGAAGAAGTTTCACACACATTATTCTTAGAAGTTGAATACATGGTCAATTGTAGACCTTCAACCGATGTGTCTTTAAATTTCGAAGACGAGGAGGCTTTAACTCCTAATCATTTTTTATTGGGTCTCCAGCCTAACAGAGAACAGACTTTTTTGCAAAGTTTCGCATCTGATTCTGAACATTCAAGGAAACTTTGGAGAATTACTCAGGATTTCAGCAATAAATGTTGGAGAAGGTGGATAAAGGAATATTTACCATTTTTACACACGAGATCAAAATGGCACATTGAGAATAAGCCATTGAGAATAGATGATCTACTGATCATCGTAGATGAATGTGTACCTAGGAACGTTTGGCTAAAGGGATTAGTCACAGCAATTTTTCCAGGAAGAGATGGTCGAATACGTGTTGCTGACATCAAAATGGTGTGTTCCGAAGGCCTGTGTCGAAGTTATGCATCTTGGATGTGAGGAAATCGAATGAGGATGAAAAATAATATTCTTCATCGAGGCGGAGAATATTATATTGTTAATATTTACCTAATGCATTCATTTTATATTCACCTTGTATATTAAAAAAGGATTGTCAAGTAGACATTGAATAAAGAATAGTTCGAAAAACGTCACCCATTTTTAGTTATCGAATTTTCTCCATAAAAGAAACTGAACCAGCCCCAAAGACTCTCTGGAAGACATTCAGAAGTCAATACTGAAATTAACAAACCTTATACTTACCCTACAGATGAACTCTACGATGAATCACAAATATTCGACATCAAACAACTGTTCTCCCTAACAATTCTGACAAGAATTCATAAAACAGGAAATAACTTAGCTGAGATTGATCACATATATCACACCCGACATAAAGCTCATATGTTATTTAAATTCCCCAAACCAGAAAAAACAATTTTTCAAGAGTCATTTTGCTACCTTGGCCCAAAACTCTTCAATTTCTTACCTGATGATCTCAAATTTCTCAAACCAAATACCTCGAAATACAAACACGACCTCAAGAACTGGTTGCATTCCACGCCGAGATACCTTATACATAATCTTATTAATTGCAAAGATAATCAATACTTAAAATTACTAGTCAAATAATGATCATCCCTTTTCCAAGAAATAACTTTACTTTAACCATCTGTTCAACTGTAATTTTACTACATATATATATATATATATATATATATATATATATATATATATATATATATTTTTTTTTATTTTTTATATTCAAAATTATTACATATTGCTCCTATTGTATTTATTTGAAAGATATTCCATAATTTGAACTTTAATTCATTCCTTGTTAGGATATGTATATATATATATATATATATATATATATATATATATATATATATATGTGCGTGTATTGTATGTATGTATATATATTCTCTAAACTTTTTTTATTGTAATCTTGAATATACCATGCCACGGACAAGGATTCCCTTTTGTGGCTATGTATTCATTCAGCTTTTATTTAACTCTTGCTTCGTTCATATGTCATGTCATTCTGTCATTCCTTCCGGTTCAAAATTTGGAGCACCTGCCGACATCCGATTGAGCTGAAATTTGGCAGGTGTTCATAATTCCGGTGACAATGCATTATGAAATTGTTGTCAGAGAAAAAAACAAAATGACGGCTCTATAATGGCAGACCAGTTTTGTGATTATGGCCAGATTCGATTCAAAATTGGTATGTCGGGGTTTTTGGGGTCGGAGATTATGAATTTAGTCGAAGATTATTGATTTTTTCATTGAAAATGAAAAATGTCTTATTCCTCAAGACAGCTGACTACAAAAACCTATATAATAGGTGTATGTGGTCGCATATCCATCGAAAAACAACTACTTCCCTGGCTAATGCCTCGCCGGACGTTGTATGACATCCGATGGATAAACGTGCAAAGTCCTACGAAGTACTTTGCAAATGTTTGTTGCGAAATGGATCAATAGTAACCACTTCACTCAGGCTGACCACGTGTAGACCGGTTTCGGGGTATTTGCCCATCATAAAACATTTGCAAAGTTCCTTGTAGGACTTTGCACATTTATCCATCGGATGTCATTACGTCCGTCGCCAGGGAAGTAGTTATTTTTCGATGGATATGCGACCACATAGACCTATTGTATAAGTTTTTGTAGTCAGCTGTCTTGAGGAATAAGACATTTTTCATTTTCAATTAAATTATGGCTGGCTATCAAGAATGTTACAGATTTCTGTCTTTTTGCAAATATTGATTTTTAGTTAAAATTCGTAAATTGAAGATGGCAACTCCAAGATGGCGGATGAGTTAATCTTTAGATTGTCTCCTCATTGAAGGACTTACAGGAAAAAGGCCTCATAATAATGATGCTTTAACAAAAATGCATAGATTGAGGCGTACTTAAGTACTAAAAAGCACAAAATAAAATAATTTTTAAAACACCTTATTAAAGACATTTAAATGTGCTAAAAAGTAAAACATAATTGCTTTGGATCTGTGACGTAGGTTATTCCGTGAATTATAGATTCAAAAGCTTGTCGCTTTTGTATTCGAACTGAAAACAATTATTTGTCAATGTAATTTTTTTGATTTAAGAATAGTTCTCATCCAATTAGGTAGCACATGAAATTCAGTTCGTGGAATTTGCCTTTTTTTTTCGTTTCTGTGTACTAATATATTCTGTGGCTTTGATGTGAAATCGCTATCCTTCCTTTATGTGAAGTAATAAATGACTACATCTCAGTAGTAGGTTAATTGAGGCCTCAGTATGAAATCACCTATTTCCTTCAAAATCGGAGACGAAACATGAACATTATCAAATTTCCAAAATCCGGTTGGAAGAGTGAGTGATTATTGAGGAAGACTACAACAACTTCCACTGTGATTATGAGGAAAAATATTTGTATTAAATAAATAAGAATATTATTTTTATATTAATTATACATGACTCAATGTTTTTAACATATTTAAATCTTTGAATTAGGGCATGGTGGTAACTTATCCTGGCAAAAAACCATGTTCTGTCAGAGTAGATCAATTGGACCGTAATAAAGAACAGCAAAATGAGAAAGACTACGAGTTCCCAGAAATTGTGCATTTTGGTATTAGACCACCACAACTGAGTTATGCCGGAAATCCAGAGTGAGTATTTTTTAATGAATTAATTTCGTTAAACACAATATTTGTTTAGTTTGGCGTTAGCCAGTTTGTCTTCTTGTAAGAATATCACATTTTCTAAAACTTGAGTTGTTTTGAAGTTCTCGCTTCGAATTTTATCCACTCAATTTCATTCAGTTACTCAATGTACAAATATCGATCACTTGAATTATTGGTCTTCTGCAATTTTAGAATATTTGTTTTTTACTGCTATAAAAAAATCGAGGGTTCCCAAAGTAAAAAAAACACTCATATTTTCAGTTGTAAAAAATTTGCATGAATACCTTTTGCATTTTCCTCAACCTGAAAGTCAGCAATGTGGAAACCAAGTAAAAACAGCTGTGATGAACTCAATGAAAATGAATGCGAAATAATTGTGTGTGAAACCACCACCTTTCCAAAGTCAGACTACTTGTTCGTTATAAAAAAAATATTAAGATTAATGCCGTGCATTCATTTTCAATTACCATCCATATAGTAGTGTAAGGAAGTTGTGCAAAAATCTAGCAAGCGATTGTTTATCAATGACTCATTTGTCAAATATTAGTGGTAAATTTTCATGAAATAAGTATTCCAAAAGAATATTTCGAAGCAAACATGTGCTGTCACTACGAAATATCAATCAATCTATAGTTCATTGCTTCTCCTAAAACTGTTTTACGATGTTAATTATAAGTTGCCATGACGACTTTACCGAACTAGTCCAGTAAAGTGTCATTTTGCGGCCTAGGCCAGTATCCACAGTAGACATTTTGCGGAGCAAGTATAAAAAAATATTTTTTGTAGATGAGGTTGGATGGTGTCTGATGCGCCCAACCCCTAAAATCACCCATAAAATATTTATGGTCAGCCATAATTTTATCGTCTTTTTTTTAAGTTTTTCGCAAATATGCCAAGTGGGATCCAAACGAATGGTAATAAAAGACATGGGGAAGATATCGATAATTTTACTTTCAACTAATTTTGAAATGGATTTTATTTGTTCTGCGAACCATTCCATCGAGTCCAATCCTCGATAGCTATCGAAATACAAAAGGCTGTCATCGTAAGTACATTTGAAATAAAAACCGGCGCTGAAAGTGTGTTTTTGGTATTCCGACGTTTTGAATTTGGTTCCATCATCAGTGAACGGTTTCAAAATCGATTCAAAAATCGCATAGATTATGAATGGAACATTTTTTTTGTGTACAAAGGGTGTTCATAAAATAAGTTGTGGAATCATCTGCTACTCAAAGATAAACTTTAGTCACTATTTTCCATTGTTCAAGATAACCTCTTGGGGGTATTCATGTTGAAAAGGAAAACATTCCAAATTGAATAGAAAGATTTCTCTGTCATATTTTGGAAAAACAAATTGTAGTGATTCGACTTTTGGCAGTTAACAAAATGATTGTCTAATTTCTCTGGATTTTTGAAATCATTCAGTCAGAAATGAACTTTTTTCGGTCTTTTCGTCAAAGACTTTCCCACGATGACAAACTTGATTCTTGTCGCTGGAATTCCAGACAGACTGGCGCCAATCATCGGCAAACATGTAAATATTCAATTGTACAAACAAGCGATTTAAAAATATCGGTCGTATCTGACAGTGGAGACGTATGGTGGTTTTTCATCATGTTTATTCATTATATTGGCCGTGTCTGTCAGTGGATACTTGAGGTATAGATTTTTTATTTAGAAGTAGATATTTTTGTACGGTAACCGTATTTGTTTTTATGGCAGGGCCCCAATACAATCTCAGGTATCTCAGACTCCGGTGACAGTATCTAGAGCTGAAAGACACCCCAGACAGGTCCCCTGAACGGGCATTCCATTGTTCTCTCATCGTTCAGCAGCCTTGTTTTTAACTCGCTTTCATTAGCTTTAACGTATGTATATATGTATGAATGAATTTAATAGAATATTTCAATTCAATTTCTACCCACTTCCAGACTTCCGAATCATTTGAAATTTTGCACAGGTATTAATACAATAAATCCATAGGTAAGACCTGGTATTCTCGCCAGCCTAATTTGCATTTGGTAATCTCAGCACTTTCACCAAAAGTTAGTAAAAACGTCAATCCCATATGGTTGAATCAAGTTTTTCTCACGGAATTACAAAGTTTAGAAACACGCTTATTTAGCAATATGAACTAAAAAGTTAAAAATACGCTTTTGTAGCAATATGGACTAAAACTTTGAAAATAAGAATAAAGTCATTGACCAAATATGGATTTTAACGTTTAAAAAGCGTGGGGTGCTCTCTACTTACTTTTCATAATGTCCATTACGAACCGCTAAAGATAAAAAAATTAAGACAACTGATATCACCCCACGCTTTTTTTCTTTGAATTTAATTTTTTTGTCGATTTTTCTTATATGGTTGGGCCCCAATATGGCTCCCATAATGTTCCCAGGCATTTCAGACCTCCGTGGCAGCCCCCAGAGACTCCCAAACCCTATGTCAGTTCTAGCACAGCTGGGACTGTGCTCAAATCGGCATAGCATATCTACTCACGGCAGCAATGTGTCGAGATTGTTTATGATAATTTTCCTCAATCTGTAGCAGTTCATCGTATTCTTTTTTCTGGTTTTTAAATATTTTCAACATATCAAGTTTCACCATTTTTTGCTTTTTTACAGACTGTAATACTTGCTGACCAGGGAATTTATTTCACAAACAATATTTTTACGATGCGCTACTTTACTGCTTATTGTTTACGACAAATGTCTACGGGTTGACGTCACCAGACTTTCTAACTGAACCGTGGCAAATTTGAAGAAGATAGTAAATTCTAAACTGACTATATAAACAGCCGCAGATCCCGTGGGTTCATTCATTCGAGTACAGTTACAGTTAGTAGTTCATTCATTTTAGTGAGTTCACTCAACTCATTACGAATCTATCACTGTCCGTTGTTCACGACGAATGTCGACGGGTTGATGTCACCAGTTGTCAGAGTATATTATTGTGCTCTTTTTTCGAAGTATAAATAAACGGACATTATTTAGTCACGTATTTTAATAAAAACGATTCCCAGTTTTGTAACAGTTGGTGTCAAAAGTGAGTATTTTAGTGACTATTCAAGAACAATTAATGGTGATATGAGAAATACACTTTATGACGACATGGAGGCCATACTGGAAATGATCTACCAAGAGTTTTCCGAGCAAGAGAGACGAATGCTGGAGGAAAAACGAATAGAACGACAAAAGGAGGAGGAACAATGATAGAGAAAAACAAGAAGAGTGAAAAACAAGAGGCAAAAAAAAATAGAAAGCATTTATCGAGCAGATTATTCAGAAGACCGAGGGGCCAATCGTGGAACTGATGGAAGACGTCGATGCGGTTGCTTCGTTGAAAATCCAAGACCACCGCGATAGGGTTGCCACATCGAACAATTCAGTGAAACCTCCGACTTTTGATGCACAGTCGCCATGTTCTCTATATCATAAACAGTTTGAAGCTGCAGCATTGGCCAATGGATGGGACGATGAAGAAAAGGCTACTGCACTTATAGTGGCTTTGAGAGGACCTGCTTTGGCTCTGATTGCTGATTGCAGCTCTGGAATTAAGGTAAGGCGATCAACATCGAGAACAGCTGTACTGGGCACAGTTGAAAACTAGAGTGCAGAAATCGGGTGAAAGTCTGCAGGAGTTTGAAGCAGATGTGCAGAGACTTATTCAGCTTGCCTACAAAGAACAGTTGGCGGTGCAGGTATACATTGATGGATTGGGAGAGATTGAAATACAAAGAACCCTGAGATTGGCACACTTTAATAAATGTAGTGAAGCTTTGGTCCGTTCCTTGAAAGTGGAAGCGACTTTCAACACCTCAAGGCCGAAAGTGAGGGCGGTATCGATCGAAGAGCCACCTCAGAAAGTTAACACAAAGTGACGGTAGAAAGCGGATGTTTAGTGAAATATTAGAAAAAATTAAACCCAGAAATAGCAGCGATACTAACCAACTAACTAACTAACCAAGAGAAAACTGTTTCAGATGTGGGAGGAGGGGACATTTTTCAGGATTGTGAAATAATCTGAAAAATTTAAAATGTCATAAAACGGTTCTAACAATCAGATCAATTTATTCTAAAGTTAAAGATAAAACTCCATTATTTTCAATGTCAAATGTAATTTGAAATCGATCATAGATTTGATGATACTATTGAGAGCTGTTTATTATAGAAGTCAACTCAATATATGTGAAGGTATTTAGATTTCAGATTGATAAGTAACAATGGACTTTTTCCCCATAGTCAATTGTTGAATTCTGTAATTAGTTGAAAAAAGTTGGTGTTAAATTCCAACGCCAGACTTGGCACAATTCATACCAGACTCTTTATTATAAATGGATCAAAGTTGAGTTCCATTGATCTACTGATGAAGTGTGGGTCGATTAGTAATCATATCAATGGTTCCAAAATTATCTAGTGAACATCTTTTAACTTTTTCCTCCACAGTTTTTGTCTGCCTTGTACCATTATTACCATTTCTAGTTGGGTTAATTTTTTCTAGTCGTTTTATGCTAATAATTTATTTTTGAATCTATACGAATCTTCATGTACCAGAAATTCCTTCATTACTTTTTTAGATATCAGAAAGCTTGGAGGGACTATGTCAAATTCAGGCATTTGTTAGCCAATATGTCAAAACCAACATATGAAGACAAAAGGAAATTGGAAGCAAAGGAAAATAAACTACTTGAAATGCGAACACAAGGAAAAATGAAGAGAGATGTCACTGTTGCTGTTTCTTCAGAGGGCTTTTATAGAACAGGAATCATGTGTGATATTATACAGGTACATAAAAATATTTATCAGTTAACATTTTTTGGATAATAGGTAAAGTGCTAAAATATAGATAAATAACAGTTTCTGCCATAAGAAACATGAATGTTTTTTGAAATATTCATACCAAATGATATCACTAGTCATATCTACTATAAAATGGATAACTTTATTAATTTTCAGTGAATATTAAATAACTGTTTTTCATTTTTCCAAACCACTTTATTCATATATGACTGAATATTCATGAATTCCCACTAAAATGTTCCTAACTTCCAAACCAAAAAGAAACAACCTATCTTCGTAAGGGTCTTTTCCCTCTTCAAACTGATCTTTGCACTTAATTAGGGTTTGTACAGTTACCTCGGGCGCTGCCTTTTGTTTATAGTGGGCCGCCTCAGTGAAGAAACAAAACACTCCAGGGGTGACTATAGTATTGACAAACGCAAAGGGGCCAGAAGGGCAAACTTTACTTGCTCAAAACCTGGGTGTTGGCTGCGTAATAGATAGTTCTACTCAAACCAGTGACTAGGTAAATAAAATACCCAATTCCAAACAAATCCAATCAATTTTATTCTATCATGGGGAATGTTTAAGCAGTAGTACGAAAGCTCAAATAAACGGGTGCAACAACGGCAGTTATTTACGTTACAGTGTTAGACAGTGAGCGGGTGTCAAAATGCAAGTTTACGGGCGGCCAAAGCTATGAAGTAGAGGGAGGCAGTTCGTCGTGTTCCATGTGAACGATGTCTTAGTTTATTTTCGGCGTCGTAGGAAAGCTTCTTTTATAGTGGTTTTTATTCCATACTCCTATTTCTGTCCTGTGCGACTGTTAATGTGGCAAGTCTTCAGAACAATGTCCCAACTGGCTAACTATAGAACCAATCGTGGTACTTCCGACACCTATCTCTATCCTGCGCGACTGTTAGTGTGGCAAGCCCTTAGAACAACAACCCAACTGACATATTTTACTTGTTCAGCTAACTAGACCATTATTTTAGAGTTTACGTGCACGGTACATCTCTCGAACTGTGTCCCTATTGAAATGTATGCTCACCGATCTTAGGTCACGTAGTTACAGTTGCACCAAGTTACTATTCTACTATCTCGCGTGGTGGTTCGGAGCTTATATGGAACGGTACGGATTTTTATATCGTGCGATGAAGTGTACTTCAACCGATTTTCCCTCTCTCCTAACTATTATTTATGCTCATGCGCGTACAGATAATTTATGGACTTTAAATATTTTCCTGTCTTCTCCTCTAGTATTCTGTGACGTCAGGTTTCGGCTGCGAGAGGCGAGGTGGAATCTGGTCAGCTCAGGAACAACTGATTCTCTCAATCTCTTCTCGTGGAGGTTCCAAATACTTGCCCACTCTGGAATTTCTTCTATATTAAGCAGGTTGGGCGCAATATTGGATGTATGTAGAATATACAGGCATATATATCTCACAATATATTAACAGTTTCCTCACATTATATCTTACAAAACTTTAAATATATAAAGCAAAATGAAGCCTCCTATAGGTCTCATCAAGACACTCATTGACACAAGACACAAACCGAACCTGATTCCAGCAAATTGGAGGCTAAGGAGGTGTCAAGATGGGCCCGGGTACTGGGCGACCAAAATGTTTAATGTACTACCATTATGTGCAAAAAATTAAAAAAATCCTATTAGAGAATGCTTTCTATTCAGTAAACGAATTTCTCTCTTATCGTTTTATGTAGTATTGTAGGTAAAATTGTACATTCACTATCGTAGTTTTAGGTAATTTTATTAGCTTTTACTTAAGTGTATTGCATTGTATTTTAATAGTGTTAAATTTAAATTTAGTTTATTTATTGCTATGACCTGAGGTGTGTAAAACAATGAAATTGTGATTAATATGAATAAATTGAATACTGAGTAAACTAAGAGCTCTACTATATGATAAGGAGTTGACTCTAGTAATCCTTTAACAGCATAACTGTTCTTAGCAGGGGACCCCTTGCAGTTTTAGGATGCTGTGATTCACACAGTACAACCTGCCATAGTGCTTGGTGTGGATCTAGAATCTAATGTTTTGTCCATATATACGATATTGTGATAGTTACACAATCTAAAAAAACACCCAGATTGAACAGTGGGTTGAGGCATTCAACAATCCAAGTTTCATCCAACTCCATATTTCCAAACCTACAGAAAACGTGAAAGACAGAGACATTTCCATTAACTTAAATGCGGCTCCAGTCACCAGTTTGATTCCCAAAAATGACAAATTGTTATGGTTGGAATAATGTCCATTAACATTAAACACCATCCAAATCACTCCTGACTTTTCATCAGTTTTGAGCTGCCATTTGTAGTTCAATGAATCTTGATGATGAATTACCCACTCCTATCAAGGTGGAAAAAAGAAGTAAGTATATCAGTCATAACCTCAGCCTTGGGTTTTTTGTATTATTGGCAATAGATTGTCCAGATCATACAAAGATGCCGTCAGATTTACCGTCATAACGTATTCTGCACTCTCATGGCTTAGTTATTTAAAGGATCCAACAGGGAGATTGGCCCATTTAAAAAATATGATTTCGATATAGTGCAAAGTATGGCAAGCATATTATTGTTCCTTGAGATGATATACATTGGCCAGACAAACAGGAGAATCAAAATTCTTAAAGAACACAAAACATCTTATAACCAACAAAAGAAACAACATCTTTTCAAAAACAACTAGAGAATCCATCTAAACTGAGAAGCGACCATATAGTCTAAATAATGGGATGAAAATGAAATATAATGTATTGCATCCATGACAATTTTGGACAAATCACATATACAAAGAAAAAAAGACAATCATAAAACAACTGATGCCTCGACGAACATTGGATAACATCCGATGGATAATTGTGTAAGTCGAAATACAATTAAAACTATTCGTAGAAAGTTGAACAAATAAGAGGCTGAAATACAGTAAAAACAGATATGAAGCTAAAATAACAGTAGTTGTCAGCAAGTGAGTCCTTGAGTAATTCACTGAACTCGTCAATTGTAGAGGCTCATTCTAGTACGAATCATTTTCAATGTTTTTCTAGTGGTAGTTCCCTTATATCTCAACAGATTTGCTTTTTTTCAGTCTTTTCATATGGGACACAATGTTATGACTTTTACGGGTGTACAAGGTGTGAGCATTTGAGGGTATTGTGAAAGTATGTATATTTTTTCTTATGTGTTAGATTTTCATAGACAATTTGTGCAGTGTCATAATGCCGAGATTTCGAAAGAGTGGTTTGCAATGTTCATCTCATTTATCTTTTGCAATGCTATATAAGGCATTTTTTTGTAAGGAACTAGCAATAACATGGACATATACCTTGGCCTACCAATGACTGTAACAATGAAACATAACACAACAACCAAATTAGAGGAGCGATAGGATAACAACGAATCCATTAGAGTTCTTCTGACTATACAAGAGGTGAGTTGCGCAAGAGTGAGGCATGAGGACATGTTTACCCAGGAGTGACCATTCACTGCTATAATTTGTGAAGTACACTAGACATCACCTGAAGATTTTGTCGAAATATCACAAAGTCGGACCTTTTGAGGACCAATATTACACACACACAAATACACAAAGTGAATAAATATATTTCGAAATCAATTTTGACTGAATGGATGTATAATGTAATTTTTTAACAAAGAACAGTGGCCAAAAATAAAATATTCGTAGAATACCCATATTTTTGGGAACTACTGTCCGCCTGGCCAATATCTCGCTAATTTGAGTGGCGCGATATAAGTTGATCTTAGGAAAATATTCACAATTCCTCGATGCAAGATACAAAGTACACTCCACAGTTACTTAGATAATAACTGAATGTAAAAAAGGGCAGTAGTTGTGTGAAGTTGTAATAGGTCCGGTATTCTAGGTTAATCTACTATTATTTTAAAATTTATAAAAATATATTTTGTTTGCTTGGATATACATTTAAATATGTGGAATTCGAACTGAGTTTAAATAAGAGTAATGTTTATAACATATAAGTGGCTGGCGATTCAAATTTAAACCTTTAGTCGAGATAATTATTGATCGACTTCGGGTTTTTTTCTACATGTTCTTGTTTTCAAAATTGTGTCTCGGCATTAGATTTGAAGCATGTTCGAGCAGTCCTTCAGTTTTTTGTTGTGATAGATAGCTAGATGTTTGTTGATCTTTGAAGTTATCACACAATACATTTAGAATGACACTTATCAGACTAGTAAAAAAAATAATTATATGCAACTGTTGCGGATCCTGAGTCTTCAGGGCCCTACGCTGATTTTAATAAGGAAATCCATTTTTAGCTCACTATGAAATCATGAAAATCAGCAATATTTTACAAGGTACACAGAACTGACAGCAAGAATTGACATCTTTGAATGAAAAACAATGAGAAAAATATAGAAACAATCCGATAACCAAACTGAACAATCAACATAAAGGAGAGCTGAATTCAAAGAATATATAGTTTTCCACATTTTGTATTCGCATACTGTTTTATTGCTCATTAAATGAAATAATGGAAGTTGATGAATAATTTGATCTCAATTCTTTCATGATGGTTTGTTGTTCGTTGCTGCCTCACAGCTGGTAAGTGACAAGGACAAATATACTTGTTATAACTCTTATGGTTTTCTGTATACAAATTTTGAAAAACCCTTTTTCCTCTCTCTCTCTCTAAACATTGACTTTTTATTGATTCGTCAATATTTCTTAAAATCGAACGTTGTCACTGTATCGGAATATATTCTATCTCTTTTGTTGATATTTTCAACCAAATGATTTTTGATTCGTCTTCAACTCTTCCTGCTTGAACCATATCATTGATTTCTTGGTAGTGAGCGTTTTGTGAGTCATTATTATTTTTTTCAGCTCCGATGAAATTAGTTAGTTTCATTTTATTCAGACATTTTAAAGATGAATGGTAATATGCGCCAAAATGAGAAACTACGCTGCAGCATAGAAAGGGTACTGGTTTGTCTGGCTATGCATGCCATGCAGAACACCCATTCCTTCACTCACTCCAAGGGAAGTAATTAAAAGTTTACTTCTAATTAAAAATATAATATAATAAATTGATAATTGGTTAAAAGTATAAACATAATTAAAATAGAAATTAAAATATTCAAGATGAGTTTAAACACACCAAATAATATGAGATGAAAATACAAAATATTACGAAGTATCAAGGTATTCATCAACAAAATCACTTGTAAGTGGAGAAGCATATGTCCTCTCCTATGAGCAAGAGGACAACAAATCCCACATTTGCAATGATGTATTTTTTATACATTGTTTTAATTTTATGCATATTTTAATGTTATAACTTTTATATATATTTTAGGAAATGAAAATTATATATATATATATATATATATATATATATATATATACTAATTAAAGTTGGGAATTGAGCAAAACATACTTACAAAGGTAATATAGCGAATAATGCTGAGATATGCTTTTACGATTCATCTGATGTTTTTTTTCTGTATAACAAATATCTTTCTTGTATGCGCTGAATTACCCCAAAATATTAATCCATAACTTGAAATTTAGTGAAGATTATAAATATGCAGTTTTGAGAACATTCAATAACGCAACTGTCTCCCACAGTTATCTTAGCCAAAAGAAATACTCAGTCTATACAATTTCTTTATGTAAGTTTTTTGTCATTAGTCAAGTCTAGGAGTTTTTATAAAGTTAACTTTTTCAATAGATATGTTATATTGATTATTATTAGAAGGCTGAGATCGTGATAGTCAATGTTTGATGGATAAGCCAGTAAAAATGTCTTTTACTGTGCACCATTGGTGCACTTATCAAGCTTGAAAGTTCTCCATCTATTATGATTTAAAAAACATGTATTGTCCAAACAGGTGGTAGGCTCAATTACAGGACACAGTATAGAATTTTGGAATGAAAGTGTGAAGTATATATATATATATAATGAAATATATATATATATATACTTCACACTTTCATTATATATATATATATACTTCACACTTTCATTCCAAAATTGTATATATATATATATACATGTTAAAATAGTAATCATACATTCATGGAACATTCCCAGAGAAAAGACAAGAATCGAGAGAGGAAAAAAAAGAAAAAAAAAAGTAAAAAGGAAGAAAAAGAAAAACAACAAAACGATCGGGGTTCGATAACTATTTGATTTTTAGTATATAGTTATTGTTGCTTCGCTTCTTTTTTTTAAACGGTAATGGTGTTGAAGATATGTGAACTTTCTGGCAGACTTGATTGCAAATAAAGGAGATTTGAATAATATATTTGTTCTTGGTGTTGGTAAGTAAAAACATTGTTCATTTCTACCGTTGATTCTTGGTACATAAAGTCACATAAGTCTGGTTGAGATATTGAGATAGTAGTTTGGGCGGGAGTTGACAAGACTGTTTACCAGTTTGTAAATGAATATGCAAGCCTAAAATGTTGTTCTATTCCCTGACTGGGGTAGACATCATCAAGTTTGTAAATGACGTATTTCATGAACTGTTTCGAGAGATTGAATGTGTGTAGTGTATATAGGTGACAAGACAGCCGCATACTCTAGGCGGGATCTAACAAAAGAATTGAAGAGAGTTACCTCAAACTTTCCATGTTTTGCAAGTCTTTACAGTTTCTAATTATGAGTTAATTGGTGTTGTCAGCGAATATTATCAGTATGACATATCACAATTGAGAGCTAATATGTCGCAGTATCTAAACAAATTGGACAATGAAAAAAAATTAACATATTGACTCTTTTGAAAACACATAATATTCTGTAGAAAATAATTTATGGTCAATGTTCATCAGGTTGTTTGGCCCAAGGCTTTCTCGAAAGTGTCAATAACAATCCATTAACTACATGCTCAAGAAAATCGTTCCAATGGAATAAAACACTATTGCACAAGTAATGTTGGCGACATCATTTATGAAATATTTCGCTCACTTAATCAAATGGTGTCCTCTTAACCTGATATCGTTATTTCTCACAAATAAGTTGATATTCAATTATATATTCACTGAATAGTGTCGTCCATGGAGGATTTTATATGAGTCTTTTAGATCACCAAGCATGCGATAATTTAATAACAAGGTTAAACCTTCGAGCCTACGTTGTAAGGTAGATCTCGAATTTGCCAAGGTACACCATTTGGTTTGCTCAAGTGCATGAATGTCTTTAGCGAAGTATGGGTTCCGACACAGCATACTCGAGTACGGGACTGATGTAGATTCAATATGTTCAGGGGAAATATTTTTGAAAAAGATAGAAATCATATGAGAAATATGATAAGCTTCCTTAATAAAATTTCCAATATGGGTTTCCTACTTCAAATCATGTAATAACAACACTTCTAGATATTTTTATTTATGCCAAATTTGGGACCTTAACATATTGAATCCAATAAATCATAAAATGGAAGAAAAAAAAACGAATGTGGAATTAAGAGTTGGAATTATGAAAATATGTTAAAAATCATCATTATTCGAATTCATTGTTCCACAAAAAAAATGCTCTCATAATTAATAGGAAAATGCTATTTTTTTATTAATATTTCTTCATTCATGAATCAAATAAAAACTTTCACAATGTGAAATATTTCTTATTATATGTTGATATTTATGAATAGGTAATATATTACTATGTGATATTAGTTTTTATACCAATTTTATTCCGTAAACCTGTGAATAATTTATCCAAATCATAAAGATTATTGTATGAAGTGAAATTTGATTAATTAACCATCTTGATATTTTCACCAGTTTGGTGAATGATTTTTAGTGAGGTCATGTTTGTATCATAGACTCGTGTTTACTTCTTTGAGGTACAAAACTAAGATTGGACAGTAAATATATAGGAAAATGAGATGGTATTTTGACCCTTTCAGAAAAACATTCCCTTCAACTCATTTAAAATGTGCCAGTAATTATTCTGCAGAGCTGTTTTCCGAAAGTTTTGTTTGTTTTTCAAATTTGGCGCTGTCTTTTAGCCCAACAAAAATCTAGCTGTGTGAGTTTTCCTTACCGATGACAGTGCCACCTACTGTATTCTAATTTGGAACCGCATATAGTTAGAATTGCATATAACAGTTTTTTGGTAATTTCGTATCATGGAAGTTAGTGACTAAAGTTTATCTTTCAGTCGCAGATGATTCCACATCTGATTTTATTAACATCCTGTTCATATTTTCAAACAATTCAAAAGAGGAATTCAATACACAAAAATAAACTTGATTTGATATAGAATTCATAACATCGATAAATGCATGACACAAAAACAAAGATACGAAAACTAGAATAATGTCACTTTTGATTAACCCAAAAACATTTTCTTTTGATTATTTAGGCGGCCAAAAATATATATAGTTTGAATCTGATCAATTAATTTTCTTTATTAAATTTTATTACATTACATAATATAATTTAATAATGATGACGATAAAAATAAAATGTTTATTTAAAGTAATGTACAATATAGTAACAATGAAACGGGTTGCACCAATATGTATTTACTTATGTAAATATAGATAACTAAATAAAAGCTATAAGTAACAAATAAAATTTCCCTCGTTGTTCTATCATGAGGACGATGAAAACCATGGTTCTTCATCAGAAGATATTTTCACCTCTGAGGATTCCGCTTCTTCAGATTCATCGGTAAAGACCAGTTATATAGGTTACGTTTATAGTATAGTTTAAACTGGGGTTTAAACTGTACTTTAACCTCAAGTTTAAACCGATGAAAATTAAAAATATTTCTTGTGTATCTTCCAGTTACAGAATTTGTATCTAACTTCAAATCACATTGGTTCATCAAAATTTTCTCCGTTTTGAAGAAAAATCAACAGTACTGACAAGAATAACAAGTCAAGTTACAATCAAAACTAGTTGTTTGTGTTTCCCACATTCCTCCGTCCGTGAATTTTCGTTATTGTTTATGATAATTGTACTTGTAACAAAATGGATTGCGGGGGCAGTAGGAGCTCATCCAATTTTCATCCAATCCTGAACCTATTGATGAGTACCTGGTCTATTGATGAATTCACGGTCTTCTTGGGTTTTTCATAATATTTACAATTTCTATATCTTCTTCACCGTCAAATAATATATCTTCAAATATTGAAAACATCAGTATTTCAATCGGCGCATGTGTTTAACCGAAGCTTGAAGTTTAACTGGCATCCACCAGTTAACAGTTAAACTCCGAATGGCAGTCACAGACACATATACAACGAATTTTATACATTAAACCAAAGTTTAACTGACACTTGAAGTTTAAACTGAACCTATACAAGTGGGCCTAAGTGGATTAGGAACAGCTGTCATCAACAGTTTCAGGGTTTCTTTTAAAAATGGGTCATTTTTCCTGTTGCGTTTTGGTCTCATGCTTTCTAGGAGTGGGTCGGAGCTAAGCAACAGCCAAAGTTATCAACATTCCTTTGTGAATTAGACCATGTTTGTTTAAATTGTGATTTGATGTACAAGAACCTGTGCTTTAAGTATTTCATTTGGTTTTCAGAATAATTCTGATATGTCAAAAGATAATTTTCAAGATATTCTAATTTTTCCTCAGAAGTATGCAAGTTTTGCTCTTGCATTTTTCAAAAAAGTGCCTTTGAGTCATAACTCGGGATTTGATGGCCCCTTAAACAAAGTTAGATACTATTAGTATCAAAATCTTTCCAGGCTGAAGAATTCTGCATTTTATACCAAGCCATTTAAAAGTTTTATAATATAATATTGCGCAACCATATGCAGCTAATCTACTGATAATTTTTTTCTAAATAATCTCAAGTTCTCATTTAACCAAAAAAATATTTGGGACGAACCCTGAAGTACAACAATTAAGATAAGTAAGAAATTAATTAAAATGAAAGCAAAAGTAATGTGTTTTTTTTTCAAACTGGCTTAGTTTTCAATATTTTTCTGAATAATTAAAGTATACACTGTTTAAATTGAACGTTCACACAGACTGCTAAAAATAAGCACATGCACTTAGAAAGAGACCCGAATATCGACTGATGTTTCTGTTTCACTATGATCTGGAGTACAAATAAAGGGTCGCCTATTGTTCTGTAGCTACTTAACTTGGTCAGGATTTTTTTTCTACCTGCAGTGAGTTCTACGAAATTGACGTATGGCCGCTTAAATAATCAAAATACTCGTGCTTTGTTTGAAAGTAGAAAAATTCATAGTGAACGGGTCGACTTCATTACAAAATTGGTTATATATTCTCTGGGAAAGCAATAATGCTAGTAGAGAATATTAAAAGTATCAATTTTCCGAAGGTTTTTTGATGGGAAATTGAAATTCAGTTCTGATAGTGATGAGTTATTAAATTCCTCGCTGTTTTGAATACCAAACGTGAGGCTGGTCTACTAATTTTATTAGTTGTGTGTGTTTGATGATATCTTCTACAAGATCAACGGTTTTGAATGCTAGATATTTCAAAAATTTGTTTTGCTTGTTTACATTGATCATATACTAGGGATTCCATACCACTGAGACAAAACTTATTTAACTGGGGACATAGGCATATCAAAAAGAAATTATAGATGAAGTGTTCTACTGTTGCAGATTACAAATCCTAACATTTTGCTGGCTGAATTAACCGTTTTTTCTAGGTACATAATTATTGAACATTAATTTTTCATCCATTATAACTCCCAGTTCTTGTATTTCCCTTTCTTTATTCTGTACTTAATGTTTATTTTGATCATGTTGTTTGTGAATGAAATGAAGACGTTTATTGTTTGTTGAATAACCTTCAGTGATGGATTCCCAAAACATGTTGTTTCATCAACAAATAAGGTTATAATAGACTGGAATTTACAAATAAAATCACTGATGAAAATATTGAATAGAAGGAATTTAACTTTTTGATGTGTATGGGTCAGACAGTTGATCATTTATCCATACTTGGCATTGTATGAGTGACAATCTTGTATCTAGGATCTCTCACCTCAAAATGTTCCAACTTGTGTGGTACCCTAACAAATACTTTACTAAAGTCTAGATGAATGGCATCTATTGGATTGTTTGAATCCAGTTCTTTAGTCCATTTATCGACACAAAATATAACGTTAAAACAATTGATCATCCATAGAGAAATATGTGTGGTTGTTCTTCCAGGACACCACAGTCGAGAAAAAATCTAGTTAGTTGCGGATGATGATTCTCTCCATACATTTACAGGGTTACATAAGGGAGGCTAATTTGTTGGTAGTTAGCAGGACCAAGTTTTTTGCCATTCTTAAAGACAGGTATCACATTTTATTCTTCCATTTCTTCATTAACTCAACCAGAGGAGAAGTGATGGAATTGTTTGTGTTTTTCATATAAAGAAGCGGTATATTGTCGGGTACAAGACTGCTGTCAAGTTTCACCCTTTCAATAGTATTAATTACATTTTCACCTGTAAATGTCATGGTATAATAATGATAGCGTATTAATTTTCAATGTAGCTCACAAGGAAGGGGGGAGTTCCAAGTGGTTCAGTCCTGAATTCCCAAGAATGGATTGCATTTGCAATTTTTTCACCTGATCATCACCTGATTCACTGCCATATATGTATTGAATTGTTTAGCAATGTTTGGACCTCGTACATTCTGATAGAAGATGGAGATATTTTCAAATTTTGAGTATTGGTGCTGCACATTGAAATCATTTGGAGACAATATGTCATTTGTTTTTATCTATAGAATTTCTCAAGATTAATCTAGGTACTGATTCGGTGGTTGTGTTTTTAGAAGAAAATTGTCAGTCAAGTTGGAGCTCAATCTATTCATCCTTGAGATGATATTTAGAATTTTTGAGTATTGTTCAAAACAGCAAATGATTTTGAGATTAATTGAAAATAATACTCAGTAGTCAAAGTATGGTCAATATCCATTTGTGAATCATCGAAAATACATTTTACCCCAGTAGTATGTTGCTAAACTACTAAAGTCATAATACATATAAATTACATGTTCAATATTTTATTCTTTCTAAGTATTAACTCCGTTCGATATTTTTTTACAGCATATCATGTTGATACCTGTCCTAGTTTGTCATTTACGCTTTCATCGCTCTCTGAATGTTTTGGAAGAAGTCATAGACTATAAATTCAGTAATAGAGCTCTACTGCAGTTGGCTCTCACACATCCTTCATATCGAGAGAATTTTGGGACGAATCCCGACCATGCAAGAAATAGTTTAACTAACTGTGGTATACGCCAACCTGAATATGGTGACAGGAGAATCCACTACATGAATACTCGCAAAAGGGGTGAGTTTTCTCTTGATATAATTTTCTTCATTCAAATATATACTTCATCTCTCACGCAGGATAATACCAGGGAAGATTTGAGAGCAGTTTTTGTATATTACTTTTGAAAATTAAGAAAACTCTTTGAGACAATTCATTTTGTTACAAAAATATCATTTTCATTGAAGTTTATTACCCAAGAAGATGTCATTCATTCTTAACTCAGGAATTCAGGAAAACAGTAATTAGAAAAGTAACCACTCACCAAGAACATTTTCCAAATACATAACCCATCCTGTGAATTAAAGCTAAAGAATATTACTACTGACAACCAGTGTGTCGTTACTCTCCCAGGTACATATATGTCTCTCCAACATCCAGATGTAGGATGTGCCTCTTCTCCAAAATGCCTGCATCCCCCTCTTTTGAAATGACCCAGTAGTGCACATTAGCATAAGTGGGCTCCTGTACCACTCTTGAAGAAGTATTTGCCTCCCTAGGCATAAAGCCTAGTGTTGTTCATCTCCAAGGATACTCAAATTGTAGCAATGAGTTTCCTTGAGTGCAACAGATATAATAACATTGGCAGATAAGAATGGGGGTGAGAAAATTCTCCTAGATGACCTATTCTTTTTAGTTTTTCAATATTACCATATTATAAATCTGAAAAACAATAAATAAGCGATTTTTTATGTATATATATATATATATATATATATATATATATATATATATATGTATATATATATATATATTAATATGTATATATTCAATAATTATAACAATAATTTAAATTCTCAGTAAAATATACTGATAACTCCGTTCCTTTTTTGGATATGAAACTGATTAGAACAGAAAATAAAATAATTAATAAAAAAAACCTTTTTAAAAACAAGCTTTTATTCAAATACCCTAAAAAGTACCAAAATAATTGCTTTGGATGTGTGACGTATGACGTAGGTTATTCCGTGAGTTCTAGATTCAAGAGCTTGTCGCGCAAAGTTTTCATTTTGAATACAGATGCGACAAGCTTTTGAATCTATAACTCACGGAATAACCTACGTCACACATACAAAGCAATTATTTTGTACTTATTAGGGTATTTGAATAAAAGCTTGTTTTTAAAAAGGTTTTTTTTATTAATTAGTTTATTTTGTGCTTTTAAGTAAGTACCCCTAACACCCATATACCAACTTTGAATAGAATGAAACCATAATTACAAAACTCGTTCGTCATATTGGAGCCGCCATCTTAAATTTATGAATTTTGACAAAAAGTTGATAAATCTCCGACCACGAAAAGTCTCACATACCAATTTTGAATAAAATCTGACCATAATACAAAATCGTCGCATCTTGAGCCGCCATTTATTTTAATTTTGCAAAAATCATAATTTGACCCAAAACCCCAATACCAATTTTGAATAATCGGACCATAAACAAACTCGTCCATCTTGGAGCCGCCATTTTGTTTTGTTTTTCTCTAACAAATGTATAATGCATTGTCACGGGAACTATGAACACCTGGCAAATTTCACATTAATCGAACAACTAGAAGTGGGTCAAATTTAACTTGCAAGATTTGATGACAAACATCGGGACAGGTGAAACTAAATAAAAGCTTGTAAACTTGTGAATAACAAAGTTATCACAAGGTTGTACAGAAAACCTGTAAATACTAAAAGACTAATCAATTATTTTTCGTATAATCCAACGAAAATTAAGATGAACAGGATTTTCAATATGAAAACCAGAATTGATAAAGTTGCCACTCCTCTTTCAGTTTTTAATGAACTGAAATTTATACTTGTTTTTTTTTTTTTTTTTTATGTTCGGGTTCCCACGAAAAGGGATATCCTGTAATGTTCAGAGAACATCGTGGGAACCAAGGGAAAGAAGGTAGGAGTTGGTGTTCTTCTTAAATTTCTGAAGGTTGTATGCCTCGGGGAACACCTCCCTAGGCAATGAGTTCCAAAGCCTCGCTGTTCGTTGGATGAACGAGTCTTTGGAAAGTGATGTTCTGCAGGTCTCCAAAGTGACCACGAAGGGGTGTGATGACTGAACTTGACGGGTTAATCTCGAAGAGACTGCCAAAGCAGGAACGATTGTTGATATTTCAGAAGAGCATCGCCCATGAAAATATCTATAAAATAGAGACAAATCGCCAACTTTTCTACGGTGTTCCAGACAAGTGAGCGAGTT
Source organism: Gonioctena quinquepunctata (assembly GCA_018342105.1). Lineage (NCBI taxonomy): Eukaryota > Metazoa > Arthropoda > Insecta > Coleoptera > Chrysomelidae > Gonioctena > Gonioctena quinquepunctata. The sequence continues at coordinate 25,354 of JAFIRS010002055.1, read as the reverse complement.
TGTAAGCGAGGCATCACCGACGAGACGAATTGCCCTTTTTTGGACAGAATCCAATAGCCTCAGGATATGTTTCGGTGCCGCACCCCAAATATGGGAACAGTATTCCAGGGCAGGTCGGATCTGTGCCTTATAGATCATAAGCAGCTGACTGGGGGTGAAATAGCTCTTGGCACGAAACAAAAAACCAAGTTTTTGGGATGCACTTTTGGCAATGGACCTCACGTGATTTTCCCAGGAAAGGTTATTGCTGATAGTAATACCAAGCATCGATATGGATGACTTCAGTGGTATGGTTACTCCTGACAAAGTTATGTTAGGCACAGTGAGATCGGCTTTTCTAGAGAAAAGACATGCTTGTGTTTTGTTTGCATTGAATTCTACCAAGTTATTAGATCCCCATTCAAGAATTGTTGCTAAGTCCATATTTATATTATTAACATTTCTTCCTCGTTCATTTCTGGTTTCACGGGCTGATATAGGGGCCCTGGAAGAGAAAGCGGTATGGAGGGTACTATCATCGGCAAAGCTGTGTACTGGACATGAAGTTGCTTTCAACAGGTCGTTGATGTGAAGTAGAAATAGTGTTGGTGCGAGAATAGATCCTGCGGAACACCAGCATTTATGAGTAGAGTGTCAGATGAAACTCCATCGACCACTACATGGAGAGACCTGTTTGAGAGAAAACTAGCAAGCAGAGAACACAGCTGAGGGGCAAGCCATAAGACGGAAGCTTGGCGAGGAGTCCCTGGTGCCAAACTCGATCGAAGCCTTGGAGATATCTAATGCCACAGCTAAAGTTTCTCCATACTTTTCAATAGATAGCTGCCATATATGTGAGAGCGTAGCGAGCAGGTCACCAGTTGATCTCTGATGGCGGAAGCCATATTGCCTATCGTTGACAATTCCTGAGTCTTCCAGATATTTCATGAGCTCGATGTTGATGGCTTTTCCATGACCTTTGAGATAATAGATAGCAGTGCGATGGGTCTGTAGTTGCTAGGTAGGGCCTTTTGCCTTTTTAGGGACTGGCTGTACTCTTGCAATTTTCCAATTGGACGGAAATACCCCCAAATTGTAAGAGTGGTTGAACAACTTGCAAAGAACAGGTGTTAGTTCGGGGCACATTTCTTGAGAACAATCGGCGGGATTCCGTCAGATCCACAGGCTTTGTTGGTGTTGAGACCCAGCAAAATCTTTCTGATAGTACGTGGCGAAAGATGATCTCGGCATGTGACTGTCAATAGGTGTAATGTTCGGGGTTGTTTTCCCGATGAATCCAGAGTGGAATTTCCAGCAAATAGGTGCGCAAAGATATTGGCTTTTTCCTGGGCAGTCGTTGCTAGTGTTCCATCTTCTTTGGTTAGAGGAGGAAATGAGCTGGAAGTGAAGTTTCTTCCCACAGCTTTGGAAAGACCAAAATGAACGGGATCCGTTAGGACATTCAGCAAGTTTTGATCTTATTTTGGCATTGTGGGCATCTTTTGAGCATTCTATTGTCTCTTTGCATATGCCTCTAGCCTCGACATATGCTGCTCTGGTCTCAGGGCCCGGATTTTTTAGCCATCGATGGTATGCTGCCTGTTTGGAAGCCACAGCTCTAGAGCAGTTTCTGTTAAACCAGGTCTTATCGGATGATGTTCTTCTTTCGGTATTCGGTATGTAAGTTTGCATCCCCAACATGATGATTTCAGAAATTGTCTCAGCACATCGTGTTGGATCTACTGAAGAGAAACAAACTCTCTTCCATGGAAACGCTGAGAAAAACATACGAAGACCTTCCCAGTCGGCCGAATTGTAATGCCACATGAGACGGGGTGGTATTGTGCAGCTCGATGGTAAATGGAAAGAGCATGTTGTGGAGATGAGGGTGTGATCAGAGTTTCCAAGTGGGGCACAAACTTCTATTCTATACGGGTCAGGATTGGTGGTGAGGAAAAGATCTAGTGTATTGGCAGACTGGTTGTTGACATCAGGGATGCGGGTTGGTAGCTCGACCAGTTGTTCTAGACCATGAGTGATGGCGAAGGCCTCGGCTTGACGACCTGCATCATCTGTTTTGTTGATAATTCCTACTCATATTCAATAATTAATAAAAAAAATTTCAGTACCCCCTTATACGACATATCTCGAATAACAAATTCAACTAATGATCACACAGAAAATCGAACATATCACAAAAGTCTAACACATATTCAAGAATTAACCGTAAAATTAATTAGTGTTCTTAAAAACAAAAATATTAAAATAACAAAAAATAAACATAAAAACTCTTTCTGATCTTCGTTCTTAATTAAAAACACCTATATCAAATCTATTGAAATCAAATGTTGTTAATGGAATTCCATGTCATGATTGTGAAAAAGTTTATATTGGTCAAACTAAACAATTACTGAAAGATCGAATCACAGGTCACAAAAATAATTTTAGGAAAAATATAAAATGTGGAAAAGGGAAGCATTCTAATTGGAATTAAAAAAAAATCTGTAAATTGAAAAATCCACGATAAAAATGAAGTTATTTTTTGTGAATGTTTAACAAAAAAACTATTCCCCGGCTAAAGCCACCTGGACATTGAACTACATCTGATAGATATTCCGAAAAGACCCTAACTCAAAAGAAAAAATCTGAAATTGAAAATTTGAATTTTCATTCAGATAGTTATTTGATTTTCTATTCCAGTCTTAATTAGGAACTCATGAAGATGAATGAGGCAAAGAAGAATGTTTTCCAAAAAAGAGTACTCACCAGAAATCATTCGTAACATTGACGTAAGAGAGACATCGCATTCACTAGGTCTTCAATACATTTTTGTCGACGAAAATCTATTTTACGCTTCCATGATCATCAGGAAGACCGGAAGAAATGGGTAACACATTTTCCAGAAGCAATCTCACTCTGCAAAGATGGAAAAAGTTAGAATTATTTCTTTTGGAGAGACACTTTGAAATTAGTGTTTTCTGACATTAAAACCTGTCATGGGGTATGATAGATTGATTTCTGGTGAGTACTCTTTTTTGGAAAACATTCTTCTTTGCCTCATTCATCTTCATGAGTTCCTAATTAAGACTGGAATAGAAAATCAAATAACTATCTGAATGAAAATTCAAATTTTCAATTTCAGATTTTTTCTTATGAGTTAGAGTCTTTTCGGAATATCTATCAGATGTAGTACAATGTCCAGCGTGGCTTTGGCCGGGGAAGTAGTTGTTTTCTGTTAGACATTCACAAAAGATTACTTCATTTTTATCGTGGATTTTTCAATTAACAGAAAAATATTTTTATCAATATCAAATTGAGAATGTTTCCCTTTTCAACATGAATACCCCACAAGAGGTTATCTTGACGATGGAAGAAAGTGACTAAAGTTTATCTTTCAGTCGCAGATGATTCCACATCTGATTTTATGAACATCCTGTTCATATTTTCAACAAAAAAAAGATCATGTGCTTTAGCAGACCGAGGTGAGCTCCAGTCGATCACGGAAAATTGGGAAATTGGCAAATTGGGTTAGAAAACTTACGATTATGATTTGTTAGCATCTTATATTTATTTGATATCATTTCACCATTATTCTTGTATTCCTCTCAATCTAATGATAACACCGAACGAATCAATCTTGTATAGGAATAATCTTGTATAAACATATTACGATTTTTTTAAAGTAGAAAATTACGTTTTTGGGCATGATGTAGCTTTGTCTCGACTACGAAAAATGTTCAAATGTATGGCAGGGGTGGGTTTGGGTTATTATTCTTGACATATTGAATCATGATAGAAAAAGTAATTTTTATGATTTTTTTTTCGCGGTTTCTTTGATGAAAAACTAATTTTTTCAGATTTTTATTTGTTAGAAATTGAATTGGGAGAAGTTCAGAATGTGGTGATAAAAATTATTTCAACAAACAAAAGACACTCCCTTCACTAAATGATTTTCAGTTTACAGGGTTTACAAAACCTTCTTCAGGTGAAGATAATACTAACTCAACAATCACAATGTATCATGTAAAATAATCAAGGCAGGTAGTACTAGGTATATGAATCTAATTAAGAATATTAAGGATATTGAGGATAAGCCAATAAGTAATTATTAGGGCGAAGTCTTATATCGATTACTTGTTTAATCTTCAGAGAAACAAATTCAACAAAGGAGAATTATTTCAAGTTGATCTGGTCACTAAGCAAATATTGCAACATTTTCTATTTCTTAATTTCTAAACTTTCTTGAAGGTCGAGTTCAAAAACTTTGTTTTCCATATGTAATATTTTGGAATCTACACAATGTTTTTCAGTCAAGATGTAAGTAGCAAAAGTTGAAGTTATTTTTCCATTGACGAAACAGTTTCTTTGTTCTGATAATCGCTTTCTAAATGTTCTGCCTGTTTGGCCCATGTAAAAACTAGCACAAGAGCCACAAGTTAATTTATATTCTCCAGATTTTATCAGATTTCTCAGTTTCAATATTAATTATTCTTAATAAATTTACTTAAATTATTATCTGTTTTGTATGCGATATTGATGTGGTTTCAACGTAGAAAGTAGAAACTTTTTCGGTAGGATGGCCTAAATATGCAATAATTTCAAGATTATATTATTTTTTGTTTTGAGTAGGAAACACTTTTGGTAAAGCTTTTTCTTGGAAGAATATTTTCCATCAGGTTAGAACTATAACCGATATTAATTGCAACTTGTTTAATTATATTCAAATTTTCTTTTGAAAGAGGAATAATGATCAGTATATGTATCATACTATTATATGCGGCTAATTTATGTTGGTATGGATGTATTGAGGTTGAGGTACTGTGTATTATCATGTTTTTAAATAAAAAGTTGTAAAAATTAAAAAAATATATCATTACTGACGTTTATGATGGTCAGGTTTGAAAATTTCATAGAATTATCTGTTTCCATTTCTTTTGTGAATTTAATTGAAGGGTGAATTGCATTGATGATTGATGAAATGAAAGTGTGGCTCTTGTGCTAGTTTTTACATATGCCAAACAGGCCGAACATTTAAAAATTATTATCAGAACATAGAAACTGGTTCGTCAATGGAAAAACAAATTCAACTTTCGCTAATCACCTCTTGACTGAGTAACATTGTGCTGTTAATGATTTTGAAATATTACATTAAGAAAAGAAAGGTTTTAAACTCTACCTTCTAGAAAGTTCAGAAATGAATAAATGCAAAATGTCACAATATTTGCTTGATGACCAGATCAACATAAATAATTCCCCATTGTTGAATTTGTTTCACTAAATATCGATAATGTATATAATCCTCATTCTACATAGTCTCCGTCCTATTAATTAATTGTTATCGAGTAGTGTTTGGGCTGGCAGAATGATATTCTCTATTAAAATTTATAAATTAAAACGCCGGAGGATTTAGTAATCCATGATTCAGTTTATATCAAAAACGAGATAGGGGGATTGTGAGTTTTTCGCGAGAATGAAAATTTGGAATGACGATGTCAATATTGTGAACAAATTTATCATTTATGTTCCAAGTCGACTCAAAATCGAAATGAACGTTGTTTCAGGGGTCACAGACTAGGCGAACCCAATATGGAAACCTATTTAAAAAAATTACAGGACAATATTCAAGTATTGAACAGTTTCTGTTGATGACATTCAGGTATTTTTGTTAAACAATCCAACTATATTGATCATTCCTATTCACCTGGTCTTGGTTAGTGTGTGATGAGATATAAATCTCTTGAGTCTTGCAACATTTTTTTAACTTTTGTGGTAACCCACTGCTTTTTTGGATCTGTTTTTATTAGGTGTTGTTGTCCAGGAAATGCTAAGTCAAAGTTATAGTAGAATATGGATAAAAAGAAATTAATGAAGGTATTAGCATTATCGCTATTTGTTAGATCAGACCACGTTTCCTTAGAGATTTGTTGTTGAAATGAAGTTTTGTTGTTTTCATTTATAGGTCTATATTTCGATGATACATGCTTTCTTTTAGTGAGTTCTGGAATTTCTACTGAGAGCAATTGACCGCAGTGATCCGAGAATGCGGCATACAGAACCTCACCCTCCAATTCATCACTCAGGTTACTCATAATATTATCCAAACATATTTTTTTACGTGTTGGTTGGTGCATATGTGGAACAATATCAAATGACCCTTATAAATCTAAGAGACGTGTTAAGTTAGTATTACTTTCCAGAAAATCTATATTAAAGTCTCCACATGAGAATTAGTCTTAGTGAAATGTGAAGAGCTTCTGATACTAAAGGGTTTTATATATATATATATATAAATATATATATATATATATATATATAGTACAAAAAATTGAAATTTCATTCATTTCATTGCACAACAGCTCCAAATGATCTAAAAAAATCTGGAAGTTGCCAGAGGGAGACCTATACACACAAATGAAAACATAGTTCCGGTTATTAGCCATCAGAGATCCAAGGCAGTATTCAAAATCTTTTTCTGTCGATGGCAACTTCAACTTGAGTTCCCTAACTGTAATGGAATTATGAGCATGGATTACTACACCCCCTCGATCACTATTGCTTCTTGAGAAATAACTAACAATTTTATAGTTTTCTATAAATTTGAATTTGCCTATTAGTTTTCTTTCATAAAAGTTATGTTCACTAATGCAGCATATGTGTGGATAAGTGTTGCTGCCAAATAGAGCTTCCAAGTAAGTTGTTTTGTACTTTAAGCTGTTGATATTCAAATGGAATATATGGAAATTACTTGGAGAATTATTGAGATCAGTTGGGGCTTGATATTTTTTATAAAAAAAATTAAATTGAAAACGTCGGTGGATTTAGTAATTCATGATTCAGTTACTATATTGTGAACAAATTTATCATTTATGTTCCAAGTCGACTCAAAATCAAAATGAAGGTTTCATGGGTCACAGACTAAGTGATCCCAATATGTCACCCAATTTCAATTTTTTACAGGAGATCATTCTCAGAGTATTGAAGACTATAGTTTCTGTTGATGACATATTCAGGAATTTTTTTCAACAATCCAACTATATCATTCATTTCTAATTTACCTGGAATAGACAAATTATTTTTGTTTTGAATTATCACAGAATTATGTATTTTTCGTCTGACATGTTCGGAATTAATAAATTTTTTTCATTGACGTTGGTTCAATTATTTTGTAGAAGATGCCTCTATTGTAAATTTAAATTTTTTATTGATATTATTAATGTTTAATTACATACTTTTTGTGCAAAAAAATTAAATGTAAAATCATCAATTGAATTTTCACAAGAAAGTTCTTTAGAAAAAATTTGTTACTGACCAATAACTCAATGTGACTTCAAACACATTACATTGTTCCTTTCTTTCTAACTTGAAGTTGAATTATTACTTTCACAGTGGAGGTCAATAACTTTTCTGTTGAAATCGCTAAGGAACCTATGGACAAAAAATTGAAATAAATCTAGGCCTTGATATAATTAAGTTTTTTAGCCAAAATTGAAGTATAAAATATTTTCACAGTGTTGTTACCTCATTATATGTTGTTCATAAGATACTCATTTGTTTCTATAACTTTATTCAATCATATTAACTCCTAACAGAGAAAATGGCATGAAATTAACTGCATACACAACCATAATAAACAACATTATCGCAAGCTATAAATAAAGTTAATAAATCACAGCAATTCATTGAGAATATAAAAAATACCCGGATTCGTCAATTTCTTTCGCCACCATAATATCAAAACTGGAAAAATTGATTTTATCAACATATTTCCCTGTAGTCTTTATTTGTGGTCCAATGCGACTAAAAATGGACATTTAGATCAAACCAAAGACACTCACTTCACTAAATGATATCCACCTGAAGAACCTATTGCATAGCGAAACGCGTATCGTGGATTTGTAAACCCTATTCAGTGACTGAATTTTCAAGAAATGGCCGCGTCAATTAAAAAAATAGGATACTCAGATGTGTCCTTAAAAATTTCAAAATTAAAAATTACCGGCATATTTTGTTATTTATGGTTTGATTCTAGGGATTTCAAGTTTGCGGATTACCAGTTTTTTTGGGATTGTCGAGATTCAAAATGGCGAAACCGATATGGCTGCCAAATGAATCTATTTTATCTGGCTGTTATGGAGCTAGCGGATCAGTATCCATCATCAAAATTCGATAATTCAAAATAATCGGATTTTGTGTGATACCTGATGTTTCCATAATCATGAATAATGAATTTTTTGAGATAATTTGGAATGACGGTGCCAATTTGATAATTCGAAATGTAGGCCAAATTTTGTCTTTTATGGTCAGATTCAACTCAGATATTTTATCGTGGGTTTTCAAGATCGCAGAAAAAGAATTTCTAGTGCAAAATTCTTCTCGACCGAGAGGCGAAAAATTATTTATTGGAAGTAGATAATGACATGGAAGAAGTTTATATCGCCATACCGCCAGTGTCTTTTTAGGTCACCAGGTATACTCTATTGCACTTAAATTATCTTAGAAAACAGTACATTTTCATTATTATCGGCTGTATTTTTGGGGAAATGTTTTATAAGGCTAAATGATTACAAACATGTAAAACATGATTCTATTTCAACTACACTTTGAGCTTTCTATTGCATTTTCTCGCAGAACAGCGACATATCTTATGAGTTGGAGCATTTTTTGGCCATAAAACCATAATCGGTAGCGATACGGAAGTTTTCTAGTTCAGTAGCTAAGAATCTCAATTTTTTTTAAATAATCTCAAAATGAATTTATTGTTATACTCTAGCTATAAGAACAAATTTTTTTCGAAATAATTGGAAAGAAATCACGCCAATGAATTCCAAGATAAAAAATTGGACAAAAAATCAAAGCAGAGAAAAAAATATGATTGACAAACCATGGCGCAATATTTCAATAAAAATTATAGAGAGAACGGGATTTACTAAGCATGTCTATCAGATTGCTAAAATGAGCAAATTTTTACTGTTCCAAAAGGAAGGTATCTGTGACTCTTATAAAGTAAAACGTTCGGAAGAAATTGAATTGAATACGGATTTAAGGAAAGGAAATGACGATAGTATCAACTCTGAATTCAAAGTATTCGGAATTGAAAATAGAACCAGAACAAGAACCTGTATCACAGTTTAGTGCTATACTATAATATTTCTATATAGCACTTGACTGTGCCTGTACCAAGAGAATTTGTTTCAACAAAGAGAAAAACAGCGGTTGAACAAGGATTTCTAAACAATTATATAGAAGACGAATAGCTCTCGGAAAGCTATTGAACTGAACAAAAAATCCTGAAATTTTTTGCAACAAAAGTTGGTCAGTAATGAAAGTTTCTGTAAATTGAAAAAAATCGTTCTTTAGATAGGAATTCATTCCAAGATTTTTATGTTTTGACGAGTTTAAAATTTTCATTTTCAGACTGTGGAAGGTTACCCAAAAAACATGTCAAGAAACGTTGTTCCTCCACAAAAAACCACATTCATTCAATGCTAGAGTTTCATTATTAAATGTTACATTTATTTTTGTTTTGCATCCTCAAAGGAAAAACATATTTTACGTTGGTAATTTAATTTTTGTTCAGTGAAACAAATGTGAATATGTACACAATTAAATCGTCAAGCATTCAATAACCAACAATAAAAAAAATATGCCCTGAGAAAAGATGATTAAAATATACTCAATTGTTTTTTTTTCAAAAATTAACTTTTAGAAAATTTTATCAGGATCATATTATCACACAATTCTGAAGCTTATCACTAAAGCAAAAAATTTAATTTATTTTGAAAATTTGTAATATTCAATTACGAATCGGCAACATTTTTCTATTCTACTAAGTGATTATTCATTTGTTTGGATAGTAAAAACAGGCATATTCATTCAACAAATATTAGGAAACATCAATTCCAAATTTATATAAAAAAGGGAGGATTTTAGTTTTTTTCATTTCAAGAAATCTAACAGAATTTAAAATAAAGGTGATTTGAGTGATGTATTCAACACAAAACATACAATTCCACGAGGTCACAGAAACTATGTGCATAGCCCCCATCTCGAAATATTTCCATTGTATGAATAAATGGCAACACTGTCGGATGCCAACTTGTAGAAAAATGCAATATACGGGAGTCAACTGGTGTTATAAAGTGATAAATTGATACGGATGCCAACATGACCTATATATATATATATATATATATATATATATATATATATATATATCGGAAGTCAACTTGTACGGGTAGAAAACTGTTGAATATACACCCAATATAGAGTAGAGTTTATTTCCATCAATTTACATTTGTTTGTGACTGGTCAATTGTTAGAAAAAATAAAATAAAAATATATATAGATAAAGTGATTAAATTTATTGTCGAAAGTAATTCCAAGTAGCTTTACATTATTACCAGTACTTTGTGTTGTATCAGAACTGAAAATTATATTTTGATTTTTATTTTCATTTAGTTTCAAATTGTTAATTCTGAACCACTTCTGGAGTTTTGACATGCTATGGGAAATTTCAGTTTTTAATTCATTAAGATTTATAGATGTGTTTATTACTGATGTATCGTCTGCAAAGCAAATACATTTGGTAGGATATGAATAATGAAATAGGTCATTCAGGTAGATTAAAAAAAGTGTAGGGCCTAATATAGAGCCTTGGGGAACTCCATGTTCAATAATATTGTAGTCTGAGAGGGTATTGTTGAAAGAGACAGACTGTTTTGTATCTGATAGATAGGATTGAAATAGGCTAAGGTTTCACCCCGTATGCCACACTTGTGAAGTTTTTCTAGTAGGAGATTGTGTGAGACACAATCAAAGGCTTTTGAAAGGTCGCATAGTGTTAGAGACACCACACGTCCTTCCTCCAGACCGCCGACTATGTCCCCCACAATCTCTCGAATAGCTTGTGTGGTATTACATTTTTTTCCAAAGCCATACTGATTATAGTGTAGTATTTTATTTTTTTCTAAAAAAATTACTAGTTGGTTATTCAGGATACGTTAAAAAAAAATCCCATTATTGGTATGATTGACATGGGTCGGTAGTTCTCAGTGTTATGATTGCCATTTTTATGCAGGGGTAGTACTTTGGTAACTTTTAATGCGTCAGGAAAAGTCCCTTCTGAGATACATAAGTTATTGAGTACTATTAAAATATCTACTATACTGACAAATATTTGAGTGATAATATTTTTATTCAGGCCATATACGTCTGTACACCTAGTTTTTAAGCTATCCAAAGCTGTCATTATTTCATCCCTAGTCACATTATTTCATCCCTAGTTACTAGAAAAAAAATGACATACATGGAGAAACAGATGTATTTGTGTCATGTACATAAATTTCATCTTCAGGGAAAGAATCGATAATGTTTCTTGCAACCGAGGTAAAATAGTGGTTAAAATCGTTTGGAGTGATGTCACAGGCAAGTGTCCTGATTTATTTCTATGATAGTTAATAAGTTTCCAGCAGTCTCGAGAAACATTATCTGACTGCAAAATAAATTGTTCATAGGCTTGTTTTTTCTTCATAGAAATGTTCTGTGGAATTCTTTTTTTTTAATGAATTGTAATTAACATAGTTTTTCTCGACGTCAGCTATAATTTTCAACGATGAAAGAATATTTTTCATATCTTCTAGTTTGTTGTCAAACCATTGAAAAAGGCTATTTTTATTTTCATAAATTTTTTTAATAGGTAGATGTAGTTCCATTAAGGATTTTAATGTTTCTATTAGAAACTGCAATATCGGTGGAGGGCATATCAGAATTCATGACTGTTGACCAGTCTCTATTTTGTAGTGAATTTTTTATTTCATTTATGCTATTGGTATTCATTCATCTTTTATATGCTGGTTGATGTACAGTTTGGGGGTACTTTTTGTTTTAAGAGTGAGATATTGTGCTCTATGATCTGCTATGCCTGGTTCGATGACTCCAGACAGTAGAAATTGTTCATCAATGTTCGTAATATTATCCAAGCATGTCCTAGATGTTGCTGTGACTCTTGTGTATTCATCTATTATAGCACGTAAACCAAATGAGAAAATAAGATCTTTAAAATTATTGATTTCATTGGAACTACCTTTGAAATTTATATTAAAATCTCCAACAACTATAATCCATTGAAAGATTCTTGAACAGTAAATTTTCAAGATTTTCTAAAAATAAATTGAAATTACTAATACCAGTTCTATAGATAGTTACCAGTATTATGTTTGGAACAATTTCTATTGCACATAATTCTCCCTCGAGTTCGCATGTTATATCAGATAGATTTATAGGTTTAGTTTTTATTTTATTGTTGCCGAAAATCGCGATACCTCCATGTTCTTTGTTTGTCCTTCAGAAATACAGATTATATCGTATTTATTTTCAAGAAAAAACAAGTTTGATCAATTTTGTTGTTCAAACTTTTGTGTATTTATATGAAAAATATGTACCGATCTTTCATGAACAGGTTCTACTACTTGCCTGTCCCCCACCACCAGTATTTTCCCCTTTTTTGGGTTTGTGATATTTTTAGTTTTGTCATATATGAGGATCCAACTGAATCGTTGCCATCTAATATATTATCTGGGATTTTGTTCTTGGTTTTTTCACTTTCGTCTGCATTTGGTTCTACGCTTTCACTTGTGACTGAGGACCCATCTCTGTTGCTGGTGTCCTCCTTCCAGAAAATGATACCAGGCCATGTTTCACTTTGCCAAGCTAATTTTAAATATTGTCTCTTGAGTGTTACTTTCATTGATGCGTGAACTTCTGGTTTTCTTGAGTTGTGAAGTTCACATCCAACATCAGGAATATGCAGAGCTAGTTCTTTAAATCATTTGGTATTGTTTTTGGATGGAGTCTTGTTACATGTAAGGAAATCTCATGTGGTATAGTTTCTACTTGGCAGATTTCTTCCGTCCTACTCACTATGTATATTCGTTTTCCCTATGATATCGATTTTCATTAACCAGGTTCTGCACGTTTTCAATTACGGTGGTAGTTTTTTCCTCTTCAACAGCCGTGCTCAGTTCTTTACTGGATATACCTTGCTTGCTTTTCGCTTCGAATTCACTACCTTTTGTTGCCGTTGTCGGAGCTTTAGACACTGCCAAGGTTTCGGATTCATTTATTTATTGAATTGATATCCCCATCGGCATTCATGGAATTTATGTTTGGAGTTAGGTTAGGGTTGGAGTCCTTCGAGTCAGCTGTGCTTTCACAACAGATCATCCCTTCATCACCAAATTTCACATTTTGTAGTCTTTTTGCACAATTCGGGTGTGCTATTGCGGCACATACAACACATTTTATACCGCATTTTATATTTTTATTACATGTTTTTAACCGACGAAACCAAAAAGGATATGGTTCTCTAGTCGACGCGTATTTTTTTTTTATGTATGATCACGCATAACTTTTTACTGAGACGTCCGATTCCGATAATTATTTTTTCAGTGGATAGGGTGTACTTTGAAGTTGGTCCCATTTGAATAAAAATGATGAAATCTACCCCTAAGGGTAGCAAAATGAAGGACCGATTCTATCAGGCATAACTTTGTACTGGGTTCTTCGATTTGGATGATTCTTTTTTCATTAGATAGGGTATACCTCATAGTTGATCATATTTGGATTTCGAATGGAATTATCCACCCTTACGGTTAGAAAAATAGGGGATAATTGATTTTTCACTTGTGAACATTGCTTGTTTGTTTGGCGCCGATTCAAAATTAGTTACTTACATTAGTTTAGGACCAAGAAGGTTTATTTTATTTTTTACTTTTCAGTTACGTATTTCGTCGGTTTAATTTTTTGTTAAAAAGTTTTTATGTTCACAACAAAATGTTTGTTAGTTCCACCCGACTAATTTCAGGTGACCTGCTCAGAAAAAAACTTGACATTTGATTAAGGTAGAATGTTGAACATTGCAGGCTGCCTGTGGAGAAAACATCTAACCTTGTTATATCCAAACTGGTGATAGTCACAACTAGTTAACTTCATACTCTGCTTTATAATTATCACAGTCACTAGTAAGAAACAAACCACACAAACACTATTGAAAATGGAAACATTCATTCGCAATTGCATTATGTTTGGAAAAATCTTGGCCATTGTAAATTGTAATGATTTTTTTTCCTGCTTTATTTAACATCGGCCTATTTCTGCTACCAAGGTTAAACACCGACGCCGGTGAGCACACTCCTCCCAACCGGAAATTTTGCCGAATTCTCTGTTGTTTCAGAGGTACGGTTCTTTAACGATCTCAACATCTATGAACTCGGGGACGCCATCTTAACGTCCCCTCCGAAGGATGGCATATCTATCGTCTTATCTCGTGCTCATTGATAAGACGCCTGCAGCTGCGAATATGCTACTATGCTACAGTTGTTAGGACAAATTGTAATGATTGCTTGCTTTATTTTTCATGGTATTTCCATTACGGATAATTCGTCAGGCTCGGGAATCCACTTCATTCCAGACGTATTCTGAGCAAACTGAAATAATCTCACACTAAATGATACCATGAATGACTGGAACTTTCACAACAATAAAATAACTTTGCGATGCACGTGGAACGGCTGTACAATAACTCACATTAACCTGACTTCTTGCCATGTGGTCGACGTATGTCTCACACGACAGCAGGACGTCGAATCCCCTAATGATTCATAATTCAGACATCGGGTGAACTGAACACTGTTGCCAAGCAAAATTCTCGCATGCACGGTTTACGAAAAAAAGTTTTTTATATTCTACTAGTGTTTTCTGATTGGCTGGTGAATAAAATATCGTAATTAGCAACCATTCAGAAAACAGTACGCGATGTGCAGGAGAATCAATTTGAACATTATTGTCTTTGTCTTTTGCTGGCTCTTAAATGTAAACACCGAGCTGTTCCGTGCGTATTTTGAAGAGTAGAAGACAGATGAATCACTCCTCGCATTTATTATGAATAAAGTAGTAAATTTCAATTATAGTTGGAATCCGGAGTCGCCAATCAGTGTGCGGGCGTTCACTAGATATCTAGTACGAAAACGCCCGCACAGTGATTGGCGACTGATGATTCATCTTCTCTTCTACTCTTCAAAATAAGCAGGGAACAGCTTGGTGTTTAGTTTTAAGAGCCAGCAAAAGACAAAGACAATATCGTGTACTGTTTTCTGATTGGTTGCTAATTACGATCTTTTATTCACCAGCCAATCAGAAAACCCTAGTAGAATCTAACAAACTTTAGTTCGTAAACCGTGCATGCGAGAATCTTGGTTGGCAACAGTGTTCAGTTCACCCGATGTCTGAATCATGAATCATTAGGGGATTCGACTTTCTGCTGTCGTGTGAGACAGACGTCGACCACATGGCAGCAAGTCAGGTTAATGTGAGTTATTGTACAGCCGTTCCACGTGCATCGCAGTTATTTTATTATTGTGAAAGTTCCGGGCATTCATGGTTTCATTTAGAGTGAGTTTATTCCAGTTTGCCCAGAATACGTCTGGGATGGATTCCCGATTATGGCTAATTATCCGTAGTGGATAGGCCATAAAAAACAAGCAAGCATGAATCATTACAATTTACAAAATGGCCGAGATTTTTCAAAACATAATGCAATTGCGAATGAATGTTTCCCTTTTCAATAGTGTTCGTGTCATTTGTTTCTTACTAGTGATAATTATGATAAGTGCCTCAAAGAAGAGTATGAAGTCAACTAGTTGTGACTTTATCACCAGTTTGGATATAACAAGGTTATGTGATTTCTCCACTTTGAAATTGAATATCTATCTCAGGCAGCCTGCAATGTATACATTTACCACACAGTTCTACCTTATTCAAATGTCAAGTTAAATGTTTATTGCATTCGGCAATTGCTGAAGGTTTCCTCTGAGCAGATCATCTGAAATTGGGCAAGGGGCTCTACCCAAAATTTGTAAAAATTTTACAAATAATTTTTTTTCCAGATTTTTAATTAGTGTAATTCGTTATTCGCTGTGTGCATGCATTACACTGGACGGGATAGATGAAACTATGACAGCGCCCATGGTGGCAGAAGTAGGTAATGATCCTGGTAAGCACAAGCTGAAAACTTTCAGTTTCTGAGGTCTCTCCGTTTATTCAGAAATCACTTAAAAATTGTGTACCATACTTCAGATGAATAAACATTATTATTATCGTAGTGGCAACGGTCACGGTTGGGTGGTATAACAACATACATATAATAACAATGAGCCCTCGCTATTGCTGTGTAGTCGGTTGCAAAAATAGTACGTGTAAATTTTATACATTTCCATCACATAAACATCAGCAAAGAGATGTGTTCTGTTATTCCTCGATATTTCTATCTCTAATTCCGGAACGTGAGGTTTTCATTCAGAAAATATTTGAGATGTGTTCCGTTTTCTATTTGATAGTCTAGAAGTGGATGGTAAAAGTATTAACCAAGTTCCGTGGGACGGTGTTGAACCGGTGATCAAAAGCAAATAGCGACTTAAACTGCGAGTTCAGGAACGCCTGGACGGTGTTGTAAACTGATCAATCAGCCTTATGAACAGCGGACAGAGATACTTTTGATGTCTTTCCGAGTAGTTTATCATACACGGCATTCTATCAGGACAAAGTGTTTTAATTTTCGCTGTACTTAAACTGCCGTTAAACGGTAGCCTACTAAAATGCCGTTATTAGATATGACGTCATTGAAGTGACGCGTCGGACGGCTTCCTATTGGATTTGCTTGAACTGCCGTCAAACGGTTGCAAACTAAAAATGCCGTTAATCAATTATTGCTTTATACGACAGCTTAGCCTAGCATAATAAGTATATTCTATCCCAAGTTTATTTTGGTCAGAGTAGACCAGGGCTGATTATTATTCATATTGTTGATTATTGTTGCATGTCAATAATCAGTCCATGTCCTGCTCTGTCTAGATTAAATTTGTAACATAGTTTATTTCCGATAAAATATTCAGACTTTTATGGAGAACTATACACCGAGAAATGAAAGAATGTTAGAGATAGCATTCTCTACAAAACCAGAGTTTCGATTTGGGTCGCCTACACAATCCTGCACAACGAATATGTCTCCATAGAAGGCACCCTCGACAACAAAGGCCCGTGTGATTTTTCTGTGTGTCTTCACCGCACACAGAACAAGGCCAACGTTGCCGAAGTCGTTTCTGCTCGACTAGATTGACAATTTTGTCAAAAGCTTCCTCTGTGCAAAAACTTCTAAAAATAGGAATTTACATCGTTAGCTATTTAACTTGGTAAATAGAACGTATCGATAGACTTACCTAATCATGTGGATATCAATAGCTTCATCAAGTACGGCATGTGATATTTCTTCGGGAAGCATTTTAAGATCAAAATTTTCAAGGAATATCCCATTTATGATATTTTTAACAATGTTACTATCCTTAACAAAGAAATTTAGAATTACATTATGTTTTTCATGATGGGATTTCTTCGCAAATGCTACAGTATTTCTTTTCTTTTTCTTTGGTAGTCCTATGACTGTTAAATCCTGTCCTTTTGGGCATCCTCGTTTTTGTATGGAAACTGGCATCTTGATTGTTGACAAAGAGATATCATTGATGTTAACTATTTGATGGGACTGTTTGTTGACGTCATTTAAAACTGAATCACGATATAGGAAAGTTCATGTGCTTCATTTGGATCTGAAATCACCTCCTCCTCTATTCGCTGTGTGCATTAGGCTGGAGGGGATAGATGAAACTATGACAGCGCCCATGGTGGCAGAAGTAGGTAATGATCCTGGTAAGCACAAGCTGAAAACTTTCAGTTTCTGAGGTCTCCCCGTTTATTCACAAATCCCTTAAAAATATTATACCATACTTCAGATGAATAAACATTATTATTATCGTAGTGGCAACAGTCACGGTTGGGTAGTATAACAACAATCATACATATAATAACAATGAGCCCTCGCTATTGCTGTGTAGTCTATTGCCAAAATAGTACGTGTGAATTTTATACATTTCCAACTGCATCACAAAAACTGCAGTAAAGAGATGAGTGTTCTGTTATTCCACGATATTTCAATCTCTAATTCCGGGACGAGAGGTTTTCATTCGATAAATATTTGAGATGTTTTCTATTTGATCGTCTAGAAGTGGATAGTGAACGTATTAACCATGTTCCGTGGTGGGACGGTGTTAGCCGGTGATGGAAAGCAAATAGCTATAGTTCATCCAATATCAATTGCAGAAGCTGTTTCTATAGGGAGCAAATGAAAACTCACTTCGCTAACATGAGCGTATATGCGAAGAAACGGATCGAAAAATAATCTATACTACTCGTAAACATTTTCCGTGGGCAAACGGTAGATCAAATGAGCCGAGTCAACGTGGACTCGAGTGACGGCTGTCTGTTGTATAACCGATTCGTCTGGGCCAATCAGGTCGGACATCAATGCTGGCAGGTGTGTCTCTACGATGGGAGGTCATAAATCACGCCTTATATTTGTGTTTTAATAGCTCTGAAAGATTAAAAACCAGTAGCGTCTATGGTCTTGGTGTGTGCCGATCGAAATATGTTTTAGGATATATGTAATAATAACCTACATCAAACAATGAAAGAAATTATTTTTTTTTCTCAATGCATTTGTATAAATAAAAGCTTGTCTTTAATTTTCTTTCATTATTTATGAAGTATTTTTAAAATCTTAAAATATCTAAATAAAATTAGTTATTTCCGCCACTGCTGCTCACAGGATTTCGCCGCAAGACTTTTTTATGCTTCTGCAATTGATATTGGGAAAACCATACTCAAACTGCAAGTTCGGGAAAGCCTGGACGGTGTTGTAAACTGGTTAATCAGCCTTATCAACAGAGGACAGAGATACTTTTGATGTATCTCCAAATTGTCTATCAAACACGGCATTTTATCAGGACAAAGTACCTCGCAGAGGATTATTAATTTGTGTTTTAATTTTCACGAACTGGTTTCGGTTACAAAAGCAATTGGCCTTACATCTGAACTAATGTTAAATGTAATGCAGTTCAAGTACTAATAGTAAACATCGTTACTTGTACTGTATAAGCAATATCCAATTTTGGACAATTATATTAGAGAGTGTTAACGTTTTGTATTATTTAGGGACCGTTCTTACATCCTTGCAAGGGTAAAAGTGGGATCCCATATTAACGAACAATTGTGAACCTCATTCATTTCTGATTATTATAGGTATTATTTGAGAATTTCATTAAATAGTTTTGCGTTGAATCTGATGTTATTTAGTGGTTTCCCGTCGGGGTTATATGGTTACTTTTTTAAATTTGTTAAACTACTTGGCTCCCTCACTTTTTTATGTTCTCAAGAGCTTATGAACCTGCGACCGTAATAAACTAACAACGAGCAAGAACATTACTTGCCGTACCTAAAAGTACACAGAAGTAGCATTACTTTATGATATTCAAAATATCATAACTTTACATGGATAACCTCCAAATGCAGTGAACTATATATCGTATCAATCACATATTTTTTATCATTTACTTACTTTTTTCTTTGACAGAAAAAAACTTCGATTCATCTGGAAGATTATTTAGAAATTGTAAAAAAATTGAAATTGTTACATAGTGAGTATTGGAAATGAAACAGGAAAACTTCAGCTATCGAGTCATTAGAGGGCATTACCAGTATTGCACACAGCGAATAATTCCACAGATAACTGATCCATAGATGATGGATTTGCATTATCTAATATGAGCGCTTCATTCGTATTGCTTCTGTCTTGCAGAACCATCTCATTGCAAACCTCAAGTTCATGTGCATCATTTGCATCTGATATCCTCTCCTCTATATGGCACTAGGGATGGAGGATCTCCGTTATATGATGCGAATGCTTTATTTATATCTTCGAGAACCACCTGGTTACAAGACGCAGGTGATCCCACAGGTAATGTACCCAGAGATGATGGCTTTGCGCTTGTTTCATATTGTTTCGGAGAACCATATCATTACAAACCTCAGAGTGTTCCACAGAAACCTGGTTTTCACTTTCGAATATAACTTCATCATTGCTCCAATATAAAACTGAGTCTGATTTACGTCTACATGCACAATTGCAACATATCAGTATCATTGGCACACAGAGTTTCAAGATTTTTTAATACATTAAGCCTTTGCTCAAACAAATACCCATCAGTTGCCAAGTCTGCCAGTTCTGTGCATAACAAAAGACTTTTTTTTTCGTCTTTGCGTGTAGGTACTTGGTGTTTGAAATCGGTTTGTGGTCAGTGATATAGACTTGGGATAGAATATACTGATTATGATAGGCTAAGCTGTCGGATAAAGCAACAATTGATTCACGGCATTTTTAGTATGCTACCGTTTGACGTCAGTTTGAGCAAATCCGCTAAAATGCCGTCCGACGCGTCACTTCAATGACGTCATATCTAATAACGGCATTTCAGTAGGCTACCGTTTAACGGCAGTTTGAATACAGCATTCAATTTTCACAAACTGGTTTCGGTTACAAAAGCAATTGACCTTACTTACATGCGAACTAATGTTAAATGTAATGCAGTTCAAGTACTAAGAGTAAACATCGTTACTTGTACTGTAGAAGCAATACGCAATATTTTGTTGACAATTATACGTGTTTGTATTATTTAGGGACCGTTCAACGTTCTTACAGGTAGGGTAGAAGTGGGATCCCATATTCAGGTAAAATTGTGAACCTCATTCCTTTTCTGATTATTATATTATTTGAGAATTTCATTAAATAGTTTTGTGTTGAATCTGATGTTATTTAGTGGTTTCCCGTCAGGTTATAGGGGTACTTTTTTTAATTTGTTAAACTACCTACCTACTTGGCTCCTTCACTTTTTTATGTTCTCAAGACCTTATGAACCTGCGACCTTAATAAACTAATGAGCAAACACATTACTTGCCGTACCTAAAAGTACAAAGAAGTAGCATTATTTTATGATATTCAAAATATCATAACTTGACATGGATTTTTTATCATTTACTTACTTTTTTCTTTGACAGAAAAAAACTCCGATTCATCTGGAACTAGTAGTGAGCACAAAATTGTTGGCTCGTGGTATATTATTTAGAAATTGTAAAAAAATTGAAATTGTTACATAGTGAGTATTGGAAATAAAACAGGAAAACTTCAGCTATCGAGTCACTAGAGGGCATTGCCAGTCTTGCACACAAAGAATAAAATGGCATTATACACTCGTCATTCACGGGTGTGCGAGAGGGTTGTTGAGATAGTTTCTCGTGTTTCCGTACGCGTTCTATGTTCTTGGTCCTCAAAAGGTCCGATATCACGACGTTTCGGCAAATTCACATCTACCATCTTCAAGTGATGTCTAATTCATTCGATTGTTTCATAACTCGACTGATGTTTTCATAGAGAACTAGCTGACCCAACATACGTTGTCCTGTCCAAATTGCTAGGTTCCCTGCATTTTTTTTCCTGAAAACTTTCGTCAGCGTAGAATGTTTTTCATCCTATTATATAATATATTCCTGAAAACTTTTCCACTACATAGAAAAAAGCACTTTCAATTTTTCCCGATTCCAATAACTTTTCAAAAATCTTTCTTTCCCTAAAAACCTCATTTGGACTATTACGAACATTGAAAAACAATTAGACATATTGGTCCAGCTGATGTTTTCATAAAATAAAACAAACGTACCTTAACGAGACTCATACACGCGATCTTCTGCTTGGTAGGCTTACATGAAACCGCTATGCTGATTCGATCTTAGTAATATCTGAGCCGACAGACCTTTTGCTGCTCAAATATCTTATATTCCCGAATTTTCCAATGTAAAGCGTAACTTTTCCAATTTTACTTCCCGTAAAAACCATAACGAACATTAAAAAAAATAGACAAATCGGTCCAGCCGTTCTCACGTTTTGCGCTTACAGAGAATCGAGATTTATTTTTATTATAAAGATGAGCATGCGCATTCTCTCTTCCTCGGCAACCGTCTTACGCGCAGCTGCTATTCTGCGTCCTTCTCTGTCGTATATATTAGTACGTACAGTACTCTTTGTCGCGCCCCACTGTTACTCAATTATTCAGACCTATCGCGACAACCCTAAGATCTGCCAACTTTTGCAAAAGCAACTCTCGTGTTCGGAATAAAGTTATCCACATTTTCATATATAATCCAAAAAGATTTATTAAACAATATTCATATACGTTTGACTTAACCTACTGTATATACACTTAATGCTACTGCTACTACCGTACACAATAAAAAATTAAGCACGAACACGGGCTTGACCTCCTTTCGTAGGGCGAAGGCCGTGTCTCTGCATGGGCGGTGACAAGATACATAATAGGGTAGATGTCTACAGATAATTCCTTCTTTCGGCTCCCCTCCTGCTTACTCTTATGAGAGCAATATCTTTTATTTTTGTTTTCGAAAATTCAAGGTGGTTTCAATTTGTAATGGTGGTTAGTCGATTGCGCACGATCGTCACGATCGGTTTCCTTCGTTGCGTGGAATTACACGCAACGAAGGAAGACGTCGTTGTTGCCAGATCGCCACCGGTATTGCTCAATTGTGTACGATCGGTCTCCTTCGTTCGTGTTCTGCTTTGTATGGGGCCGGAAGAGGTCGCTGTTGGACGCGCCGTTGCCAGGTCGCCACGGATGTTGCTGGGTGAACTCTCTGCTGGAAGCGTCGATATTCCATCTCCGTTGCTGTTTTGTTGTTGATTGATTTGTCGGTGGGTCAAGATAGATCACCATATGGTTGATAGTCTTGGACGACTATCATCTCTTTTGTTCATATTATGTGGTAGTTTTTCGATTTCGATTGCTTCTCTCGTTGTTGTTGAGTGGAAATTCTCATCATTTGCCAATGTCTGAGTATCATTAAAGTTTATGCTGGGTCCTGTTGTTAGTACATGTTGGAATAGTGACGATGTGGTTTCCTTGTTTCGTATAGAAATCTTATGTTCCTCTTTGCGGATGTCAATTCTTCTGTTTGTTTGGCCTATGTATGTCTTTTCACAATTTCCACATGGTATTTCGTAGACTTTTTGGCACTCTAGTGGTATACGGTCCTCGGGATTTCTGAGGGTAGATTTTATTGTACGGTCTGTTGTAAACGTTGGTTATTCAACGTCGGCCTATTTTTGCGACCAAGGCTAAACACCGGTGCTGGTGAGCACACTCCCCCCAACCGGAAATTTTGCCGAATCCTCTGTTGTTGCAGAGGTAGGGTTCTTTAACGAGCTTAACATCTATGAACTCGGGACCGCCATCAACGTCCCCTCCGAAGGACGGCATATCTATCGTCTCATCTCGTGCTCATTGATAAGACGCCTGCAGCTGCGAATATGCTACTACGCTACAGTTGTTAGGGCATTTTACGTGCACCTTCCTTGTCAAGTGGTCACCCATTCAAGTACTAAACGCGCCCGACGTTGCTTGGCTCAGATATCGATATGACTCTGCTTCCATAGTGAATTTTATTTGCGGATGAATTTCATTAAGGTGGTTGAAGAATGTCAATAGTTTTTGATGTCCATGTGGCCAAATCACAAGTATGTCATCAACATATCTTAGCCAAAGTTTTGGTTTCAAGCTCGATGTTTTGAGTGGTTTTGTTTCTACTTCTTCCATGAAAAAGTTTGCGATGACCGGTGATAGTGGTGATCCCATTGGTGCTACCTCTACTTGTCTGTATGTATCGTTGGTTATCATAAATGAAATAGGTGTTTTTGATGCAGTGAGTCGCTAAAGTGATTATGTGTTCCTCGGGCTTGTACTTGTTTCTGATTATTATTTCCAGAGCTTCTTTAGTAGGTACCTGTGTGAGTAATGATGTAACGTCGAAGCTTACTAGGATGTCATCTGGTTGGATGGTTTCTGACTTCAAAATTTCAATCAAGTGATCCGAATTTCGCACGTATGATTTGACCTTCTCTGCATGAGGTTGCAGTGCTTTAGCAAGAAATCTCGCAATCGGACGGTGTCCCTGGCTTATTTATCTTGGGAAGGCCATGTTTGGGACATTTTGATGATTTCTCTCTTGGGATGAGTTGTTGTCTGATTTCCTTATCGATACACATTATACCTGCCAAAATCTACGATGAAACATATATATATATATATATATATATATATATATTAATTCAATATTTTGTGCTTTCTGAGAGGTATTCTGTGTTGTTGAAAAATTCACTTCGTACAGGTTCTGGTTCTATTTCTAACTGCTCTTTGATTACTTTCAATGGAGGGTTGATATCATATTCATTTTCTCTCCTTAAATCCATCAATACTCCTAATCGTTTTACTTTTTAAAAGTCATACCTTCTTTTGAATTTTTAGTCGTATCGGATAACAAAAAAACTACAGGAAAATAAGTTCATAAATCTATTTTTCTGGTTTTGATATTATGGTACCTTCTGGTGGCGAATGCTGGGTATTTTTTATACTCTTAAATTTTATGAACACCGTGTTCATATTTTCAAACAAATCAATTAAAGTGGCTACTCTGCAATATTATATAATGCTGTATTTCATCAACTTTATTTAGTGTTTGCGATAATCTTGTATATGCAGTTAATTTCATGCCTTTTTCTGTTGGTGGTAAAAATTATTGAATATATATACTAATATATATATATATATATATATATATATATAGATAGAATCAAGATGGCCGACGGTGTAAAAGTCGATAAAGAGCTCGACAATAAAAAGCCCACAAAAACGTTTGAATGCTGCAAAACAAAACCAGTGCAAGTCACAGTTTGTATTAAATGTAGCAAAACATATCACAGAAGTTGCGTTGATAGAAAAAAAATTGAATTCATTGATGAAATCAGAATTGTCT
Organism: Gonioctena quinquepunctata; assembly: GCA_018342105.1. NCBI lineage: Eukaryota > Metazoa > Arthropoda > Insecta > Coleoptera > Chrysomelidae > Gonioctena > Gonioctena quinquepunctata. The sequence goes on along the minus strand of JAFIRS010002055.1, from coordinate 559 downwards.
GCTGTGCGGATAAAGTGAGTGAACATGTAAAAGAATATATAGCAGTCCAAGAAAATCCTGTGAGTACTCAACAAAGTGATACAGATACAATGAGATGGTGGAAAGAAGAAAATGTTTTACTTAGGCAAATTATAAGAGAGAAAGACGAAAAATATTCAATTATCCTACAAAATAAATTATTATTGGAAGAAAAAGTGAAGGAGCTATCCGATAAACTTAGAAGCACAAAAACAGGTCTCAATAAAAACCACAAAGTTAAAGATGACGATCTGGAATTCCTCAGTGGCACAAAAAACTGGCAAATACAAACAATGTTAGTGAACTTGTTGACAAACAAAACTCTCATGAAATACAAGGTGAAGTGGAAGAACAAGACCCTTGGGAAGATGAAAACTTTACTTTGGAAAATTTTACTTTAGTAAAGTCAAGAAGACAAATGAAAAACAGAATATCAGTAGAAGAACAACAAGAGTTCTGCGGAATTTCGGCAGTAGGACCGCCTTGACTATGGCATTATATCTATTATGGATCACAATGTCTGGGAAAAATAATTTAAAAA
>JAFIRS010002054.1:0-257936 GCA_018342105.1 Gonioctena quinquepunctata | reverse complement strand
TTAACCCTAAAAATCCACCTGAAACGACTAATCTAAACACAGCCTACTGAAAAATTCCCTAGATCTGGGGAAGAAGTTATTCATCCATGAGAAATCCATGAGGTTAAACCTTAAAACCCACCTGAAACGACTAATCTAAACACAACCCACGTCAAGAAATTCCCTAGATCTGGGGAAAAAAAGTCAATCATCCATGAGAAATCCATCAGGTTAACCCTAAAATTCACCTGAAACGACTAATCTAAACACAACCTACGTGAAAAATTCCCTAGATCTGGGCAAAAAGTCAAATCCCCTATGTTGAATAAGGTGAAAAGTCATATCAAAAGGTAGAAATTCATCAGGTTGACCCTTAAAATACAGTAGATATGGGAAAAATCCAGGGTAATATAGACCTCGAGCACGTAAGATGGGTGTTCCCCAAGGATCTGATTTGTGGTCGCAAAATCACCACGTTGGACCTTGGCACTTTTTGAAAATTTCCCCAGATCTGGGGAAAAATCGGGGAAAATCACTATCTCCCTCTCTCTCTAATACACAGGCTCTTATAGGAATTTCCATTGGGGTCAGAAGAAATTTCCCCAGATTCTGGGTACTTTTTTAGAAAAGTGAAAAAGTGGCGCCGTAACCGTATCTATATTACTGAAGTGAATCGTAGATATTTCGTCTCCTCTACATTCAATGTAAATTCATTATAGTGGAACCATCTGATGATATTGGCGAAGTCTTTTTCTACTTTTCTTTTGAGTTGTTGCCATGAATGATCGCTGTAAAAGACTGCTGTGTCATCAGCAAAACTCAAGATATTTCCTTCGGATTGTGTTTTTAACAAGCTGTTACTATATGGTAAAAAGTAGGGGGCCCAATACCGTGCCTTGACGAACGCCTTAAGTTATTGTTCTAGGGTTACTTATACTACACCATCAATATCAACCACTTGTTGTCGTTCCAATAAATATGATTTCAGTAGATCGTAAGCTCTACCACGCAAACCAATATTCTTCAATTTGTCAAGGAGTCTTGTGTGGCAAAGCTTTGGAGAGGTCGGCAAAGATGCAAAGTGATGGTTTAGATATGTCTAGGGCTTTGTAAATATGAGATGTTAATTCGAATATTTCATCTTCTGTCGAGCTTCCTTCTCTGAACTCATATTGTTTTTCAGACGAAATGTTGTGTTTTTTTCATAAAGTGTGTTATTCTTTTTTTAATGATTAGAGATATTGGTCTAAAATTCGAAATTTCCAATTTGCTCCCACTTTTGAAAAGCGGTTTGATTACGCCTGTTTTCAATATGTGTGGGAAGACTCCGTGTTCTAAACAACTATTGAAAATATGTGTTAGCTGTAGGTGATATTAGGTCTGCTATATTTTTCAACATTGCTGCCATGAAGGGCTCTTTTTTATTTTCATATGTTTAATTTCTTGTGAAATTTCTTCAGTATTTGTTGCATGAAGAGAAATACTTTCATTATTTTTTGTTGTTTCGTCTTTGAATGATCTAGGGGTTTCAATTTTGTTGGCAAGCGTTTGTCCTATGCCACTGTAATATTTAATAAATTCTCGCTTATTCTTAGTGATATTATTATTTCGCATTTTCAATTCGGTTATTTCTGTTTTAGGACGTGATTAATAACAAATATCATCGATACTTTTCCAGAGTTCTTTTGATTTATTTTTGCTTTTGTTTATTTCATTTTGGTAATAGAGTTTTTTAGCCCTTTCTGTGAGTTTACTCAATTTCCTTTTATAACAATTTTATAACAATTTTTTAACAATTTCCTTTTATAACAATTTCCTTTTATAACTTTCCCTTTCCTGGGAAAATCACGTGAGGTCCATTGCCAAAAGTGCATCCCAAAAACTTGGTTTTCTGTTTCGTGCCAAGAGCTATTTCACCCCCAGTCAGCTGCTTATGATCTATAAGGCACAGATCCGACCTGTCCTGGAATACTGTTCCCATATTTGGAGTGCGGCACCTAAACATATCCTGAGGCTATTGGATTCTGTCCAAAAAAGAGCAATTCGTCTCGTCGGTGATGCCTCGCTTACAAACTCGCTCACTTGTCTGGAACACCGTAGAAAAGTTGGCGATTTGTCTCTATTTTATAGATATTTTCATGGGCGATGCTCTTCTGAAATATCAACAATCGTTCCTGCTTTGGCAGTCTCTTCGAGATTAACCCGTCAAGTTCAGTCATCACACCCCTTCGTGGTCACTTTGGAAACCTGCAGAACATCACTTTCCAAAGACTCGTTCATCCAACGAACAGCGAGGCTTTGGAACTCATTGCCTAGGGAGGTGTTCCCCGAGGCATACAACCTTCAGAAATTTAAGAAGAACACCAACTCCTACCTTCTTTCCCTAGGTTCCCACGATGTTCTCTGAACATTACAGGATATCCCTTTTCGTGGGAACCAGAACATAAAAAAAAAAAAAAACGTTTCCTTGAGCTGTTCATTTCGATTGTCTTTTAGTGATAGCGTATATAATGTTGAAAAGGGAAATATTTCCTTTTCACCATGAATACCCCACAAGAGGTTATTTCGACGATGGAAGATAGTGACTAAAGTTTATCTTTCAGTCGCAGATGATTCCACATCTGATTTTATGAACATCCTGTTCATATTTTCAACAAATCAGCGTATATAAGTAATTTTTTTCCTTAATAGATGTCAGTAGTCCGGAAGTATTCCATTTTTTCCTAGAAGTCTGTTTATTTTTGGTTTCAATTTCAGTTGTACTCCAGTTTATATAAACTTTCAACGTATTGATGAGATTTTCACATTTAGAATTGATATCATTTTGTTCATAGATTTCAGTCTAATTTTTGTTTCCAAGTTCTGATTTCAACTTGTTATAATCAATGTGATTTGTATTTCTGTTTGCTGTCTTATCGACAATCTTTATATCTATGCCTATTAACAGGATGTTCATGAAATCAGATGTGGAATCATCTGCAACTTTTCAATTGTAAGATTTCATTACACAAATCGGGCAGGTGAAAGTAAATAAAAGCTTGTAAAAAGGAAAATGTCAATCATTGTTTACTTCTCTCGAAGACGTGGAAACTCCATTTTTCCTCCATCATTATCAAAGAGCTGATGAGGTTATAATATTCCCTGGCAAATACTCAAATATTGTAAAGTACACACAATTAAAATACACTCAGCGAATTATAATGGCATATAGAACTCAGACCCATCAGTTGTGTCAGAATGAATATGGCATTGTACAATATCTTTAAGAAAATGTACACAATCGCTAGCCACTTAGGTTACACTCCCTTTTTAAGCAGAAAAAAATTTTCTATGGTGAAAATTCTTTATCTATTTTACGTTGCATTGGAAATTGGGTATTTGTGCCAACCATTAGCAGCATTAATATTTGGTGCTCCTGAAATAATTGTTTACGTGGGATATTGTCACGTGATCCCTAATGTAATGGCTACGTCATGCTATATTTTCAAGACCGTTTTCCAAAAAAATTTTTGGAAAATTTTTTTGACGGACTTGGAGAAAATTTCGAAGCATAGAACTGTGACGGACATTAGTGTTTTCAGAAGTAAAAGAGCAGCAATATTTTCATTGATTTCAATTGCAATCGTCACCTTGTATGTTTTCACAGCGACAGCAGCAATATACATGGACTTTGTTGTCGACTCCCCTCCACTAGGACTTATAGGAACTCTTATCAGATTGATGAGTTACATTCTAACGTTCATGTTGATGATGGCGAATGTTGCAACACTTATTCTAGTTGAAGAATTCGAGTATCTGGACAATTTCCTCAAGTCTCAGGTGAAAAAAATCATGAGATACGGCATTTCTTCTGAAACACTTATCAAAGATATCTTCAAGCAAATCACTGATTTTTATGCTGAATATAAAAATGTAGTAAGAGATATGAATGATATCTTCAAACTACCTATACATCTCTATTTGATTTATATCACTATGTTCACTATACATTCAATTCTCATAAATTTTCTCACCTTCGCGCAATCTGGAAGCCATAACGAAGTTGTGGAATATTTATATTTATTCAATACGATAGCAGACATGGTGAGTTCAACCAAAAATAATTTTGTGCATGAATTTCCAATTCCTAATTTGTTTCGTCATCAAAATAACCCAAGTAATAAATTGAATTTCATACACCCCTCGAGCCACTCTGATGACTGAATATCAAAGTATTGGATGTTAATGGTAATAGTTATAGTAGATGATCACCGATTTGAAGAATATGAGGGAATCCAGCTGTCAGCTCGTATGATCCCAGGTTTCTCCATTTTTTTACAAGCTCTCATTTAACTTTCTCCGTACGTATGTCGATGTCTCCGGTTCAAAATTTGTAATCAATTTTTGGAGCACTTTCCGACATCCGATTGATCTGAAATTTGGCAGGTGTTCATATTTCAATGCATTATGAAATTTTTGTTAGAGAAAAATACAAAATGGCGCACTAAGATGGCGGTCTAGAGTTAGGTTTATGGTCCGATTCGATTCGACAAAATTAGTATGTGGGGGTTTTCGGGGTCAAGATCCGATGATCTCTGTGCAAGGGCGTATTTAGAAGGGGGTGGTAATGGGGGTGAATACCCTCCCAAGAAACAGAAAAATGTTTAGATCGATGGAAGTGGGGGCACTACACTCCACATCTCTACTCAAATCTAAAGCGTCGTGGCCGCTATTGTCGCTAGGCATGTTCTCATTAGTCTAATCGAGAGTGAGTTTCCTGCGAAAAACAGGATTTCTATCTCAATTATTTATCATTTTGATTCAACGTTGAAAATAGGGCTCCGCGTGGGCATTAATGCAGGAATACAGCACCTCTCGAGAGAGCCATGCACATAAAATATTTTTTATATTATTAAATAAGAATTTAGAAAACTCAAAAGAATTATAGTATTATCTGAATACTTGAAAGAATGTAATTTTGTTAGGTAAAAATGTTTATCTGCAGCCGTCTCGAAAATAAAATTTTCGGAATGATTTATTAAATCGAAAGTACCACTTTACACAAATGGTACCGATAGTAGCTATTTTCGGGACGATTTTTTTCCACTTTCGAAACGATTCCTGTTACTTTCGAGATGATTCGTGTTACTTTCGGGACGATTTTGGGTATCTATGTAGGCGACTTTGACAATAACATGAACATTGTATTTTATTATGACAGCGATTGTCATGTAACATTGGTGTGTGTTTTTTCGCTCAAATCCAAAAAATGGAAATCAGTTGTGAAAGTGAGGCTGAAATGATGAGTGTCATGATTTATTTTTGACCGACGAAACCAAAAAAGAGGAGGTTCTCTAGTCGACGCGTATATTTATTTTTTTTTATCATATTTTTCTATGTATGATCACGCATAACTTTTTACTGAGGCGTCCGATTACGATATTTTTTTTTAGTGGATAGGGTGTACTTCGAAATTGGTCCCATTTGGAATTTAAATATGAAATCCACCCCTAAGGGTAGCAAAATGAAGGATATTGATCACTCACCCTCTGAATTCTGGTCCGTTAACCGATTCTATCAGGCATAACTTTGTACTGGGATCTTCGATTTGGATTATTCTTCTTTCATCAGATAGGGTATACATCATAGTTGATCATATTTGGATTCCGGATGGAATTATCTACCCTTACGAGTAGAAAAATAGGGGATGATTGACTTTTTACTTGTGAACATTGACACACATATGTAGTTGACAATGACAGATCGCTTGAATTATCACAAATCATTATATTCTTTGAGAGGATGGAATCATATACAAAGTAATGAAATAAACTAACCAGAACAACAAAAATAATTTATATTACAACAAATAGTAAAAGTAGATAATCAACTGGTAATAGTTGAAGTAAGGTGGGTAAGAATTCCGGAAGTAATAAAAAAACAAGCAGTTAGTAATTGGTAGATTTCAGCCACAAAGAATTGAAAAATAAAAACTTTTTAACAAAAAATTAAACTGACGAAATACGGAACTAAAACGTAAAAAATAGAATAAACCTTCTTAGTCACAATAACTAGGCTCCTAAACTAATGTAAGTAACTAATTTTGAGTCGGCGCCAAACAAACAATCAACGAAGATCATTAAATTATCAGTATGTCAACGTTCAACTCGATGCCATCCATCATTTTACGCCTTACCTAATTCATTTGCTTGTTTGTTTGGCGCCTACCCAAAATTAGTTACTTACATTATTTTTATGAAGAAGAAAAACACGAAGTCGTCTCCACAATATAATATTAACAATCGATTAGATCAATACCATCGATTAGGTGAACATGTTTCGAACCTCTATAGGTTCATCATCAGCATATATAAAAGTATTCTACAATAAAAGAAGAACAAAGACTTAGTTACATGGGTAATGTGATACAATAAGTGCTACTCACATGGAGATGAAAAAATTATTTTGTAGGTTAATGTTATAAAATTATTTAATTCCAATGTTCATAACGTAGACCATATGGAAAGTTGGGATTTCCCTTTCAAGGGCTGTGTCCCATATTTAAATTTGGGAGGGCTAAATACTTTAGCCGATGCAAAATGAATTGACGACATGAGGAAACAATAGATGCAATGGCGGTGATTGACAGCACCCAAAGAGCCAACCATCTGTCAGACTGAATGGTCAAACCTAGCCATGGAACGACGACAAGTGAACTCCATGCACGGAACAAAATTGAACTAGATGTAAAGCAAAACCAAAGCGGTTACTATACCATGCGTAGAGCTCAGATGTCACCTATCCATATTTACAAATTTATATATATCTATAAGAGTAGAACAATTATGTATCAAAAAAAGAACAGTATGTATGAGACAGACTAGTTATTCCAACAAAACACCCCGAAGTGCAACTTGTACTGAAAAAAGGAAAACAACACCACAGAGCAAACAGGAATAGCACCTGTCCAAACGAACAAATGCACTATGACATGGAACAATTGGTTTATCGGAGATCGAGGCAGGAAAAAGTTCTAATGAAATGTAAGGGAATTAAAAAACTTTCGACATTAGTTTAGGAGCTAGTTATTGTGACTAAGAAGGTTTATTTTATTTTTTACTTCTCAGTTCCGCATTTAGTCGGTTTAAGTTTTTGTTAAAAAGTTTTTATTAACCGACGAAACCAAGATGGAGGAGGTTTTCTATTCGACGCGTATATTTTTTTTATGTATAATCACGCACAACTTTTCACAGAGCGATTCGATTCCGATGATTCTCTTTTCATTGGATAGGGTGTACTTCGAATTTGGTCCCATTTCATTTTGAACAACAGAATATATCCCTGAGGGTAGCAAAATGAAGATTATCGATCGTTCACTCTCTGAATTTTGCTCCGTTAACCGATTCTATCAGGCATAACTTTGTAATGGGTTTTTCGATTTGGATGATTATTTTTTCATTAGAAAGGGATGTTTGATTTTTCACTTGTGAACTTTGACACACATATGTAGTTGACATTGACAGACCCTCCTACATCCGTCAAAATGATCACATTCTATGAAAGGTTGGAATTATATACAAAGTGATGAAATCAACTAACCAGAACTTCCAAAATTAATTTATATTACATAACAATAAATAATTAAAATAGAAAATCATATTATTCAATAGTTAATAGTTGAAGTGAGCTAGGTTTTTTTTTTATTCAAAGTATTGCATGTACAAAAATTTTTTTTTTTTTTACAAATATGGGGTTAGATGTGCTCTCTGAGTACAACATACCTAGGCATAATTGACTGTGTGTGTGTGTTGTATCCAAGGCTTCTCTAAAAACTATTAGTACTGTACATAAACTATGCTAAAAATTCAGGCGGGCAAAAATTTACAAGAAAAAAGTAGAAAAGGTAACTGTCATTAGTGTAAAACATTACTCCACACACATGTGTATTTTATATGTGCACATTAATTTTTACCAAAATTTTGATAATATTCGACGATTGGTAGAGGGCAGGGATAGCAGCAAAATGGTGGGATGAGTTTTTTTTTTGTAATAACTATCGTTGTATTTTATAGAAAGTTTCCTTGTTTGTCAGGATATAGTTTTTTATTTCAGTTTTGAACTTACTTAGTTTGTCAATTTTTTTTAAATGTACCGGTATTGAATTGTGAAATTTTGGACCGAAAAATAGAAACGTTCTCTGGAATATAGCTTTTTTAAAAGTATGTATTGCTAATTCTTCATTTCTAGTTTGTCTAGTCGGTTGGACAGATCTGCTTTGAAGTGAGTTTTGAGTTGTGTATACTCGAATTATACATTGATGAGCATATGAAAGGCTGATTGGAAGGATTTTTGTTTCTTCATATAGTAATTTAGTGGAATACTGTTTTTTTTCCTGAATATAATTTTAATGATGGAATTTTGTGTGATATGTAGAGGACGTAAATTGTTCACGAAAGCTCCTCCCCATATTATAATACTGTATCTTAGAATGGATTCTACTAGGTAAGTAAGTATTTTGGAAGTAATCAAAAATTAAGTAGGTAGTAAATAGTAGATCTCAGCAACAAAAACTTGAAAAATAAAAACTTTTTAACAAAAAATCAAACCGACGAAAAATCAACTGAAAAGCAAAAAATAAAATAAACCTTCTTAGTCTAAATGATAATTGAACTCCCAAAGTAATGTGAGTAACTGATTTTGAGTCGGCGCCAAACAAACTAGCAATCGAATTAGGTAAAGCGAAAAACGATGGCAGCGAGATGCACGGCTGCATTTTGATCACTCCTTTCAGAGTAATATAATGATCTTCGATAATTGTTTGTTTGGCACCGACTCAAAATCAGTTACTCATATTAGTTTAGGAGCTCAATTATCATTTAGACAAAGAAGGTTTATTTTATTCTTTGCTTTTCAGTTGATTTTTTCGTCGGTTTAATTTTTTGTTAAAAAGTTTTTATTGAGAGACAACTGTAATTTCTAGATGCTTGAAATGCTTGAAAAAAACTTCAACTCATCCTATGACCAATCTACTATAATCACAAAAAATAACACCATACAGGGTGTTACATTGATTCAGTATAAGCTTATCGGAATTTAAACTGTATAATTTTTGTATAATTGAGAACCGATTCGTACGGCTTGTAATTTTAAAGATTGTTCAGTAACGTTAGTTCAGAATTTTAATTCGCAGTTTATTTTCATCCAGAATGAGAGCTTAATCCACTATGCCACAAAATTCCCTTCTTTCATAATAATAATAATGTTTATTTGATAAAAAAAGGAGGAAATACAATGCAGTTACATGTAGTTCAGTATACCGGGCGACACAGGATATCGGGCCACCCCTGTAACTTCTGCATTCGTGAACGGATTATTTTCCAGAACTTCGGTACAGTTATATAAGCAACCATTTCGGATTTGATCACATTACAATCCAATATGGCGGACTTCCGGGTTTTCTGCAAATGCCAGCAACTTTGTTTTTTAAATAGAACACCCTGTATATTTCTACATATTCAAGTTCAACGGGTTAAAACAAGTCCAAACCTTATGTAAAATGTCACTTTTTTGGAAAAATTGAAATTAAAATTGTTTTTTTATTTTACCTCGTGGATAAATGAGATTTGGTCAAGGCTATTCACAATGAGTCGCACATAACAGAGAAACATAATTTTTACTGAAAAATTATTTTTTGTGTCAGAGGCATCACTGAAGTAACAATTACTAGTGATTATTACTAGCCAATCTACCATGAAAAGTAAAAAATTTAAAATCTAACATTTACAAATTTAAACAAACATATATACCTATACTAAAAACTAAAACTAGTACAGGAAATTGGTTTCATTTTACAATCGGAAAAGTGTTCAAGTCTGATTTCGATAATAATAGGAAAATCAATATATTCATATTCATATTCAGGCTCTTCTAAAGTATCACAGTCGGGTAAGGTCAGATTCAGGTGTTTTGTAATATTAAGTATCCCAAAATAGTTATCCCAGTTAATATTCTTATGGTAAATATCAATGAATAATTTCATATCACTTCATTAATGATTCGCCAGAATTTTCTCTTATTTGTCATATTTTTTAGAATGGTCTATTGTCATAAGCATTTATTCATTTTTAAATTTGGGTTTTGAACATACTGTAAGCAGGAATAATTTTGATTTTTTCATGTAACAGATCCCAAGTTTTTGGGCCCAGATAACTACACTAGTTTTATTTTGGAGCTATAACACTATGCTCTCATCTCCTTGTGTTATAAGGGTGATCAGATGGTTTTACTTTGATTACGTTTTTGAATATTCTAAGTTAAAAAAATTTGACAATATAGTTGTCTTATATCAAATATTCCACTTTCTTTGTACAGTTTATCGCTTGAGTAAGTTCTTTCTTTACCTAAAATTATTTTTATATTTTTTTTTGGTACGATATTCAAGCAATTCAAAGGTGCATTATTAACCCCTCCCCAACCTATTATACCGTATGAAAGTTGGGACTGTATTAGTCCGTAGTAGACTGTTTTCAAGTGGGTATTCTTTCAATAACTTGAATCTTGATTGAAATTCTCTCATTTTGATAGTTAGGTATGACATATGAAGATCCCATTTCATGGGTCGGTCAATTATTATGCCCAGGTATTTTATGGAAGTGGTTTCAGGAATGGATGTATGTTGATCTATGTTAAACGGTCCAATATTCGGTATGTGATTGACGTAGGAAGTGAATGGTAGATATTTCATCTTTTCTCCATTCAATGTAAGTTCATTATATTGGAATCATCTGATGATATTGGCGAAGTCTTTTTCTACTTTCCTTTTGAATTGTTGCCATGAATAATCGCTGCAAAAGACTGCTGTGTCATCAGCAAAACTCAAGATATTTTCTTCGGATTGTGTTTTTAACAAGCTGTTACTATATGGTAAACAGTAGGGGGGCCAATACCGTGCCATGAGGAACGCCGTAACTTATTGTTCTAGGGTTACTTACTACACCATCAATATCAACCACTTGTCGTTCCGATAAATATGATTTTAGTAGATCGTAAGCTCTACCACGCAAACCAATATTCTTCAATTTGTCAAGGAGTCTTGTGTGGCAAACGGTATCGAAAGCTTTGGAAAGGTCGACAAAGATGCAAAGTGACGGTTTAGATATGTCTAAGGCTTTGTAAATATGAGATGATGATTCGAATATTAAATCTTCTGTCTACCTTCCTCCTCTGAACCCATATTGTTTTTCAGACGAAATGTTGTGTTTTTTCAATGATTTTTTCCAGTATCTTTGCCAAATTAGAGATTAGAGATATTGGCCTAAAATTCGAAATTGCCAATTGGCTCCCACTTTTGAAAAGCGGTTTGATTACGCCTGTTTTCAATATGTGTGGGAAGACCCCGTTTTCTAAACAACTATTGAAAATATAAGTTAGCGTAGATTATATTAGGTCTGCAATATTATTTTTCAACATTTCTGCCATGAATTTGTCGTGCCCAGGGCTCTTTTTTGTTTTCATTTGTTTAATTTCTTGTAAAATTCATTCAGTATTTGTTGCATGAAGACAAATACTATCCTTATTTTTTATTGTTCAGACTTTGGATGATTTAGGGGTTTCAATTTTGTTGGCAAGCGTTTGTCCTATGTCACTGTGATATTCATTAAATTCATTAGAGATTTCTCGCTTATTCGTAGTGATATTATTATTTCGCATTTTCAATTCGGTTATTTCTGTTGTAGGACGTGATTCATCACAAATATCATCGATACTTTTCCAGAGTTCTTTTGATTTATTTTTGCTTTTGTTTATTTCATTTTGGCAATAGATTTTTAGCCCTTTTTGTGGTTTACTCAATTTATTTTTATAATTATTGTACGTTTCCATGAGCTGTTCATTTCGAGGATCTTCTAGTAATAGCGTATATAAGTTTTTTTTTTCCTTTATAAATGTCAGTAGTCCGGAGTAATCAATTTTTTTCTAGCAGTCTGTTTATTTTTGGTTTCAATTTCAGTTGTACTCCTGTTTATATAAACTTTCAATGTATTGATGGGGTTTTCACATTTGGAATTGACATCATTTTGTTCATTGATATCAGTCCAGTTTTCGTTTCCAAGTTCTGATTTCAACTTGTTGTAATCAATGTAATTTGTATTTTTGTTTGCTGTTTTATTGACAATATTTCTATCTTTACCTATTAAAAGGATGTTCATAAAATAAGATGTGGAATCATCTGCGACTTTTCAATTGCAAGATTCCATTACACACATTGGGCAGGTGAAAGTAAATAAAAGCTTGTAAAAAGGAAAATGTCAATCATTGTTCACTTCTCTCAAAGTTATCAAATGACATGGAAACTCTATTTTTCCTCCATCATTATCAAGGAGTTGATGAGGGTATAATATTCCCTGGCAAATACTCAAATATTGTAAAGTACACACAATCAAAAACTTTTTAACAAAACATCAAACCGACAAAATACGAAACTGAAAAGTAAAAAATTAAATAAACCTTCTTAGTCTCAGTAACTGAGCTCCTAAACTAATGTGAGTAATTAATTTTGAGTCGGTGCCAAACAAACAAGCAAATGAATTAGGCATCGAGTTGTGCGGTGACATTCTGATAATTTTTTTGAAGTAATTTAATGATGTTCGTTGATTGTTCGTTTGGCGCCGACTCAAAATTAATTACTTACATTAGTTTAGGAGCTTAGTTACTGAGACTAAGAAGGTTTATTAAATTTTTTACTTTTCAGTTCCGTATTTCGTCGGTTTAATTTTTTGTTAAAAAGTTTTTATTTTTAAATTTTTTGTGGCTAAAATCCACTAATCACTAACTACTTGTTTTTTGATTACTTCCAAAATACTTACTTACCCACCTTACTTCAACTATCACCAGTTAAATAATATTATTATTTACTTTTACTATTTGTTGTAATATAAATTATTTTTGTTGTTCTGGTTAGTTTATATCATTACTTTGTATATCATTCCATCCTCTCATAGAATATAATGATTGTGACGGATATAGGAGAACAAAAATAATGACATTAGCGATCTGTCATTGTCAACTACATATGTGTGCCAATGTTCACAAGTGAAAAATCAATTATTCCCTATTTTTCTACCCGTGAAAGAGGATAATTCCATCTCAAATCCAAATATGATCCACTATGAGGTATACCCTATCTAATAAAAAAATAATCATCCAAATCGAAGAACCCAGTACAAAGTTATGCCTGAGGTTAACGGACCAGAATTCAGAGGGTGAGTGATCAATATCCTACATTTTGCTACCCTTAGCGGTGGATTTCATCTCTCAAATTGGGACCAATTTCGGAGTACACCCTATCCACTGAAAAAAGAATAATCGGAATCGGACGTCTCAGTAAAAAGTTATGCGTTATAATACATAAAAAAAAATATACGCCTCGACTAGAAAACCTCCTCCTTTTTGGTTTCGTCGGTTAAAAAGTATTTGCTGTTAATGGTAATAGTTATAGTAGATAATTACCGATTTGAAGATTATTAGGGAATCTAGTTGTCAGCTCGTATGATCCCAGGTTTCTCCATTTTTTTTACAAGCTTTTATTTAACTTGCTTCGTTCGTATGTCATTATTTCCGGTTCATAATTTGTAATCCATTTTTGGAGCAGTTGCCGACATCCGATTGATCTGAAATACGGCAGTTGTTCAAATTTCCGGTGACAATGCATTATGAAGTTTATGTTAGAGAAAAAAACAAAAAGGCGGCTCTAAGATAAAGGACGATTTTTGTGATTGTGGTCCGATTCTATTCAAAATTTGTATGTGGGGGTTTCCGGAGTTGGAGATTATAAGTATTTTGTCAAAATTCATGAAATTGAAATGACGGCTCATGGAATTTTTGTTATAGAAAAACACATAATGGCGCACCAAGATAGCGGACGAGATTTAGGTTTATGGTCCGATTCGATTCAAAATTGGTATGTGGGGGTTTTCAGGGTCAAAATCAAAATGGCGGCTCCAAGATGGCCGATGATTTGTGTGCAAGCCGTTTTTGAAAAAGGGGGTAATGGGGGGTAATTACCCCATTTCCCCCCTCCCCAAGAAAAACAAAATGTTTAAATCGGTGGAAGGGCACCACACTCCATATCTCTTCCCAAATCTGAAACGTCGTGGCCGCTATTGTCGCTAGGCATGTTCTCATTAGTCTAGTCGAGAAGTTTCCTGCAAAAAACTGGAACTCTATCTCAATTATTTATAATTTTAATTCAACGTTGAAAATAGGGTTCTGCGTGGGTTTTAATGCAGGAATACAGCACCTCTCGAGAGATTAATGTTGATGGAATCTTAACAGCAGCAATGGTTATTCATGTAGAAGATAAACTTTCATAATGAAATAAATAAAATACTGTGACAAGTTTTTTATCTGTCTCAATCATATCATATATACATAACAACCGAAAACAATAATCTATCAACTAGATATGAAAATATAAATTCTGCTTTCCAACACTCCCACTAGAATTCATATTTTCCGGTCTTCAAATCGTAGCCCCATTTTTTCGGCACAACAAACGTGTTTTCCTTGAAAAACTGATTTTGTAAGCACATCTGCAACCATTCCATCTGTACTGATTGATTTGAGGGATATATTATTCATCTCAACATTTTCCCGTATGAAATGATGGCGTAAGTCGATATGCTTGGTTCTTCCATGTTACGCATCATTTTCAGACATTGCAATTGCACTTCGATTATCACAAAAAATAACAGGAATATCAGTATCTAGTTCGAATTCAACCATGAAATTGTGTAACCAAAGAACCTCTTGACAACTTGCTGCTAGAGCCATATATTCTGCTTCAGCAGTTGATAAAGCCACTGTCGGCTGTTTTTTGCAATTCCATGTAATAGCACCACCCTGTAGAATAAAAACGAATCCTGACATTGATTTGCTTTCATCTATGTCACTTGCCCAGTCGGAATCGCAAAAACCAACTAAGTTTGCATTTTCATTAATCGAAAACTCAAGTTTTGTTCCTGTAGTTCCTCGTAAATACCTGAAGATTCTTTTTACAGCATTCCAGTCACATTTACCTGGATTTTTGTTAAATCTGCTGAGAGAATTCACGGCAAAAGCTAAATCAGGTCTCGTAGCATTGGCTGCATAAAGAATGCTACCTATCGCTTCCTGATATGGCAATTTTTTCATATCTTCTCTTTCACAGTTATTTTGGGGACCCATTCCTTTGGACAACTTCTGGTTTGGATCAATGGGTGTTTCGATAGGATTACAATTTTGCATATTGAATCGATTCAAAATTTCTTCAATATATCTCTCCTGGTCAATCCATAATTTACCTTTTTTTTTGTCACGGGTTATCCTTATTCCCAAACAGAAATGAGCCTCATGTAAATCCTTCATTTTGAATTTCATCATCAGTTGCATTTTGACATGTTCCTTATGCTGCTTAGTATTGGAAAAAATAAGTAGATCATCCACATACACGGCAATAAATAGCAAATGTGGATCAGCTATCTTGAAATAAATGCATGGGTCGACTTTAGATCTGATCAGACCAATTTCTTGAAGAACTGTGTCTAATTCCTGATTCCATGCTCTGCTGGCTTGCTTTAGTTCATATATTGCATTCCTCAATCGGCACACCTTTCTTTCTTCTCCAGGAATAATGAATCCTTCTGGCTGAGTCACATAAATTTCCTCCTTCAAATCGCCTTGCAAAAATACACTGACAGCATCCATTTGATCAATGTCCATGTCAAATCTGACAGCAAGTGCAAATAGATACCGGAGCGATTCGTAACGTACAACTGGTGAGAAAGTTTCTTCGAAATCTACACCTGGTTTTTGTGCAAATCCTTTCAAAACAAGTCTCGCTTTGTATCTCTCTATGTTACCGTTTGCATTTCGTTTTGTTTTGAAGACCCATTTGGTTCCTGTGACCTTCCTGTTCTGAGGTTAATCTGATAATACCCACTTATCATTTTCTTCCAGTGCCCCCATTTCTATTTTCATTGCTTCTTACCAGAAATCTTGTCATCCCTGTCCATAATTTCATCAATTGATGAAGGATCATCCTTTTCATGATGTTCCGCTTGATAGCACACAAAATTATCAAATTTTCTGGGTTGTACTGTAGATCGACGGGAACGACGAAGTTCCAAAGGTTTTTCTTCAATGTTCACTTGAATGCTACTTCGTGTTGAATTGAAATTCATCGATTCTGATTCCTCGAAATGTGTTTCTTGAACTATATCTCCCTCTGTTTCGTTATTTTCATCCGTGAAAATTGGGGAAAATTCAGACGAAATTAACATAGGAACTGACTTTTCCTCTGACGTTTGGTAATCAAATTTATTAAAAAAAAAAATCACATCTCTCGATATCATTATTTGTTTTGTCTTCAAGTTGTATAAACGGTAACCTTTTATATTATCGGCATACCCCACGAAAATCCATTCTTCACTTTTCGGATCCCATTTCCGTCTTTTTTGTTTTGGGATATGAGCCATAGCTTTACATCCAAAAATGCGAAGATGGTTCAGATTTGGTTACTTTCTGGACCAAATTTCTTCAGAACTGATGTTTCGGAGTATTTTTGTAGGAGATCTGTTGATCAAATATACAGAGGTTGAAACTGCCTCGGCCCAAAATTCTTTTTCCAGTCCTGAATCGGCTAGCATACACCTTGATTTTTCAACTATAGTTCTGTTGAATCTTTCGGCTATTCCATTTTGCTCTGGCGTATAAGTGACAGTTGTTTGGTGTTTTATACCAGATTTTCGGAGGAAATTTACAAAAGATCGATTTTTGTACTCAGTCCCATTATCAGTGCGCATCATCTTGATTTTCTTTCCAGTTTCATTTTCTGCATAGCGTTTAAAATGTTCGAAAGATTCCAGCACTTGGTCTTTTGTTGCAAGAAAATAGACAAACACCTTACGGGAAAAGTCATCGATGAATGTTAAGAAATATCTTGATCCGCCAATTGATTTAACTTCCATGGGACGACATAAGTCAGAATGTACAAGCTCTAAAATTTCTGATGCAGAATATTCAAAAGGAAGCCGGTGTTGCTTACCTTTCAAACAAGAAATGCATGTTTCATTGTCTGTATTTTCGAAATTCACACCATTTACAATACCGTTTTTAAGTAAAATCATACTGTCACCACTTAAATGTCCTAATCGTCTATGCCACGTAGTTCTGTCGATCACATTTCGCGAAGATGTAACAAGTGCAGTGTCTATCGGTGCACAATCAAGTTCATACATATTATTGTTCATAGTTCCGGTTGCAACTAAAAATCCGTTTACGTAAAAAATATCACAACTTTTAGCGTCAAAATACACTTTGTCCGTTTTTAGTGATTTGACTAACACTCAATAAGTTTGTAGCAATGTCTGGTACGAACAAAACATCTTTCACAACCGCTGTGTCTCTAGAACCATTTGCATTCACTTCTAATGTTATTATTCCTGTCTTCAGTACAGGTATCCGTGCTTCATTGGCAATAACAATTTCGGATTTATTAAAAATGGATTTTTCTAACCAACCTTCTCTACTGGTCATGTGCGCTGTGGCCCCTGAATCAATGTACCATTTTTCATTATCAACATTGTCTCCTAAATGTCGAGAATGGAATGATTTCGGTACAACTGATTGACATCTCACTTTTGAACCATCACATTCATAGGACTTATGACCATATTCATTACATTTATAGCATCTCGGCCCTTTCGATTTCTATTCATGGTTGAAATGCTTTTTTCTATATTTCTCACTATTACTGAGGAATGCACCAGCATGATGAGATGCTTTTCCAACAACGTTCGACTTGATATTTGTAAAAGTTTCGTCTTGATCGAATCACCTGTTATGCTTGTGCCTGAACTTTCAATCCCCATAATCATTGGTCTGTATTCACCTGTGAGGCCAGCAAGCAGAAGAGTTCCAACCCATTCCTCACTAACTCGAAATCCAATAGCATTCAGTTTGTGAGCTGTTGAAATGATTGTATCGACATATTGTTCAACAGTGTCCGCATTTTCAAGTTGGGTTGTGATCAATGTTCAGAGAAGACCTACTCTTCTGGTCAAACCTGAATCTTCAAAAGCTTTGTTTAACTTCCCCCACGCCTCTTTTGCAGTTGTGGTTTCTTGAATATGAACGAAAATGATTGGATTCACGGACAGGATTATTTTCGATCGTGCTTTCGTCACTTTCTTGGTATGGTTTTCTGTACCAAGAACACATTCCCACATATCCTCGTGTTCGAGATAAGACTGCATGGCAAATTTCCATGTTGAGAAGTTCTCACGACCTTTCAACTTCTCAATTTGAAAATTTGAACTTGTCATTTTCTCGGAAAAGTTTCTTCTCGGCAAAATAATTTCAGCACTCTACTGGGCCTATAACCTGATGGAATCTTAACAGCAGCGATGGTTATTTAAGTAGAAGATAAACTTTCATAATGAAATAAATAAAATACTGTGACAAGTTTTTTATCTGTCTTAATCATATCATATATACATAACAACCGAAAACAATAATCTACCAACTAGATATGAAAATATAAATTCTGCTTTCCAACAAATGTACATAATTTTTTTTTTATTATTAAATAAGAATTTAAAAATTCAAAGAAATTATAGTACTATCTGAATACTTGAAAGCATGTAATTTCTATAGGTGAAAATGTTTTTCTGTAGCCGACTCGAAAATAAAATTTTCGGAATGGTTTATTAAATCGAAAGTACCACTTTACACAAATGGTACCGAGTAGCTATTTTCGGGATGATTTTTTTCGCTTTCGAAACGATTTCTTTACTTTCGGGACGATTCTTGTTAATTTCGGGACGATTCTTGTTACTTCCGGGACGATTTTGGGTATCTATGTAGGCGGCTTTGACAATAACCTGAACTTTGTATTTAATTATGACAGCGCTTATCATGTAACATTGGTGTGTGTTTTTTCGCTTTCCAAA
Organism: Gonioctena quinquepunctata; assembly: GCA_018342105.1. Lineage (NCBI taxonomy): Eukaryota > Metazoa > Arthropoda > Insecta > Coleoptera > Chrysomelidae > Gonioctena > Gonioctena quinquepunctata. Next base: position 238,992 of record JAFIRS010002054.1, on the reverse strand, counting down.
TCCAAAAAATTGAGATCAGTAGTGAATGTGAGGCTAAAATGATTCCACGTGAGATAAGTGAATCTGCTGAAGCGGCTACTTATGAATTATTGCCGGTAAAGTCAAGAGAGAGGTATGAATTGGTATACAGTTTATTTCAAAATTGGAGCAATGATGACAATGTGCTTACTATGAATGAACAAGTGATTCTTGCATATTTAATGGCAAATTGGCAGGCGTTTGTCGTCGTGAAGAGCTTTGTAAAATGAATTTGGATGATATGGAAGATAAGACAACCATGTTAGTGAATGAAATTCCTAATTCTAAAACGAATATAGATAGAACCTTGGTCGTCATTGGAGAAAATAATATTTCTTTATACAGCAAATATTTGTCATTGCGTCAAGCAAACACACCACATCGTAGATTATTTGTTTATTATAAAAACGGAAAATGTACTATACAACTTATTGGTATTCACACTTTTGGAAAAATCGCCTGCACAATTGCTGAATTTCTTAAATTACCGAATCCCAAAGAATGCGCCGGGTACTGTTTATGGAGGAGCTCAGCCACTTTTCTCGCTGAAAGTGGTGGTAGTATAACGAACTTGAGGAGACACGGGGGATGGAAATCAACCAATGTAGCAGAGGGATACGTAGAAAATTATTTAAGAAACAAAATTCACATGGCTTCACAGATTGAAAAGGGCGGTAACAAAATTAATATTTCGAAAACTAGTACAATAACTGATGCGTCTAATTCTAATTTCAATACTGCCACTTCTGTTAATATCCCTAATAATATTAATATGAATAATTGTCATAATTGTGTAATTAATATTCATGTAATCATAAGAGTGATTGTTATATGTAATTGTCTATATAAAGTTAATACGTTATTATCCATCGATATCCTTTTTACACGCTTTATATTAGCTTCACTTGTATGTTTGTTTGTTTGTTTGTTTGTTTGTTTGTTTGTTTGTTTGTTTGTTTGTTTGTTGGTTTGTTTGTTTGTTTGTAACCGACTCCTTTGGGCGCGATTTTGACCCACTTCCAGACGTCCGAATGATTTGGAATTTCGCAGGTGTACATAATTCCGGTGACAATGGATTAAGAAATTTTTGTGTAAAGAGTTTTGTGATTATGGTCCGATTCGCTTCAAAATTGGTATCCGAGGGTTTTTGTAGTCGGAGATTAGATTCTCTTGTCAAAATTGAGAAATTCAAGATGGCGGCTCCAAAATGGTGGACGAGTTTTGTGATTATGGTCTGATTCAATTCAAAATTGGTATCCGAGGGTTTTTGTAGTCGGAGATTATGATTCTCTTGTCAAAATTGAGAAAATTCAAGATGGCGGCTCCAAAATGGTGGACGAGTTTTGTGATTATGGTCTGATTCTATTCAAAATTGGTATGTGGGGGTTTTTGAGGTCAAATATTATGATTTTTTTGTAAAATTGGAAAATTCAAGATGGCGGCTTTGAAATGGCGGCCGAGTTTTGTGATTATGGTCTGATTCTATTCAAAATTGGTATGTGGGGGATTTTGGGGTCGAATATCATGATTCTTCTGTGAAAATTGGAAAATTCAAGATGGCGGCTTGAAAATGGCGGCCGAACTTTGTGATTATGGTCTGATTCTATTCAAAATTGGTATGTTGGGGTTTTTGGGGTCGGAGATTATGATTACCTAATCTGATGAGATTATTCCATTTTTTAATTTGCAAACAAATAATGAAAATAAGAGTTAAAAAAACTAAAAAAACACGCTTTTATGAATAAACCACAATAAAAAGTGGGAAATAAATAATAGTTTGAAAAAACTAAAAAACACGCTTTCATTGAAAACCAGACTAAAAAAATTGAAAATAAGAAAAAAAAATTCATTTTAAAAAAAGCGTGGGGTGCATGGTATCAATAATTATATAGTACATTACGCACTGAGGCGATACCATGCACCCCACGCTTTTTTTTAAATGATTTTTTTTTTAATTTTCTATTTTTTTAGTCTGGTTTTCTATGAAAGCGTGTTTTTTAGTTTTTTCAAACTATTATTTTTAACATACAAAACGGCTACAAAAAAAATATTGTACGTAACACGATCCAAAAGTGATTTCACGAGACTCGCAAGTTCCTACTCATCCCGTAAAATATCACTTACGGAACTTGTGTCGTAAATTACTATTTCATTGAATTTTGATAATGTGAGGCTATTGTTAATTGAGTAGTTTTTTTGCACCGATTTTATTGAATAATTCGGTATTCACAGAATGACTCCATAGAATTGTTTAAAAATTGTTTTAAATTAAAAAAACTTTTTATAATCTTAGTTTTATGTCTGACAAAGACATTTTACAACATTTAAAAAACATTTGTTCATAAAATATTTATAAACAAATGGATGAGTTTCTTATTTTTCAAAAATTGTTTTTTGCATTAGTTTATTATAATTGAAAAAAAATGCTTATTGTTTGTTTTTATTGTTTATATAAGTTTCTTTAATTTTTTTATTATCCGACCCTCTATTGCATGAATTATGTTCTAGATAATAAAAAAAAAATTTGTATTAACAATGACCGTAGAGGCACAAAAACATTAAATAAACCAAGAAACAACATTTTATTCTAATAATAAAAAAAAAGAAGTAAATCCATATATGGCTTCGTATACAATAAAACTAAAATACGCAAAAATATAGATATCCAAATATGGCTTATTATGCACTGAGACTACTACAGGAAACAAAGGACCTTAATTTACGATCGTTATAGCACATCAATCTGCTATCATTCCATGTGGGAAAGTGTCCAATAGAGTCTGTGCGTACTTCAGGTAGTGGATAGTCTTCACGCATAACTGGCCTTTTTCTAAATTTTTTGGGTATCGATGTTTCTGTTGATGGGGTTTCGCCAGGACTTGAACTTGGTGAATTAACACTGGATGATGGTCTGCCTCGTTTCCTTAGCAAACTATTTTTGCCCACCTTGCACGAATATTCAGCAACAACTTGTTTGAAAGTGAATAATGGTATATAGTCATCACTCTTTTGGCGCCACAAGATCCACGCACATGTCCACCAGATGGAAAAATATTTTTTATACACTTTTTTTGTACGTAACTGAATCCTATACAAGCCTAACAAAGAATCCAGCAAATCGGCGCCCCCCATCAGTGGGAATATCGTTCACATATTTGGAACATTGTAGAATTGCTTGGCATCCATTTCTGAAAACAAACATTCCATCCGAATTATAAAATGCATACAAATCCATATATGGTTGGTTGGTTGGTTGGTTTAAGGCTGACGAGCCAGAGACAGGGCTGGCACTTAGCTTCCCTTGACACTGCGACCAGCTGGGGTCTATTGTATCACTCTGTCGTCAGTGGTTCCTCATTCAAACAGGTTTGTGCCCTTAATTAGGTCTAGAAACCCGCCGATAAGGCTCTTCGGATTCATGCCCGTTTCCGGGCCGATCCCTCCAAAGATCCTGCGTCGCCCACCACTCAGGGCGTCACAGTCGAAGATTGAAAGACAAGAGTTAGACCCGAGGCCTCCTCTTGTCTCTTGATGACAAGCCATTCTTCAGTATCTATCCCCATGTCCTGGGTTTTGATGAGCTGAAGAATCTTTTTGGTTTCCATTTTACCAAATGGCTTTGGAATCCACTCTGTTTCCGGGAGTTTCTCAGTAGGTGTTCGACCATCTGCTGATCCCTCCTCGGTTGGGTTTACGGTTTCTGGTGCCGAGTGTGATTCAACTGGAATCTCCCCGACTTCCATACCCGCTATCGGTGTTGGGTCTTCTTCAACTGGAAGTTCCCCAGGGTTGTTTGTGTAGGGGAAAGGGTCGTCCACACCTGCGGTGCCCCCTGCGCAGGTGTAAGGCAGATTACTCTGGGAGGTCGCCATGTATCCCAGAGGCTCCGTTTTTTTATACCTGACTGGCTCAGGTATCATCCATCCCTCGGCACGGGTCGCTTGACGCCTTGGATTAAGTCATGTTGTGGTGGCATTTGGTTTGAGATTGACTTAGAGATCCGCAGGTTTTGACCATTTCTGGTCATTTCCCACTGGATTTTCCTTGTCAACCCCGTTATCCAGCGATACCACTTGGAGGTAGCCACCTAAGTTTCCGCAACCCATCTTCATCTCTCGTAGGAGGTGAACATGTGTTGACGCAAACTACTCGCCAATCCATATATGACTCTCACATAAAATGTAATTTTTTACCATGTGCATATGAAGCCATGTATGGATGACATCTAAATGTTTTTTTGTTGACAAATCTATGTACTAATTTACAAACATTACTCAAATTATGAAAAGAAGGTATGAAATATGCTAAACAAATTTTCAAAGCATCAAAAACTTACCAATAAATAGCCGATGTTGATGATGAACTTTTTCGGACAGACCGCACACACATGCCACGTTATGATAAAATTAATATTCAACTTCTCAGATACAGAGTTGTCAAATTTAAAAAATATCATAGAGTCTACTGAAGATGTGCATTCCACGTATTGATGTTTATGTTCATGTGCCTGAACTTGGATCACAGAAAAAAAATGGTAAATTATTGAATCCATAAATGGATTTCTATGCGGCAGAGGGTTGAATAATATATTGACAATTTTCATTCTTCAAAATGAATGATTGGTTCTTCTCTACCTAATAAGAATATTTTTTTATGAATAATGTAATTGTTTATTAACTGCAATTGAACAAACTTTGATTGGCATTATATTTTTTGAATGATACAAAAAAGAATGAAAACAACCATATACGACAAACTATTCAAAGAATTTAGTTTGTAATTTTTATAGAATCTTCTAAAAAAATTACAAAATAAAAATTTGTAACAGTTGTAGTAAATAAACAATTACATTATTCATAAAAATATTCTTATTAGGTAGAGAAGAACCAATTATCAATTTCAAAGAAAATAATTCTTATTATATTATTTGAATAATGAAAAAAACGATCATACACAATTAAAAAAAATAAGTTTTTTTTTGTTAATCATAATAAACGCTTGGCAACCTAATGCAAAAAAACATTTTTGAAAAATATTCAACTTATCCATTTGGTTGTAAATATTTCATGAATATATTGCGTAATTTTTTTTATTGTTGTAAAATGCCTTCGTCGGACGTTAAACTGATAATAATGTGATTATTCGATTTCTCATATTCTGTTAACTTCATAAATTTATCATTAACAAAATAATCAACTTTTAAACAGTTTCATAGCGTGATATTATTGAGTACACATGTAAAATGTGTTCCAGGAAGCAAACAAGTTATAGAGTCATTATATGAACAAATATTGGGTTTTTAATAAAATCGGCGGTTCCAAAAAAAATTATTAACAATTAACATCATCAAAATTCAATGAAAAAATTAGCTCTACTTCATGTTCATAGAGATATCCAAATAGATGTTTCAAATGTTACTGGAATGTTTGCAAATAAGAAATACAGGAGACTGGATTTAATTCTGTTTTTTATTTTCATTTCAAGGAAAGGAATCTTTGTTTTTGTACCTATCATAAGTATATAAATATATTTATTTTCTTATCTTTCATTACATTTTGTATTTTGAATTTGAATGAAAAACAATACTTATGTTTTTTGTACCTATAAATAGAGGTATATAACTTTCTAATGTCATTACCCCCTCTCTCCCCCCATCCCCCAAGCAAAATACGCCACCGTCTCTGTGTTTATAGTCCGATTCTATTCAAAATTGGTATATGGGGGTTTTCGGGGTCGGAGATTATGAATTTTTTAAAAGTCAGAAATTCAAGATGGCGAGAGAGTTTTGTAATTATGGTCCGATTCGTTTCAAAATTGGTATGTCGGGGTTTTTGGGGTTTTACTGTATTTCATTTCTTCTAATAAATTATATATGTCCTGATTTTTCATAATACGTTGCAAATGTAATTTCACATCACTTCTTCATTAATAAAAGACTAGAGAATTATTTTCCAAAACTTACCCATGACATTGTACGAAGGCGTAGAAGTGCCACACCCTTTTTTTTATTCTACAATTCCGACTTACAAGTCGGAATTCCGACTTATTCGGAATTCCGACTTGTATCTCGGAATTCCTTTCCAAGACTGCATTCCGTCTTTTATAACGGAATTTCGACTTATAAGTCGGAATTCCGAGTTATAAGTCGGAATTCCGAGGTACAAGTCGGAATTCCGACTTATAAGTCGGAATTCCGACTTATAAGTCGGAATTCCGAGATACAAGTCGGAATTCCGAGATACAAGTCGGAATTCCGACTTACAAGTCGGAATTCCGAGATACAAGTCGGAATTCCGAGATACAAGTCGGAATTCCGACTTATAAGTCGGAATTCCGAGATACAAGTCGGAATTCCGACATACAAGTCGGAATTCCGACTTATAAGTCGGAATTCCGACATAGAGGTCATAACAATGGAAAAAATTAAACAAATGAGATTATTATAACATATATATATATATATATATATATATGAATATTGAAAGTTCGGGTTGAACCGCGTCTAGATTTTTTTTTTCAAAACTGGCAGAATGTTAGGGAAACGCGACATTAAAACCTATTTCACCGAAAATAATAGAATCTCTGATATTCTCAGGTCTCCTAAAGATAACATGCCTAATGAGTCTCAAGGAATATATGAAATATTGTATTCCGAATGCCCTAGCACTTATATAGGACCAACTAACAGGCGAGTCACCAGTCGAGTTAACGACCCTGCGGGAGGCCATTGTTCAGTTTCCTAGTACTGCTCTTAGCATCGATAACAAAGACTTGGAATAGTCTGTTTGTTAATAGGCTGTTAATTAAATGGCACATTTCCAGGCATGGTATGACTCTGAGTAATTTTTATAGTAGGCCTTCCCTCCATACGGTGTCATATGCTGCAGTAAGATCAATGAACGCTACGGATGTTCTCAGTTCCCTTCCAAACCCCGCTCCGATGTGGGTTGTCAGGGATAAGACTTGGTCAGTACAGCTACTGCCACTCCTAAGCCCAGCCTGTTCTACGGGGATCAGTATATCAACTGCAGGACATATACGGTTATGGAGTAGTCTTTCTAACAGCTTATAGCAGCAGCTGAGGAGAGCTATAGGCCGGTAGCTCTCGGGTAGCTCCTGTGGTTTCCCAGGTTTTAGAATGCAACAATCTTTGTTCTCTTAAATTCTGGTGGTAGGCTGTCTGTGTTAAGGATGTCATTGAGAAATTTCACAAGCCACTCGGGTTGCCCTACCACAGTTAACCTTTCCCAATTTTTGTATCCTTGAGGCCCTGTTCTAATTTCTCGGCAGAGAAGTCGTGCGAGAACTCGTGGAACGTTTGAGGTCTCTTAGGGATTTTTTGACGTTTCTCGTGAGGTTTCTATTGGTTGTTGCACGAGAAACGTCAACTATGCGGTTGGCTATTTGGTTTGGGTTTATTGAGGCATTTCTCACGACATTTCGGTTACATTCTCCAAGCTTCCGCAGTAGACCCATGCTTTCCTACTGGAACGTGCAAAGTTCATGCGTTCCACAGCAGAAGTCCATTTGTCCATTCTGCTGGCGTCAAGGGATCTTAGTAGATGGTCAGCAGTTTCCGGGTTTCCTGAGTCCTCGAATTCCTCGTATAGAGACTGGCTTTCCTCGCTCCATCCAGGGATATACTTCTTGCGGAAACCTCGGGGGATATGTTTTTTGGCTACAGCTATCATTAGGCCTATAAATTTGTGGTAGTTTTTAGCCTTTGGTTGGATGAAGCGGATGCACATATCGAGTTCCGCTGCATAGGTAGTCCTTTTCGCCTTGCCGAAGTTCCATCGTGGCCTGGGAACTGAGTCGACCATTGGTATTTCGATTCCTACTGTAATCACAACGGGGCGATGCTGACTATGTGGGAAGTCCGCTAGTACAGTGCGTGAGTTAGCTAAAGGTTGTGATTGTGAATTACTTGATATAAAACAGAGATCCGGATTGTAGCCCTTACGCCACCTTCTTGAGAAAAACGTTGGCTTATCTTTGGCACTGAAAACTAAATGGAGGTTGTTGGTTTCGGCCCAGTCTACAAGCTCTCCTCCATTGTCATCATTATTCTCATATCCCCATAGATTATGGTGACTATTGAAATCTCCTACATAGAGGACATTCACAGGCCATAAGAAGTAAATCAAATTGCACCAAAAGAAGAAATTGGATAAGCGGTGATGCTTTCAACCGATGAGAATCCTCATGTTAGTACGAGGAACATTGCAAAAGAGCTAAATGTGAGTCACACTTCCGTGAAAAGAATATTGATAAAAAAAATTCACAGATATTTTCTCCGAAATGATTCACCAAATTTGTTAGGGAATGTACCGATTGACATCAGACAGAGGTTATATTACCATGATAGCGCGCCTCCCCACAATCAAAACCGGATAAGAAGATTTCTAAACAGATGGCGCAGAAATAAATGGATACCAAAAAACAGACCCATTCAGTGATCAGCAAGGTCCCCAGACCTCACTTCCCTAGATTCCTATCTCTGGGGATATGATAAAGGAGAGGTCTAACGCGAGAAACCAACGACACCAGAATATATAAAGAATAGAATTAGAGAAATTTTTCGCTCTATTACAAGATCAACTTCAGTTGATGTCCGAAGATAGCTCAAAATGGGAGATTGTTCGAACATCTCCTGTGAATTTACGCTTTTTTAAATTATTTGAGTTCACTTTGTTACCTCTTTTGTCCAGCATTGAATAAAAAATCGTTATTGCTGTTATGATGACTTTTTCATACTTTCCTCAAGAATAAGATACATTTGGGATGGAAATTAAGTAGGCAAACACTACTTTTTCTGCAAACACATAGTGGTATTCTGGTATAGCCTTATTTATAGGCGGCTCTATTTGAAAAAACTGAGAAAAAAGTGATCCCGAGCTTGTTACCCTGTATAGTGAAAGAGCTATTCGGCAAAATTATGAATAGGAAATGAAAATACACTATTTTCAAGAATATTGTGTGGAAAAATTATCTTATCGCAAATTATTGATTTTTATATATTTGGTGTCGAATGAATCCATTTTGTAACAAGAACTATAACATAACTCCCGAATCACCTGGTATAAACCCATACCACCTTTTTTGAGAAACTCTCTTCCAAAGGGATTCAATCGAGTGAAAATGTATAGGATATTTCGTTTAAAAAAACACAACTTTGATGAGTCACACGTTTATCGAACATCCTGTATGTTGGAAGTTATTTTTGAAAAATAGCTTCCATTGCTTTCTACAACTTTTATTTGAGTAATTTTTTTTTATCTCAAATAGGGAAGCAGCGTCCACCCACGTTGATACATTCTATATATATATATATATATATATATATATATATATATATATATTATATTTATATAAATTATATATATATATATATATGTTATAATAATCTCATTTGTTCAATGTTTTTTCATTGTTATGACCTCTATGTCGGAATTCCGACTTGTATCTCGGAATTCCGACTTATAATAATAATAATAATAAATCTTTATTTACCAAGAACACTTAAAGTAGGTTTCGTCAAATACAGTTAATACAAACTGACACGTTCATTATAAATGAGTATGTTTGCTTTTTCATATAATATTGCATATATACTTGTTAAGATAGAGAGTAGATTAAAGCTATGGATATACACTTGGATCGAATAAGTGGTGTGAAGTATCTTGATTAACTGCCAATCATTTGTTATTTGTTATCTAATCCTAGGTTGGAAATGACAGTACCCTTAGTAGCTAATTTATAAAAACATTTTTCTACTAAGTATTCTTTTAATGCTTTTCTGAATGCTTGATATGATTTTAAACTCTTTATATTTTCCGGGAGTTTATTGAAAACTTCCGTTTTATTTTATGAGGTTGCATTTAGTGAGATGTAGCTTTTCAGCATTTCTAGTTTATAATTATGCACGTTGCTATTCTTAAGGAAGTTATTTTCATTTGTGTACATATAACATGATATTTTGAATAGGTAGATGCTTGTTAGGGACAGTATTTTGTTTTTTTTCAGGACTGTTCTGCATGAATCTCTGTAGCCCATGTTGAAAATTATTCTTATTATTCTTTTTTGCATAGTGAAGACTCTAGAAACATCCGTTGATTGGCCCCAAACGACTATGTTGTAACTCATTACCGAGTATGCTAAGGAGTAGTAAGCTGTTATTAGATTTTTCGTATCTATTTCCTTCTTCAGGTTCAAGATCGCTGAAGGTTGCTTTTGCAAGTTTGGAACATATATTGTCTATTTCCAGTGTGAAGTGTAGTTTGCTGTCTATGACAGTTCCTAGAAATTTTGTGCTGCCTTTGAATTCTATACTGTTTATTGTGGGGGTTATGTCGTCTGTTCATATTGGAAAAATAAACACATACCGATTTTGATTTATTTACCATGAGTGAATTTTGTTGACACCAGGATTCAAACTGTTTTGTGATTTTTCCATTTTAGATCTAATTCTCTTATGGTTGATGCCTCGATTATCACAGAAGTGTCATCAGCGTACATGAAAATCTGCCCTTCTGTAATATAATCTGGAAGGTCGTTCACAAAATTAAGAATAGAAGTGGCCCCAATACAGAGCCTTGAGGCACACCAATATCGACACATTTTGGTTGACAATACCTCTTCTATAGACACACTAATTTTTCTGTTGGATATATATGATTCTATCCACTTCAGTAGTTCCCCTGATCCCTAGTGTTGATAGTTTGTTAAGAAGATACTGATGATTTACGCAGTCAAGGCTGCAGTTAGGTCGAAGAAAACACCAGCTACTTTCCTTCCCGTATCTAGATGTTTATAGATAGTCTGAGTAAATTCTATGGTGGCTAGTTCAGTTGATTTTGCTGTTCGATATCCAAATTGAGAAGGGATAGAATATTGTATTTTTTCGAGAAAATTGTATAACCTATATGCAATACCTTTTCAGTTAGTTTGGAAAGATGACTGAGTAGTACTATGGGTCTATAGTTTTCGGCTGTTTGTGGATTATTTTTTATATACTGGGATCACTTTACCAAGCTTTAGATCATCCGGAAACTGTGCTAACTCTATGATTTGTTAAAAAGAAAGGCTATGGATTCTGATAGTGCCTTTTGCAAAACTTCAATAGTTTGATAGAGATTTCGTCCATGCCCATTGAGTTTTTGTTTTTCAAATTGTTTATTATTTGGATTACCTCTGTGCTTGTAAAAGGTTCCAGAAAAATTGTATGTTTAATGTTTTGTTTTGGTATTGTGCATGCCAGGGATTTGTTATTTCCGAAGTATGTATCTAGTTTTTCATGCACAGATGTTGTGAAATAATTCACAAATACATTACTGATTTCGGTAACATCACTTATTATATCATTGTTATGCATCAGATTGATATTATGTTTTGATGTTTTCTTCCCTAGCCTGTCATTTACTATTCTCCACAGTTCTTTGCTTTTGTTCGATGCAGTATCTATTCTGTTAATGTTATCTAACTTTTTCAAATCATTTATTCTTTTATTAATGTTCTTCTTGTTTTTTTTATAGGAATCTATCAAGACTGGATCTTCTGAATTATTTGATATGTAATAAAGAAACTTGAGATCATCAATTTCCTTTTGAATCTCTTTACTCATTATTTTTTTTTTTTTTGAAGTGGTTTTGTTTTGGGCAGCTTACATCTAGAGCCCATTCGAAATGTTCCATAAATACTCTATAGTAATCATTTATATTGTCACTTGAGCACAGATATAGTGAATTGTCTTTATTAAAGTAATGTTGAAAACTCAACATGTTTTGTTCTGAGAAAGTTCTGATGACTTTTCATTCTTTACTTCATCTATTTTGCTTGTATAGGGAAGTACAATTTTCAATATTTGTGCTTTGTGATCGCTTATGTGGGGCTCAAAAACTTACAATTCCTCCTTAACTCCCTCGTTTGTAACAACATAGTCAATTGCAGTACGAGAATTGAAACCATTTCTTCTGTCTATTCGCGTGGGTTCATTTATTAGAGACATCAGACTGAAGGATTCGAATATATAATTTAACTCTTTGCTGTTTTATCTTGCGTTAGTTTGTCTATATTTAGGTCTCCCATTATTACTTGATATTTGCTCCTCTCAATAATTTCCATTAATGATGTGGATAGATTTAGAAAAAAATTATCAGTAGATCCATCCGGAGATCTGTATATGCAAGCAACACATAAGTGTTCATCAACAGACACAGCAACAATCTCGAAATCGAGTTCTATGCAAAACTTTCTAACATTAATTTCTTTGCAATTTCCACTTATTTTACTATTTGCATATATTGCAACTCCACCGTGTATATGAGCTTTTCTACAAAAAGGGACTTACATTTTCATATCCGTCTATACATGTTACTTCATTTTTCACTTTATTCATCCAATGTTCACATACACACAGTATATCAGGATAATTGAGTTCTTTAAGTGTTGCCTCTAATATTGGCAGCTTCGTGGAAAGACATTCTACGTTGATGTGTAGGAATCTAGTCACTTTCGTCGCTCCCGAGTTCAGTCTTGAATCTGTACTTGTGATAGTCTTGGGTATAAAAAAGATGCATCTGTAGAGATTAACTTTTCGTCGAGATGAGATAGACTGGGGTATAGAGGTGGGGTAGTTTTCGATTTGTTCTGATTTTTCAGTGGTATGTCTCTATCTGTGTCATTTTTTTGGCTGTCATTTGTGGAATCAATTGTTTTTTGTGACCTGTCTAGGGGATGGTCATTCCTTTTTTTCATTTTTCTTTCGAGGTTTACCTGTGCTTCTAATCCTTCACATAAACTTTTTGGTTCTGTAGAAACAATTTTTTGAGTGAGTTTCAACATGTCGCTAGCTAGGTCAGAATAGTTTTACATAGAAACCATTTTCCACTTGGTCTCAAGTTATATCTGTCCAAATAGTAGTTGCTACGCCTGAGAATATTATTGCACTCACATAGTGCAATGTTTTCTTGGTTTTGTTGGTGCAGGATTTTGGCAGCCATTATATTGTTTTTATATATAATATTATTTATATCTTTAATATCATATCTGTATGGTTCCGTCAGTATTATGAGATTTGTATGTTTGGTTGTTTTTGTGAGATCTTGTAGTAGTTTGCCATTTAATTTTTTTGTCCCAGAAGATGATTATATCATCCTTCGAAGCACACTTTGCCTCTTGCACTGCTGTATGGTATAGTTCATAGTTGTTTGCGTTTGGCTTTATTATCGAGTGTATTACATAATCATCTGTTTGCTGCCTCATTATACGTGCCATATCTCTGCCATGTTTGTTTGATATAATTGTTACTTTGTTTCTTCTCAATTTTGGTGGAGGATTACTATCTATTTGTTGGTTTGGATTGTTTCTATTTTTTTTCAGAGTTGTTTGTTGTCCCATATCTGTTTTATGTTTTTCTGAGGAGCCAAAGTGAGGATAATTTACTTGTGTTCTGTTATTATTTTTATTACTGCCAAAAGTGCATCCCAAAAACTTGGTTTTCTGTTTCGTGCCAAGAGCTATTTCACCCCCAGTCAGCTGCTTATGATCTATAAGGCACAGATCCGACCTGTCCTGGAATACTGTTCCCATATTTGGAGTGCGGCACCTAAACATATCCTGAGGCTATTGGATTCTGTCCAAAAAAGGGCAATTCGTCTCGTCGGTGATGCCTCGCTTACAAACTCGCTCACTTGTCTGGAACACCGTAGAAAAGTTGGCGATTTGTCTCTATTTTATAGATATTTTCATGGGCGATGCTCTTCTGAAATATCAACAATCGTTCCTGCTTTGGCAGTCTCTTCGAGATTAACCCGTCAAGTTCAGTCATCACACCCCTTCGTGGTCACTTTGGAAACCTGCAGAACATCACTTTCCAAAGACTCGTTCATCCAACGAACAGCGAGGCTTTGGAACTCATTGCCTAGGGAGGTGTTCCCGAGGCATACAACCTTCAGAAATTTAAGAAGAACACCAACTCCTACCTTCTTTCCCTAGGTTCCCACGATGTTCTCTGAACATTACAGGATAATCCCTTTTCGTGGGAACCAGAACATAAAAAAAAAAAAAAAAAAAAAAACTTGTACAATTATTTTCCACAATTTCCTTGAGGTCCATCTCTGTCACTGTTCCTTTGGAGTGCATCAGTGTATGAGTCTGGGTGCTTATGTCATTTGTTTCCCTGTTTTCATCTGCCTTTTTATCCTGGATTTGTTCTGTTTTTCCAATTCTTGAATGATTTTTTGTTTTTTTTGATTTTTTTCTAGTAAACTTGTTTCTCGTTCTTGGTCGTCTTCCTTCCTACAACAAATTATTTGGTTGTTTTTCAACATTTCGGAATTCCGACTTGTAAGTCGGAATTCCGACTTGTATGTCGGAATTCCGACTTGTATGTCGGAATTCCGACTTGTATCTCGGAATTCCGACTTGTAATCGGAATTCCGACTTGTATGTCGGAATTCCGACTTGTATGTCGGAATTCCGACTTGTATCTCGGAATTCCGACTTGTAAGTCGGAATTCCGACTTGTATCTCGGAATTCCGACTTGTAATTCGGAATTCCGACTTATAAGTCGGAATTCCGAGATACAAGTCGGAATTCCGACTTACAAGTCGGAATTCCGAGACTACAAGTCGGAATTCCGAGATACAAGTCGGAATTCCGACTTGTAAGTCGGAATTGTAGAATAAAAAAAAGTGTGGCACTTCTACGCCTTCGGAACATTGTGAATATTTTGACAAAAAAAAATGGTTTTTTAGCATGACCTCCTATCAGTATGGCATTGCTTCTATGCATCAAAATGGACCACGGGGGTCATAAAACGGACCGCCTATGATACATAGTTAGTGAAAAATTTGACATTTTTGAATCAGTATGGCGGATACTTAGCGACACCGAAACAGTATGGCATGGTCATGATCGGTGATGTGACATTCTTTTCTATCATTGATAGGATTTACTTCGGAGTTGGTCCCATTTCGATTTGAAAACAAAATTTCACCCTCAAGGGTAGATAAATAGGGAATATTTATCGTTCACTCACTGAATTTGTACCCGTTTACCAATTCTACTACTCAATAACTTTCTACTGGATTATCCGATTCAGATGAGAGATCTCCGCCATCTTGGAGCCGCAATTTCGATTTTATGAATTTTGACAAAAAAATCCTAATCTATTACCCCGGAAATTCCCTCATACCAATTTTGAATCCAATCACACCATAATTACTTTGCCTTCTTGAAGCCGCCATCTCGAATTTGCGAATTTTGATAAAAAATTCTGAATCTTCCGAAAACCCATAAATAGCCATTTTGAATAGAATCGGACCATAATTACTTTGGCTCTTGGAGCCGCCATTTCAATTTCTGAATTTTGACAAGAATTCATAATCTTCACCCCGAAAACCACCACATTCCAATTATGAATCGAATCGGACCATAAACACAATCTCATGCCATCTTGGAGCCGCCATTTTTTTCCTCTAATCAAAATTCCATAATGCATTGTCACGGGAACTATGAACACCTGCCAAATTTCACGGTAATCGGAATACTAGAAGGGGGTCAAATATAAATTGAAAGATTTCTTTCGTTCATAAAATCAGATGTGGAATCATCTGCGACTTTTCAATTGTAGGATTTCATTACACACATTGGGCAGGTGAAAGTAAATAAAAGCTTGTAAAATGGAAAATGACAAGCACTGTTTACTCCTCTCTAAGTTATCAAATGACATGGAAATTCTATTTTTCCTCCATCATTATCAAAGAGTTGATGAGGTTATAATATTCCCTGGCAAATACTCAAATATTGTAAAGTACACACAATTAAAATGCACTCAGCAAACTTTAGAGGTAATTTGCAGATAGAACGCAGGCCCATCAGTTGTGTCAGAATGAATATGGCATTGTACAAGATCTTTAAGAAAATGTACACAATCGCTAGCCACTTAGGTTACACTCCCTATTTAACCAGAAAAAAATTTTCTATGGTGAAAATTCTTTA
Source organism: Gonioctena quinquepunctata (assembly GCA_018342105.1). NCBI lineage: Eukaryota > Metazoa > Arthropoda > Insecta > Coleoptera > Chrysomelidae > Gonioctena > Gonioctena quinquepunctata. The sequence continues at coordinate 222,971 of JAFIRS010002054.1, read as the reverse complement.
TCTATTTTACGTTGCATTGGTAATTATGTATTTGTGCCTACCGTTAGCAGCCTTATTCTTTGGTGGTCCTAAAATAATTGTTTACGTGGGATATTGTTACGTCATCCCTGATGTAATGGCTACGTCATGCTATATTTTCAGGACCGTTTTCCAAAAAAATGTTTGGAATTTTTTTTTGACGGACTTGGAGATAATTTCGAAGCATAGAACTGTGACAGAAAACAGTGTTTTCAGAAGCAAAAGGGCAGCAATATTTTCATTGATTTCAATTGCAATCGTCACCTTGTATGTTTTCACTGCGGCAGGAGCAATTTACTTGGACTTTCTTCTCGAATCCACTTCACTAGGACTTGTAGGAACTCTTATCAGATTGATAAGTTACAATCTAACGTTCATGTTGATGATGGCGAATGTTGCAACACTCATTCTAGCTGAAGAATTCGAGTATCTGGACAATTTCCTCAAGTCTCAGGTGAAAAAAATCATGAGATACGGCATTTCTTCTGAAACACTTATCAAAGATATCTTCAAGCAAATCACTGATTTGTATGATGAATGTAAAAATGTAGTAAGACATATGAATGGTATCTTCAACCTACCTATATATCTCTATTTGGTATATATCACTATGTTCATTATATCTTCAATTCTCAATAATTTTCTCGTCTTTACGAGACCTGGAAGCTATACCGAAGTTGTGAAAATTATATATATATCCAGTATGATGGCAGACATGGTGAGTTCAACCAAAAATAATTTTGTGCATATAGAAATTGCTAAATTCCCTATTCCTAATTTGTTTCGTCATCAAAATAACCCCAAGGAATGAATTGAAAGCCATACACTTCTCGAGCCACGCTTAAGACTGAATATAAAGGTGTATTTGCTGTAAATGGTAACAGTAAGAAGTGTTGGTGTCTATAGGTGTGTATCTGAACATTGCCGTTTAGTGCCAGTTTTCTGTGGTAAATATCTGTAGATAATGGGCGGAAATTGTATGAATCGAGAGCTGAATTCGCGAGGCACTGTCGTACTGCATATTTGATGTCAGTTGTTCTCAAGAAGTTATTTGATCGATACTCAAGTGAAAACGTGGTCAGACATAGATTAAACAGGCCAAAAAAGTCTCTTAGTTTTTGCTCAGCAATCGCCTAGCCACTGTGGATCAGTTTTTTTTGTTCCCTTCGAAATACGACAAATAGATTCAGTACACCATTGGCGTGCTGCATAAGTTTCTTCGAGGATGGAAATCTGTAGCTGTTGCTCTAAATCGGTTGAATCGCATTTACTGTTGAAATGTTGTGTTTGTCTCAAATCTTTCTATAACGCTTGTGTTAATATTACTACGTCTGAAACGAGGCTGATCAACTCAAAAAAATCAGTTAATTGGGCTTGCGGAAGATGTGAACAAATTGGCAATGATATAAATTCCCTAAAAGCAGCCTTAGTAGCCCTCCAAGACGAAGTGAGGAATGGTAAACCTGCTGAAAATGCGTCGTTCAACAATGTCCAGTTCGAGGAAGTTGTTCAAGAAGTCTTCGAGCGGCAAAATCGTCGATGTTATTTGTTGGTATTTGGAATGAATGAACAATCATCCACTATTTCAAAAGAGGAACGCATAACAACAGAAGAAACAGAGGTACTGAGATTACTAACTCGTATATCACCAGATATTTATTCAATTACCAAGATGCACAGACTTGGAAAGTTTGATAAGGACAGGAGAACTCCTCGTCCAATCGAAACCACATTGAACAGTCATGAAGAGGTTTTCGAATTGATAAAAAAGTCCGCAAATCTGAGAAACTCCCCTTTCAAGCATATCTCTATTTCCTTCGATAAAACACCAAAACAATTAGAATTTACAAGCAAATCAAACAGGAGCTCATAGAAAGAAAAACCAATGGAGAAGCTAATATTAAAATTAAGCATTTCAATGGCATACCAAAAATAGGAATTTTTAGAAACTACACCCAATTACTCTCTTACTTGTTATTATCAGAACGTTCGTGGTCTCAACTCCAAAATGAGTGCTTTTCATAATTCGGTTTCTTCTAGAGAAATAGATATAATTTGCCTAACTGAAACATGGCTCTCCCCCGCTGTGTTTGATGCAGAACTCTTCCCAGACAACTACAATATTCTGAGAAGTGACAGACAATTTGGGGAGACAAATACATCAAAGGAAGGAGGGGTAGCACTCGCCCTTCATAGTCACCTGAAATTCAGACCTATAGACTTATCGTTTATTACCTCTACAACACCGTGCATAGATATAGTAGCTGGAAGAATACTTGGAAATCATTCGTGTTTTATATTGGTTGTCTACATCCCGCCTACAGTTACCATTGAAGATTTTGAAGAGTTTTTTAATAATGTAAGCTTACTGAGCTATCTTGATGAAAAGGATGTTTTGTTCATTCGAGATTTTAATATTCCTTTGTTCAACTCGAATATTAATGATAAAAAAAGAAAGATTTTATTCAACTTCATGGAACTTTTTGAATTAAAGCAATAGAATAAAATCACCAATAAAAATAATCGCCTCTTAGATTTAGTCTTAATGAAAACGGAATGCGATATTGAGAGAAATATCGACCCTCTTGTGAGCGAGGATAGCTATCATCCAGCCCTACAATTCGAGATCAGAACCTCACATACGCATGTCATAAATTTCCCCCATTCTAATGACATATCAAGAAATTATAATTTTAGAAAATCCAATTTTCCGCTACTGTACCAACTAGTAGCCAGCATGGACTGGACTAATATACTAGAGCAAACTAACGTAAATATTGCATGTCAAAATCTCAATAATGCACTGTATAACATTTTTGATCAAACTGTTCCCGTAAAAATGAATCGAACCCGTAGATACCCGCCCTGGTTTACTACGCTCATTATAAAAACGATTCAATCTCATAAAAACTTTCGAAAATTTAAAACACAATTTTATTTCCAACAATTCAAATCATTAAGAACACAGGTAAAAACTCAAATAAATGAAGCATACCAGAACTTTGTCAGTGAAGCTGAGAATAAAATATGCGAAGATCCGACTGCCTTCTGGAGTTTCATTCAGAATAAAAAAGGCAACTCGAGAATACCAGGAGTCATGAAGGATGATTACAATGTTCACATTGAACCGCAAAAAATAGTCGACGCCTTTGCAAACTATTTTAAGAGTGTCTACCTTATATCTGACGAGTCTCTAACTAGTGCACTCGAAAACACTTCTTATCACTTTCAATGTATCAATATCAAACAAGTGACTGATATGGATGTTATATCGAAAAATCACCATATTCTACGCAGTTATTGGCGACGTAGTATGCAACAATGTTGCAAGGTTAAGAAGGACAGCATAGTCAGCATCCAGACACCTGGGCCCCAAGAAGCATCCAGAACCGTAAACAAGACGTAGTTCTGCATCAGCATTCCCAAACTTATAAAAGGATGTCCCGATCAGAGGAGCGTCACTTCTATTCCCATAGTCGTCCGTGTATTTTCATACCCGTAAAATTGACTTCTATTCCCTTAGTCGTCCGTGTATTTTCATATACGTAAAATTGTATTTATATTATAATAAAATAAAACGTTTTTAAAAAGAAGTTTTCAACAAATCCACTTTAACAAATTGGCGCAGTCGGTAGGATTTCTACAACACCCCGAAATACCAGGGTGGTGGTTTCCAAACCTTCAAGAAGCAAGAACCCAACGCAAGACGAGAAGACGGTCTCTGTGGCTCTGAGAAACACGCAAAACGAGGCTCATCCCAGGGTAGTTACGCTCACACAGTAGAAAGGATTTCATCTTCCGTCACCCAACAGCAAGCGAAACAAGAAGAAAGAAACACGAAAAAGAAACATGAAGAAACCAAGAACCCTAGCAAGTAAGAAGAAAGAAAACGAAAGACAAGAAGACGGTCTCTGTGGCTCTGAGAAACACGCAAAACGAGGTCATCCCAGGGTAGCTACGCTCACACAGTAGAAAGGGATTTCATCTTCTGTCGGCTAGCATCTAGGAAAATAATTGTAAGTAACATAGCATCATGTTTCCTAGTCATTAGATTTCTGCTGTATGAATTAAATTCAGCAGTTCAACTGAAACTAACTATTAATTTTAAGAAGGTTCTGTTTTGTCCATCTCAAACAGTGACATACCCCATTTTTCACCCAATTTTCACCCATTCATTCAAGTTCCATTCACAATGTCTATCTCTGATGACAATGATCATGATAATGTCTATGACCAAGACGAAAAATGTTCCCGAAATCGAACCTTATAGACTTTCAGAAATATTTTCAATTGTACCGAATATGACGGAGATCCAATCTCCTTAAGTACCTTTTGAATTCTTGTGATCATGCCCAACGTATGGCAATAGGGTCAACAAAAATTCTTTTGACTATTCATATCAGAAATAAATTAAAATCAAAGGCAGCTCAATTGATAAATTCACGAAACCCAGAAACGTATACAGATATCAAAAGTCTTTGAATGCACACTTTGGAGATTCACGAGATTTAACATCACTAATCCAAGATTTGCAAAGAATAAAACAGGAAATGGCGAAAATGCCCTCACTTTCTTTTCTAGATTACAAACACATAACGCAAAAATGCTCTCGTGTATTCAAAAATCGAATTTGGCGGAACACAAAAAGCGGCACAATCAAATTTAATAGAATCAATGGTACTTAATACTTATTAACCGATTAGAACCAAAACTCGGACATATTATTCGTGAGTAACCCAACAGACATGGTGGAAGCATCCTCAGAATAAAAAGGAACTCCAACTATCCTATTTTGAAACCCAAAAATTCGACAAATCTAATTCAAACAATAAAGGACCAACTTCTTTCAACCAAGAAGATTATCAACTAATCCACGAATCCAATATTCAAATTTTAATAGAAATCAAAATCCCAATTTTTCTCATTCGAATCAAAATCCCCAATCTTATCAATGCCCTAAATTTCTATCAAAATCCGAATCCAAATTTCAATAGGAATCCAAATCCGAACTTTCAGAGATTCCAAAACTCACAAGCAGTATACCAGAACACCGAACACAAAATTTCCAAATCAACAACCAATACAATTTCAACGAAATCAATTCCAACAAAAATCCATCACAAATGAGACCCATTCAACAAAACCAAATAAGACCTTCTGTTATCCAGAAAACCCGAATTTTCCGAATCAAAGAGCCTTCATCATTTTAATGAACATTATGAAACTGAATCATATGTTGATTATGACAACTTTTACTATCAAGAAGACTCTTACTTTCCATCTGACATTGAAAATGATTATTCGCAATATTATGATGAATCGTACGTAAACAGTTATGATTATTCAGACGAATTACAATCGCAGGATTTTTACCAGCGCGTAGACCGAGACAGAAGAAATTCCAGACGATCAGATTATGAACAACCTTACGACGCAAACGAATTTATTAGAAATACGAGACAAACAACCGGAGAAGATCAATTGCACGAATACAGTGAAATCTCAATCTCAAAACCCATCACAAATCAACAATTACCAGAAATTTATTTAAATACAGTAAACTCCAATAATTTGTATTACATTAATGATTCTACAGGGAAATTCAAAATTTTAGTTGATACAGGAGCGGGAATTTCAATTTTCAAACCACATGCCGTAGAAAAATATACTTATTATCGATCACCTGAAAATTTGTCTATACAAGGTATTAGTAATGAAAAAATTGTAATTAAAGAATCTGTTATGATTCCTTTCAACGACACAGATTTACATAAGATTTATATTCACGATCTTGACATGGAATTCGACGGACTTTTAGGTTCAGATTTTTTAGAACACTATGATGGTATAGTTGACATTAAAAATCGAAAATTAATTACAAATTTCAAAGAAGTCCCTCTTTTCAAAATTGAAAAACAAATTCCACCAGAAAATTCGAAAATACCTCCAACTTTCAGACCAAAAATAGAAAATATAATTTCAATAGAAGAAAGGACAGAAAAAGTATTCAAATTGAAATCTGATTTGAAAAATTGTGAAGCTATACTGTTAGCTCAAGAAAAAGAAAAAGTTCGACTTCCGAACGCATTAGTAAAAATTAACGAAAAAGGAGAATTTTTCACAACAATTGTTAATATAAATTGCATTCCAAAAATAATAGATTTTTCAGACTTGAAATTAGAAATAGTAAATGATTCAGAAACAGTAATGAATTATAATATTTCAGATATATTTTATCTCGAAGGTGACCATTTGACTTTTACAAAACGAAATTAAACATTCAATTGATACAGGTGACTCAAAACCAATTTTTACAAAATCTTATCGTTATCCCTACGTACATAAGAATGAAGTTAAGACTCAAATTTCGAAAATGTTAGAACAAAAAATTATCCAACCTTCTATTTCACCTTGGTCATCCCCAGTGTGGGTTGTTCCAAAAAAAATGGACGCATCCGGAAAACAAAAATGGAGAGTTGTAATAGACTATAGAAAATTAAACGAAGTGACAGTTGACGACAAGTACCCCCTTCCAAACATAACTGATTTACTTGATCAACTAGGACATTGTCAATACTTTACAACACTTGACTTAGCCTCAGGTTTTCACCAAATTGAAATTGACCCAAAAGATATTTCCAAAACAGCTTTTTCAGTTGAAAATGGACACTATGAATTCCTCCGTACTCCTTTCGGTTTAAAAATGCTCCAAGCACTTTTCAACGTGTAATGGACAATATACTCCTAGGTATCCAAAACGAGATGTCTAGTATATATGGACGATATCATTGTATACTCAGCAACCATTCACGAACATATTATGAGACTAACGGAAATTTTTAAAAGATTACAGAAAGCTAACCTAAAAATTCAACCCGATAAATGCGAGTTTCTAAGAAAAGAAGTCGTTTATTTAGGACATATAATTACTAAGGACGGAGTTAAACCGAATCCCGAAAAGGTAGAATGTGTTCAAAATTTTCCACAACCAAAGAATCCTAAAGATATAAAATCTTTCCTTGGACTAACTGGTTATTATAGAAGATTCATTCCTAACTTTGCAAAAATTTCCAAACCTTTAACATACCTATTACAAAAAGATGTCCCTTTCAATTTCACTTCAGAATGCTCTTTGGCATTTGAAACTTTGAAAAATTTCCTAGTTCAAAGTCCAATTTTAATTTATCCGAATTTCAATGAACCCTTTATTTTAACATGTGATGCAAGTAATTTTGCAATCGGCTCTATACTCTCGCAAGGTCCCATTGGAAAAGATCTTCCCATTGCCTATGCTTCAAGAACCTTATGTTCCGCAGAAACGAAATATTCCACAATTGAACGAGAATTATTAGCAATAGTATGGGCAGTGAAACATTTCAGACCCTATTTATTCGGTAGAAAATTTATTCCAGTAACAGATCATAGACCTTTAACTTGGCTATTTTCAATAAAAGATCCAGGTAGCAGACTTGCTCGCTGGAGATTGAAATTAGAAGAATACTCTTACGAAATTATTTATAAACCAGGAAAAATCAACAAGAACGCAGACGCCTTATCACGAATTAAAATTAATTATTTCAAAGAATGTGCTAAATTCCATTCAAATATTTTAATGGCAAATGAAGATGAAGAAGAAATATCTGACACTGAAACCGAAGTAGCTCAAGAAACTGTCTTAGAGGAATTAACTATTTTTTCGAGACTTTTCAAAGAAAAATCATTGATTGATTATTCAAAATTTGCGTTTACGAACGAACAACTTCTAGACAGGAATCATAAGAACATAATTGTTTTTCCACAAAGAAATAAAACAACAAATATACATGAAAAAATTTTCGAAGACATTTTTGAAGAAGAATTAAATTTTCAGTATAACAAAATTATGTTTTAACTAGTAAATCCATAAAAAATAGGAAATATTTCATGATACCTATACCGTATGATCCCGAAAATGCAATTGAATATATGTTTAGTTCCCTTTATAGAGATCGACATATTTTGAATCAAATCAAATATATCATGTTGAAAATAATCCAGATCTCCCAATTCAAGAAATGTTGTCATACATTTTAGCAGATGATGACGAAATTAAATTTCAAATTTGCCAAGATATAGTTCAGGTCCCAGATCAAGATCAAATCCCCTTGATTCTAGATCAATATCATAATGGAAAGGCAAATTTACATAGAGGTATTAATGAAACCTTAAGAAGAATTAGAGAAAAGTATAATTGGCCCAGAATCACTACAGATGTAGAAAAATATGTGAAACAATGTGAAACATGCCAAAAAACTAAAATTTGCAGGACAAAATTTAAATAATCCATTAGTTCTAACTGAAACACCAAAAACACCTTTCGAAAGAATTAATATCGACATTATGGAAATTCCAAATAAAAACTATGCTTTAACAATTCGAGATGAACTTACAAAATTTACCCAGGCTTATCCATTAGAAGATAAATCTGCAAAGTCAGTAGTTAACACACTCTTATTATACTTTCAACATTACGGAACACCTTTAAGAATTCATTGTGATAGTGGAAGAGAATTTAATAATCATACTATGAAAGACTTGTGTACATTATACGACATCAAATTGACCTTTTCAAGTGTAAATCACCCTCAAAGTAATGCAAGCGTAGAACGATTTCATGCAACCCTGATGGAAATGATTAGAGCACATCAAACGGAAAACCCTGATGAACACCCTTTAAATGTTCTCCCATATGCGGTTATTTGTTACAATAACACAAAAAATAAAACTCATGGATTCACCCCGTACGAATTAATATTCGGACACACCTCAACTAGACCACCTGAAACATTATATAATGAAAAGAATCTAATAACTAAATATATCCGAGATTTGAATAATCGAATCTCATACTATTGCTAGACAAAAAACGGAGCGTAGTAAGGAAAAAGCTAAGATACGCTTTGATAAAAACATTAAACATAATCCCCCTGACTATAAGGTAGGAGATAAAGTCTACGTTAAAGAGAGTCAGATTGGAAATAAACTTCAAAATAAATTTAATGGACCCTTTCAAATACTTGAAATTTTTAAAAATTCAGCACTCTTAAATAATTTAGAAACAAACCAACAATCAAAAATAAATTTCGATAGAATGAAACCTTATTCTGAATAAATTCATTTCAGATAAAAATGCTGTTCCTCGCAGTTATCGCAGTAATTACAGCGATGGCATTCGGACAATCTGAAACTCTCAAATGAGAAGTGGACATTACTTGTTTACAAAGATATACTTGCAGTAGGCAACGCTTTGAAACGTAATCATGAATTATTAAAAAGCTTAGTATTATTTTTAGAAACTGAAAATACAGGGATAAACTTTCTTCATGCAAAAGCTAAAGCTCATGTTAGTTTATTAACACAAATTGCCGAATCATTAGATTCAAAACTTGAAGAAATATATTTAGATACAAACCATATTGTAAAAAGAAAACGAGTAAAAAGAGGATTGATTAATGGCATTGGTACTTTTTGGAAAGCCATTACCGGCAATTTGGATAGCAGTGATGGTGAATATTTCAATGAATGTATTAATAAAATTACGCGAGATGAATATCAATTGGAAAACCTATTGAAAAATCAAAACTCAGTAACTACATCAGTAATAAAAAGTTTTAATACAACTATTCAAAAATTACAAATTTACGAGGAGACATTCAACAAGGATCTTAAGGAAATCGAAGATTCCATTTTAGATATTGCAAATGATGTATTAGTCATAAATTCAGAAGTAAAAACTTTGGAAGTCTGTGAATCACTTATGGAAAGCTATTTGTTTATTGAATCATATTTAGATGACATTTTGGATTCAATCACTTTCGCAAGATTAAAAATACTCCATACCTCAATAATTACCCCATGGGATTTAGAACATGCCCTTCAAGATATTTCACAATCAGTGAAGAAAAGTTATTTACCCCTTCCTGCAAAAATCTCATCCATTGCTCAATATTTGGATTTGATTGAACTTCAGGCCTTTCAGACCGAATCACGAGTTGTTTTTATTCTCAAAATCCCTCTTGTTGAACCTGAATTATATACTTCCTATCAATTATACCCCATTCCTGTCCCTGATAACAGGACTGGACTTTCTCATATTTTACCTACAAACTCAAAATATATAGCGAAAGAAGATGATTCCATGTTGTATTTTACACTTCAAAATTTAGATGATTGTAAAATTTTAGGTCCCAGTTTAAGAATTTGTTCAAATATTTTGCCGTATCCTATAGATAATGATGCTATTTGTGAAGCTCAATTATTTAAATATTCAGTGAAAATACCTAGAACTTGTCAGATGTCTCTACTTTTTGCAAAGGACTATAATGTATTTAATTTGGATCCGAATATCTGGTTAATAACACTATCAGATCCCTTACCATTAACAATAACTTGTTTGAATGTTGAACCATTTACCAAAATTATTCAAAACAATTCAATTCTGAAATTAAAGGCAGATTGTAATGCTTTTGTGGGTAACACCAGAGTACATTCCACGCACGTAGCTCTTGAGAAAAATATTACTTATAATAGTAATCCTATTCTGATACCATTTGAATGCTGTAAGCACCTTCCTGAAAAACATAATATGCCTGTCCTGAAACCATTGAAATTAAGTAAACTAAACGTTGATGATTTAAATATTGCACAACATAAATTGAGTCAATACTCTGATGATCTTGATAAAATTATAAATGAACCTTTCGTTACAAAACATATTTCTCGGTTTACTTATTTTATTATTGTATTAATTGTCTGTTTGATCATCTTATATGTTTTCTGTAAGTGTAGGAAACATAAATCTGTAAAAATAGGAATTATGACATCAAGAGGAGATGATCATCCCCCAAAACCTCCAGGCCAACATTCTCCCCTGAGAGTCCTTTCCAGGCTCTTTCCTCCAAGAAGACGTCCTAGTATACATCTTGGTGAAGACATTGAAGAAGAAGTAATAGAACTGAATTCCTGTACCAACAGAGTCCACGCCTAAAAGTTGCTGCACCCTTAGCATCAACTTTTTCCAAAAGAAGGGAGTTGTTATATCGAAAAATCACCATATTCTACGCAGTTATTGGCGACGTAGTATGCAACAATGTTGCAATGTTAAGAAGGACAGCATAGTCAGCATCCAGACACCTGGGCCCCAAGAAGCATCCAGAACCGTAAACAAGACATAGTTCTGCATCAGCATTCCCAAACTTATAAAAGGATGTCCCGATCAGAGGAGCGTCACTTCTATTCCCATAGTCGTCCGTGTATTTTCATACCCGTAAAATTGACTTCTATTCCCTTAGTCGTCCGTGTATTTTCATATACGTAAAATTGTATTTATATTATAATAAAATAAAAAGTTTTTAAAAAGAAGTTTTCAACAAATCCACTTCAACATGGATATCATAGAAGCCGCAAAAAAAATTAAAAACAAACTCATTATCGGCCCCGATCAAATACCAAGCTTTGTAGTTGAAGATTGCATTCAACCTCTACTGACTCCATTACGCCATATCTACAACTTGATATTGAGAACTTCTACATTTCCTGAAAGTGTGGAAAATAGCCAGAGTCTGTCCAATTTTTAAAAAGGGAGATAGAACCTTGGTAAGAAACTATAGGCAAATCTAAGTAATTTCTCTAAAGTATTTGAAACAATCATATATTACTTCCTATATGACTCAATCAAAAATGTTATATCAGATGATCAACACGGGTTTGTAGAAAAAAAGTCTTGCGTTACCAACTTAGCGTGCCTATCGCAATGTGTTACCGACGCTCTGGAAAGAAAACTACAAATCGATGTTATTTACACAGATTTTCAAAAAGCCTTTGACCAAATTGACTTTCACATTCCTCTACATCGGTTAAAGGCATTTGGTTTTTCTACGAATTCAATAAACTTATTAACATCTTATTCATTTGGTAGGAAACAATACGTAGAATACGAAAGCTTCCAGTCCCCCTTGTATACCCCCAGTTCCGGTGTTCCCCAGGGTTCAAACTTGGGACCACTTTGATTCCTATTATTTATTGATAATTTGGCAAAAAAAATTAGCTGCTCAAAACTTCTATGTGCTGACGACCTAAAGTTATTCAGAGTTGTCAAAAACCAAACAGACTGCAGGAATTCGCAAGAGGATGTAGACTTAGTATTCGATTGGTGCCTCCACAATCATCTACAACTGAATATTTCAAAATGTTTCATCGTGTCATTTTCTAGGAAAAAGGAGATGATAGAGTTTCCCTATCAATATCATCAACAGAGTCACGGAGATAAAAGATCTTGGGATTAAGTTTGATTGTGAATTCACATTTTCTCTGCAAATCGATGAAGTTGTATCATCAGCCAATAGGATGATGGGATTTGTTATGAGAAGTACTAGGGAGTTTCGCAAAGTCAGGCCAATTCTCACATTGTTCTATGCGTATGTGAGGTCCAAACTTGAATATGGGGCATTGATATGGTATCCCATATATAACTCTGAAATTAAATCTGTGGATGCTGTTCAAAGAAAGTTCTTGAAATTCCTGCTATTTAAACAAACAGGGACGTATCCCCAAAGAGGGATCGATAACTCATTTCTTTTGAACCGCTTCGACGTAGTTTCTTTAAACACCCGTCGTATTTTTGTGACAATATCATTCCTTCACAAATTACTACACAACAATATTTCGTGCGCCTCACTTTTACAAAAAATCACTTCCATATTCCTCGGCTGAATTCTAGAAGTGAGACTACCTTTTACTGTGGAAATATTCGAACAAATGTTATGCATAGGGCACCCGTGTCATTAATGTGTTCTAATTATAATTTTATCTGTGATTCATGTGACATCAATGTAGCACTCTCAAACATATTATGGAATGTATTATCAATAGATCTTGAGCTTCTTATTTCTTATTCTCATTGAACTGTCGAGTAATTTATCGTTACTTCTTCAGCAGTAGCTTTCCTTCATTCTAAAGCAAATTAATCATTTATTTCACATACACGCATGTACATTTATTTAATTTATTCATTTGGACACTCATGCATTCGTATATATGTGTGTATGTGTATTTCTGTGTATTTCTGTGTATTTCTTATGTATGTATGAACTTTTTCTCTCTATTTTTGACACGTATTATCTGTTACAAATAATGGCAAAAAGACAATAAAGAATTTGAATTTTATAAGATGCTGTAAATGTCAAAAGCTAAGTTATTGAGCGAGGATATAAACAAACATTTTTGGACGGCGCATCTACCGCATATATTGAAGCTCTATTGAAACAACAGGTGGTGTCCCCTCGAAAATCCAAACAATATCGAATCAGTTCAAGCACCAGGGTTTTTAGACATCTTATTCACTGCTTATCAGTTTCTCGTTTCGATAATTCTCTCCGAGAAATTCTACCCCATAAAAGTTCATATTGTGATATTTTTGCTTACGAGTATTTATATTTCCAGATGATCTTCGTCTACTTCATATCATGCTGCGATTTATTGGAGAATAGAGCACAACAAATAACGAAAACATGTTATGTTTTGCAGAGAGGTTTGGCCAAATCTCCACTGAGGGATGAAATTCATCGATTAGCGACGTACACGAAGAAACAGAGTCCAGCCATTTCCGCTGCCTCGTTGTTGACTGTCAACAGAAGAACAGTCAACATTATGTTCCATGTTTTCAGCAATCTTTTGATAACTGCCTTGCAATTTGGGAATTATGTGTGATTCTACTGCAGAATCTTTAGAGGAAAATGAGTAGGTTCGAAAAAGAATTCATAGGCCAGTAGAAATAGACACTCAATTGATATTAATTCCAAAAGTTTTCATACTTTAGTGGTATGTTAGTGCATTAATGAAAACAAACTATAAAATTTTCCGGAAGTCCGCGATAAACGGAACATTTTTAAATTGCAAAAAACGTTTTCATGCTTTATTTTTGCACTGAAAATCGCAAAAGTTCTGCAAACTTGACATACCGATAGTAATGATGTTTTACAACATGCATTGAGTTTGCAACATTGTAAAAGTTACAAAACCTTGTTTTTTGTTTTTTTTTTTCATTGTAATTTGTTCAAAAAAATTACAAAAGTTCTGCAAATTGGATATGTGAATGGAAACAAAGTTTGACATATTCACGTACATTTGCAACCATTTCTGAAGACCGCATCATTTATTTATCAAACTTTTTATCGACATTTTCAATACACACGAGCATTGAAATAATCACAAAAAATTTCTATTGTGGTTGCAAATGAAGATAATATAGGACTTAGTGGATATGTAACTTTACAACCTCATACGAAAAACGGAATCTATTTATTCACTAATATATTTTTGGCCTTTTTAATGCTGAAATAATTGCAAAAGTTTTGCAATTGAGTTATAATTACGAGTAATATTTTATGTTACGCAAGAGATTTGCAACCGTCATTGTTCAACGGAACATTTTTTTAATATAATTGATTTGTTTTTTTTATAATTTGGCCATCAATTGTTAACATTGTGCAAATAGGTTCAAGATATATATATATATTCGACCGACATATGTCTACAGTGGTCCAGTTAAATACTTGATTATCCATCGCGTATATCTGTTATATTTTGTACTAGTTGATTGAAATTGCATCCAAAAAATGATACGGTTACATAATTTACCACTACAAAATTACAAAACTGATTATTAATCTTAGAAACTTTTTTCGACTAATCACCGAAATAAATTGAATCCAACATTTTCGAAAGCATTAATCGAAAGAGTACCAAATTTTTCTAAATTTTGCTAAAAAGTATTGGAAGATATAAATTTTTTATTGCATTAGCAACGACTTAAAATCATTCTTCATTTAAAATTTTCAATTGTCACAACATGACTTCATAGCAATCGAAGATATTATAAAATGAATAATCGATGCTCTATGGAAGTAAGTAATCAAAACGTTATCGATTGTAAATCTCGCAAGTACATAATTTTCATCATCTAACAGAATGAAAATTTGTGAGATCGATATTACATCTCAAATTAAATTTTTACAGTTATTTATTTCTTGAATTATAATTTACCTTTCCACTCGACTTTCTTACTCCAATTGTGGTTTCGCATGAAAAATTCAATTGAATTCGTATGGAGGACTAACATGTAATCAACAAATAGGAGAATCATTTTCTTGATTCATATAAATTTCAATATAAAGAGGGGACGCAACACAGTTGTAGGTAAAAATATTCATGCCTTCAGTTTTTTCAACGATTCTATTTGAGTAAATGATTCAACGCATTTATGTGGATTCGGGAATTTCAATAAAGATGATTTTTGAGGAAAAAAGGGATATGACATGATGAATGGGAAAAATCAAGAGATTCCCGAATTCTTATGGGACCAACGATTCCATATAAAAAATATCCCTTTCATGAAATTGTTGGGTTTTGCACAAAAACGATTTTACGATCGAGAATTTTTTTTCTTTTTGAAGACAGAAAGCTGACAAAATTGTAAAAATAGAAAATTTTCCAAGACTAACTTTTGTTCAGATGCACTGAAAAAAATTATATTTAGATGTGTGATAACCGGTAATAACAGAGTCAGAGGTTTCTCATGCGACCAATTCAGATTGAACACCAAATAACTTGCCTCACACATCTAATAAAACATTGTTCCATTTCAGTACATTTGAATACATGTTAGTGTTATATTTATTTTATTTTTGACCCCCTAATTTTTGTGATTTCAACATGGTAATCCATTATGCTAGACCTCAAAAACCATAGGATAATAATTTTCAAAAGAATCAAACGGATCATTAGTAAAAAAAACCCTCTGCCACCTTGAATTTTGACAAAAAATCCATAATCATCGACATCGAAAACTCCTATACGAATGAAAACCTAGATCACAAAACTTCATCCGTCATCTTGAATTCTCGAATTTAGACTTGTAATTTATAATTTTTGCGATACCAAAAATCTCGAGATAACAATTTTGGATAGAATCGAAACATAAATCACAAAATATGTCCGCCATCCTTATATTTTGACATTCAAATTAATACTATATTCGGCCCCAGTTACCATTGAGCATCAATTTCAAAGGGAGAACGAAACACACCCTGTGTACCATTTGAAATTACTCAGTTTTTTGCAATACATTTGGACTCTAGCATTGAGTAATTGAAAAATAATTTATATGGCCTTTAAAAACCCTCAATCATACTCAGAAAATAAAGTTAAAAATTATTAAACAAAATAAAAAATTTAATAATTTTTTTGCATTGCTTTATTAAGTACCTAAATGAAAAAGCTCCAGAAACAAATAATGAAATAAGACAGCTGAATTTTTGAACTTTTCACACTGCTTCCATGTAATTTATAAAAACAGAATTGGAGAAAACAGGTGACTTGAAAATCAGAACTTTTCCATGTTCAGACAGTTCACTATTGATTCAAATCTTGTAAATATATAAAAATAGGGATAGGCAGGGTGCGCGAACGACTCCTGGAGCCTATTTTGCTTTTAATTACAAGCTTTTTTGTTTGACGATTATTTTTCGAATCTCAATATTACTTCCATTCCGTAATGAATCAAGAAAATTATGAAAACATATCGAGAGTTTCTCGATCCGCCATCAAACGTACTCGGATGATTTTTTTATGCAAATTCCTAATTGTAATATAATGTTACGTGTAGTATAGTGTTAGTAACATAATGAATGTCATTTATGAGGTATATAATAGTTATTTATGTATCAAGGGCGTAAAATAGGCTTTTATGGACCGCAGCGTGTAAGTAATAGCCCGAGCGATAGCGAGGGCTATTAACACGCCTAGGTCCATAAAAGCAAATTACGCCCGAAATACATACAAAATTGTATGCACGACCGGTATATTTGATGTCATGTAGATAGATACCTCTGTATATCTAGACATGATAAAAATACATCAAGGCTACCGTGAGGATGTATATCCATATCATATCGGAAACAGAATAAATCAAGGAATAAATGTTACCATGGCAACTCCGTCAATTTTTCGAAATAAGATTATATAGTCTAGGAGCCATATTTGCTGTCAATTTTTGTGATCACAGATAATTTATTACTGATTTTGAAATGGATTCAAGCAACGAAGAAAGTGTGAATTGAACTCCACCAGAAATAAGTAAAGCAGCTGAGGATGCGAAATTGAGTTTATTGCCAAGTAAATCCAAGAAAATATACGACAAGGTGTATGAAGAATTCGTGAGGTGGTGCAACGGGAAAAATGTAAAAAATAAGGACTACATAGAGACTGTACTTCTTGCCTATTTTCTGGAAAAATCCAAATATTGTAAGCCCTCTACCATGTGGTCATATTATTCCATGCTGAAAGCTACTTTAAATGTACATGATAATATAGATATCAGTAGATACGCAAGATTGATAGATTTTTTGAAACGAAAATTTGATGGCTATAAACCAAAGAAATCGAAGATTCTAAGCAGAGAAGGAATCGAGTTATTTTTGAGGGAAGCACCAGACGATTTGTATCTTATGATGGAAGTAAGTTCTAATTTCATTTTTCTCAATGTTCAGTATGTTAATCTGAGAATTTATTGTAGGTAGCACTGATTTTTGGTATTTGTGTAGCATGTCACCGCGAAGAATTGGCAAATATCACAGTAGACGACATTCAGATTTC
This sequence comes from Gonioctena quinquepunctata, assembly GCA_018342105.1. Classification (NCBI taxonomy): domain Eukaryota; kingdom Metazoa; phylum Arthropoda; class Insecta; order Coleoptera; family Chrysomelidae; genus Gonioctena; species Gonioctena quinquepunctata. Next base: position 205,262 of record JAFIRS010002054.1, on the reverse strand, counting down.
GAGACATTCTTACTCATAACTCTACGAGAAACCAAAACGAAAATAGATCAGTATTTACTGTAATCGATAAAGAACAGAAATCGCTAAGTTATTTGGATATTTACAGAAAATATTCTTCCTTGCGAGATCAGAATGATCAAAAGCGGTTTTTTATATTATAAAAATGGCAAGTGTACGAGACAGGTTATCGGAAAAAATACATTCGGTCGAATACCATTCAGAATAGCCACTTAACTAGGTATTCCTGATGCGAAAAAATATACTGGTCACTGCTTCAGACGTTCCTCAGCAACTATGTTAGCAGATGCAGGCGAGGATATAATCAACATTAATAGACATGCTGGGTGGAATTGGACGACTGTTGCGGAAGGTTATATTGAAAATTTAGTTGCAAATAAGCTGAAGATTGCTAAGAAAATTGTAGAAAATGATGGGCCTTCTACCAGCCATTGCAGACAATTTGAAAATATTGCTCACTACTCTGAAACACCAGATAATAACATGCATTCTCTTCAGACTTCTAGTAATGAGGAATCAGTTGAAATCAGTAACTATCTGCAGCAACAGGAAACAACAAATCCAAATATTTCCATAAATAACAGTTCTCATTGTATTGTCAATATTGAGTTAAAATTCATTTTTTAAATTGATTTATGTTCATTGTTTTCGTTATATTATTGTTAATAATGTTTTGGGTTTGATTATATGATCCATCGGAATATAGATTTCTATCGATATGAGATTGAAATTCACTTTAGCGCCTGTTCAACGATTTTATCGCCCGCCGGGCGATAAAGTAGACCGGGGCGCTGAAGTGCTACTTTACGCCCGCAAATCCGGGCGCTAAAGTGCTACTTTACGCCCGGTCGTGCATAAAAATATGTATTATGCACATAACACAGGTGTTGTAAAAATAAAAAAAATTTTTAATTACTTATGTTCCGCATTGTAACATAGTTTACAAATTATTATGCTGCCACCAATTGGTAAGATGAGTTATTTGCCCGATTTGCATAACTTTTGCTTTTTTGGTAGAGTACGAATACGAAAATATTTTTCTTCTGATTTTACCCTCATTTCCGTGTTGTAGACGAGGTTGCAAATTTATGAAAACGGTGTACGTCAGGATATCTCCACTTGCAACCATTATTTGAAACTTTCGTGATAATTCCGATACTTATTTTAATAAAAAAATCAATTTCATGAAAAAAAAAGTCCGTTACGAAAGAGGTTGCAAAGTAAAACTCTTCTCAAGAACATTATTTCAGTTATTGTTACGGGATTTGCAGAACTTTTGAAATTTTCATAAAAAAATTGGGATTAATATCAATTTTTTTCGATAAAACAAACATTTCCGTTTTGTTTGAATGGTTGCAAATTCATCAGAGGATGTAAATTGCTATTTTTCAGAAATGGAAAGTTTGCAGAATTTTAAATTTTACGCAATAATGTGGAAATTCATTAAATCCTGATTTTCAACATCTTCCATGCAGAGAAAAGGGTTGCAAAATCAGACTGATTATCATTTGAACGTACTGTTCACTATACATAAGTCTTAAAACTTTTGTAATTATTATAAAATTTTGGGAAAATCATCTACTGGCCTATCACTTCGATATCAGCTGATAGACTAGTCGAGAAGTGAGTTTCCTGCGAAAAATAGTTCCAATTCTCCAAAAACTATGAGCAATAGCTCTTTCGATTCGGGATGCAATTCTGAGCAGGACATTTTTTTGTTTTTTTTTCTGATGACGAAAATGGCAATTGTTATTGACAAAAAAAAACGGGGATTCAGTTTTTTAGGAATGAATCGAAAACTATAAGCGGTAGAGATAATCAGAAAATAGATTCTTAAAGACGAGAAAATGTCCAACTGTATCTGCTCCCGGAACTCTATCTCCATTATTTATAATTTCAATTTAACGCTGGAAATAGGGCTCCACGCAACAGCTACGGCATGCACGCGTTTTCTCTGAAGAGAGTATATAATATTAAATATTAATTAATTTTTTTCAAGGAATTATGGTGCGTGTTTAACACTTGAAACAATCGGTTTTCATAAAGAATGGCACAAATGTTTAAATAATACCTCTAAAATATGTTAGCTCCTTGGAGCCCTTATTAATAAGGGCGTCCCACGACGATTAAGACAGGGAATATCTCGGAATTCGAGAGTAGTAGAGAATTGTAATTTTGGGGTTGTAAATGAAAGCAATTGGTGAAGCTGTTTTTGATATTATGTTACCCAATGAGCTTTTTGTTTTCGGTCACGTGACATCAGATTCACAACTATTAATGGGACAACCTGTATATTTTGGCATTTCTAGGTTCCTCTCGTTGAAACTATCCCAACGAACTATCACACTTGTGGTGTAAAACGATCAATTTGAGAACTACAGGTACTTCAATATCCTTGGGCCCACGATTAGGACAAACGTCTGAAACGAGCAATTGCCAAGTTATTTAAGTTTAGGGTCACCCTGTATATTTGGGCAGTCCTATATTTTTTGTGATGAGTGAAACGAGGCAAAATTATAATAATCATTCATATTTTACAACAAATCGTCGTGGGCCCAAGGATATTGAAGTACCTGTAGTTCTTAAATTAATCGTTTTAGACCTCAAGTGTGAAAGTTTGTTGGAATCGTTTTATCGGGAGGGACATAGAAATGCCCAAATATACAGGTTGTCCCATTGATAATTGTGAATCTGATGTCACGTTACCGAAAACAAAAAGCTCATTGGGTAACATAATATCAAAAACAGCTGCACCAATTGTTTATTATAATTTTTCAAATTTAACAAAAACTTAAAAATCAAAAAAATATTGTAATTTTTTTTATTCATGTGCTACTGCTGTTTTTGTATTTAACGAAAGCATTTATAAACAAATATATATATATATATATATATATATATATTATCGAGAATAAGAGAAATCTGTTTCGAATCCAAGAGAGACCACCATCCGTCTACAAAACACAGATTACAGGTGTCGCTATCTGTAATCTGATCCTTTTTATATATATATATATATATATATATATATATATATATGTAAGAAGGGCTCCAGGAAGGGAAATTATTTTAGAGCCCTTCTTATATATATACTTAACAAGATCAAGTTATGAAAGTTTTTAGAAGTTGTTTATTATAATTTTTTTAATTTAACAAAAAATTCAAAATTGAAAAAATTGTTATTTTTTTTTATTTATGTGTTGTTACTGCTGTTTTTGTACCAAACAAAGGCATTTATGAACAAATTTATTAGTTTAATATTTAAAAAAAATATATTTTTGTCATTTTGTTGTCTAAAGAATATAATAATTTTTTTAAAACAATGTTTTTCTTAAAAAAATATCATTTCTCATAATGTTTTTTTTATATTTCCATCATTTAAATGATTAGGTAAAAACAACCATATGCAACAGAATGTAAAAAAATATGTTTTTCATTTTTCATAGATTTTTTAAAATTACAATATAACATGTTTTTTACAATTTGTTGCATATTGTTTTTGTAATTATTAGTAGTTTCAGAAACAAAAATTATTGAGATTTGGAAATTGTTTACAACAAATTAAGTTAACATACAATTTAAAAAAATATATATTTTTTGTTATTCTATTGAGAAATGCAATTATGATTCTTAATGAAAGAAGAAAAAAATTTTTAATTGGAAAAAAAATTATAAACAATAAGATTTTTTTTAAAAAAAGGAAATATATTTAATTAAATATTTAATTAATGAAATTGTATAAAACAAATGTTCCAAAAAATGTTTTTTGAATGTTATTGAATGCCTTCGCTCGACGCAAAAACAGCAATAGCAAAACCTATGGATAATTTTTTTTTTTTAACAAATTTTTTATTTTTTTTTCAACTTTAAAAACTTATGATATATAAGAAGGGCTCCAGGAAGGGAATTTTTTTTAGAGCTAATAATCAAACATTTATTATATTTTTTATGAAAACCGAAAAATTAAAAATCGTTGAAAAATGTTTTTTTTTTCTCCAACGGAACCCTGTTCTTTCAAGAATTGAAAACAAATCATTATACATTCAAATTTTTAAATTGATATTCAATACTATAAAAAAATATTGTGTGGTGTACCCTCTCCAGAGGCATGCCGTAGCCGTAATATTATAAATAATGGAGATGAGAGTTCCACGAGTCGAATCTTTTTTATTCGAAATTTCCTCCTCTTTAACAATATTTCCGCTATCACTCATAGTTTTTGAGTTATTTCCAAAAAACTTGACCCATTATTTTGTTTTTGTCTTTTCTTGATAAAAATTGCAATTTTCGTCAGAAAAAAAAACAAAAAAATAGCTTTCTCAGAATTGCATGCCAAATCGAACGAACTATTGCCCATATTTTTTGGAGACTTGGAACTATTTTTCGCTAGAAACTCACTTCTCGGCTAGACTATGAGTCACCCACAGTTGAACTAGGAGTATTTCACCATAATTGCACTCGTTTCAGATCTAATGCAGGGTTATCATATCATATCATATCATATACCGGGTGACACATGATACCGGGCCACCCCTGTAACTTCTGCATTCGTGAACGGATTTTTCTGAAATTTGGTACAGTCATATAAGCAACCATTTCGAGTTTGATCACATCACAATCCAATATGGCGGACTTTCGGTTTTTCTAGAAATGCCGGTAACTTTGTTTTTTCAAATGGAACACCCTGTATATTTTTACATATTCAAGTTCAACAGGTCAAAACAAGTCCAAACCTCATCAAATGTAATTCTTTTGAAACAACTAAAATTAAAATTGTTTTATATTTTTCGTCGGGGATAAATGAGATTTGGTCGAAGCTATTCACAATGAGTCGCAAATAACAGAAAAACCAAATTTTTTCTGAAAAATTTATTTCTGTGTCATTTATTGATGAATCAATTCAGTCACATCACATGTTGATCAAAAATTATTTTTTATTCAAACTGAACCCCTATGGGCCACCTACCTGTCTCTCTAGAACATTCATCAAGGCAAAAAATTACATATCATTTTTGTATTTCGGTGCAGTAACAAATTGTATACACTCAAAAATCTACAACTAGTTCATGAGTTTCCTTGCAATTCGAATAATTTTTCAACTTAGTAAGCTGTGGAAAACAACATTTCTGAATCTTGTCAACTAATGGTGTGAGTTATACTTATAAGCACGATAATGCTGTTTTTTTTAAATTCTCCTAGCGTGTTCTCGACTTACATCGCATTGGTATTCCAATTCCCGCGTCGAAGCGGTTGGATCAAAATCAACATGAGCAAAACGTTCATTTCTGCCTCCTCACTTACGATAATCTTCTCCATTGTTGGGTTCTTTTCTGTGTTGGTATTGTTCAGCGTATAACTGACAAGCGGCGACACTGTTTGAATGACATTCTCCGTAAATTAATAACACCTGTTCACTTCTTGTGAACCTATAATTGTGATTTTACATTTCTACTAAACTAATTCTCGGAAGTTAAACTAATTTTCGAGAGTTGAGATGAGAGATGACAGCGAAACACAATTAGTTGACAAGATTCGAAATGTTGTTTTCCACAGCTTACTAAGTTGAAAAATTATTCGAACTGCAAAGAAACTCAAGAACTAGTTGTGGATTTTTGAATGTATAGAATTTGTTACTGCACCGAAATACAAAAATGATATGTCATTTTTTTCCTCAATGAATGTTCTAGAGAGACAGGTAGGGGGCCCATAGGGGTCACACTTGAAAAAAAAATTTTTTTGATCAAAATGTGATGTAACAGAAAAATACGTTCACGAATGCAGAAGTTACAGGGGTGGCCCAATATCCTGTGTCACCCGGTATATAATACTGACAGGGTAACGATGAAACCTCCATTTTGATGACATCTGATTCATGCCAGAATAGCCAACTTTATAGAACTTATTTTCAAATTTCGAAGAGTAGAATGGATCTATATCTCGGCAGAATGCGCCGAGCAGAGAAGAAATAAATGAAAAATACATCAAATGAATCAATTTTTGTAGAATTTGTTAAGTTCTCGAAGAACAATATGTAGAAAGATCACAAAAATCCTTTCACATATGGTATCAGTCAATCTCTTTAGGAAATGAGTGAAAAGTTATGGAATCAAATTTGCATTTATACGTATTTTTCCTACAGCTTTTCAAACTTCACGTGGTTCCAGTCATTTTCTCAAAACTACGGAATACAATTAACACTAAAATTCCCACCTTATCAGAGTGGAGATCTGGCGGTCCCGGGTTCGAGCCTGAATTTCGACATTTCTTTGTTTTTTGACGGATTTGGACGCTGCTCGATGCGGCCGATACGAATTGAGCCTTGGTTTTGTTATTTCATGTAATTTAAAGCACTCAAATAGCGATTTATTGTTCTACGATAAAGCAGGAGGAGGTGAGCTTGATGAATTTGCAATCTATGGGTTCTCTCCTTCAATTTGATACCTCACACGGTATGCTGGGGCCTCAAATCAAAATTTTTCTTTTTTAAATCGTTTTTCAAATGCCAAAATGGCTCGAGTACATCGATTCACATTGGCTCGTTGAAAATTAGCCGAATCGGAGACATCGACTTTTTTGGTCCCCCTGTATACAAAATGTATGTGAATTCGTAAATGTTGCCATAGTTTGAGCCACTCGGTAAATTTCTATAAGCGTCGGTCATGTTTTTTTCTCTCCAATGACAGGCGACCATGTTTTTTTCCAATGAGAGGCAACCATGTTTTTTTCTATCCAATGACAGACTCCCATGTTTTTTTTTCTCTCAGCGGCAGCCATGTTTTTGTCTCTCTAATGACAGACGACCATGTTGTTTTTCTCTTAGCGGCAGCCATGTTTTTTTCTCTCCAATGACAGACGAGCATGTTTTTTTCTCTCTTATGACAGGCGGCCATGTGTTTAAACTGTCCATACCCACTTCACCAGAAACCGGGATAATTTATATATCCCTAGAACTAATCATAAAAGCACGATGAATTCTTTGTTTTTCAAAGAGTTCCATGAATTTAACCAGTTGCCTGCTACATTGAAAAACACTTCTTCCCTTTATAGTTTCAAAACAAATCTCAAAAGCTTCATTATTGATCAGTGATTTTTTTCTGCTATATCGTTGATTGGCCAATTGTTCTTTCTTTGTTATGTTTGTGAAGATATCTAGTTTTAGGTAAACAAATTTGATGAAATAATTTTGTATTTTTCTAATTTCATCTATCAATTATGTTAAGTTAATGCCGACTTTTTTCCTTTGAAATGTTGTTCTTTTCAAATATATTGTATATTAGGATTCCTAATTGAATAAAGACCTATTTATCTATCTAATCATGTCCTTGTACCGCGGTACATAAAAAGGACATACCTAGGACATCCCCGTTTTGTTAGGGTTAAGCAATAATATGAAAATGAAAATGTCACGCAAATATATAATTACTCAAGTATGAAATCACACAAATGTAAAATTATACATGTAAGAAGAATTTGTTTTTTTTGTGTTTTTCTTCGTGTTATGCCTGTGACTTCCTTCCCGTAATCCTGTTAACCCGTTTGCCGTTTCTCCGTTAAATCGTTTCTTTATCCCGTTATCCCGTTAACCCGTTTCCCGTTATCCTGTTATCCCATTCTCTCGTTATGCGAGTTATAGCAAAATAGGTAGAGCGAAAATATTCTCCATGTTCAAATATCCGTATACACCAATTTTCATGGCGATCGGTTGAACGGTATAGAAGTTGATGTGCTGCAGCGCAACCTAGTGGCGAATGGGCTTGTTATCAATGAAATATTTTCTCGGTTTTTTTCACGTTATATTGTAAAACTCAAAAATCAAAATAACTGGTAAAATTTTTAGCTCTTGAACATGCCCCACTACTTAGATAATAAACGTTGAAAATGGAGCTCCGTTAAAAAGCGGCAGAACCGACTGTGACGTCACCTTGCATATTGTGGTCTGATATTGGGCAGTACACCGTTGCGTTTCACATAAGAAGGTTGCTTCCAGCTGCCATATCTTTAAATTTTAAAAGTGTTAGTGGTTTTTGCTAGTTAAGATGTATTCAGTAGATAGTATATTTATTAAAGCAGAATCTGCAAATTTACCTGAATTGGATATCTTTATGGTGATGGACTATTTTAATAAAAACAAAGACTTTATAAGTGTGGAAATGCGAGGAATAAAATTGCAAAGGTAAGTAAAATAAATTCAATATTTTGAATTACGCTTTTTACGGTCACGCAATACCAGGGTCGAATGAAACATTCTTAGCACTTTTTTTTATTAAAATGCACTGAAAATACAGTGAAAAAACATGGCACTGAGTAATCTTATGGGAAATACTCTCACTTAAATTGACTAATATTTTGGTGCTTATGTTGTTCTAATCAACCACCCGAACCAAATTATCTGTACTCAAAAAAATCTGTCGAGTAGTTTTCGAGATACAGGGCTACAGGGCGTTGAAATTGAAAAATTATGATGAAATATTTGTTCATTACCCTCTGGGCTTATTTTTATACAGGGTAAATAAAAAATAAAATAGAGTAATTACAATTTTTTGTTGTGTTCGTATACTTAGAAGAGTGAAAATATTTAAAAGTGCCTACATTATTTTACATGATTCACAAAAATAAAGAACATATAAATATATAAATTTTGTATAAAGGGTGAGTCAAAATTCATGCTAGGTATTAATTTAAGTTGTGGGAAAATCTTTTATTAGTTCATAAACAGAGTTGAGCCAGTAAGTATTTCAGGAGTATGTTGAAAATTAATATAAAAAATTCAAAAGAACGACTTTTTATATATAAGGGCGTAACATTAAAAAAGGCATTTTCTAACAAAAAATATAATCATAGTCTAAAATATGTGGGAAAAACGTTTCGAAATATGTGTAAAACCTGTAGTTAACAAGTAATTATTTTGTTTCGATCTGGTAGACAGAGTTATGGTGATAACGCCATTGGTTACGTTCAGTTGAAACAACAAGGAGCTCTTTGTGAACTAAAAGGGAAAATCACGCAAGAACATAAAATAAAATCTAGAAATTACAGTGTATCCTGCTCAATTAATACCAAAGAAAAGGTGGTGGTGAATGCAAAATGCCATGATTGTCCAGCTTCGGAGGGAGGATGTAAGCACGAAGTGGCATTTTTGATGTGGTTACATAGACGCAGCGAGGAGCCTTCTCCCACAGAAACAACTTGTTATTGGAAGAAATCAAAATTATCATCAGCACCGAGTACCAAAAAATTTATTTCAACCTCTGATTTTGGTAAAAAAATTCAAGCTTGTTATGATGACTCACTCTTACAAGAATATGTACGCGAAGCTAAAAGGCAAAAAATAGAAAACAGTTTAATGCGTTACTACAATACAGAAAAATATAATGATCTGTCTATTCACAGCCTTGCTATTAATTTTAAAAATTCCAGACAAGAGAAGAATGCAAATAATTTTGTTGAATTTTGTAAAACCAAAATGAGCGGCAATTTAATTTTAGAAGTAGAACAAGATACTCGAGGACAAAGTGAGAGTAACATTTGGCAGGAAATGAGGTATGGACGTATTACCGCATCAAAAGCTTTTGATGTAACAAGATGTAAAGTTTTAGGCGGTTGTTTAGTAGAAGGCATCTTAGGAGCAAAATTGTTTCAGACAAAAGCAATGAAACGAGGATTAAAGCTAGAAACTGCTATCCTAAAATCGCTAGAAATGAAAACTGGACAAAAAATTTTCAAAGCAGGAATCTTTCTTTCGCAACAAAATCCACTAGTTGGTGTTTCCCCTGACGCCATTAACAAAGAATTTATTGTTGAGATCAAGAGCCCAACAACAGAAAAATCATGTTCAAATTATATAGATTTAGATGGTAACATAAAGGAAAAATGTGTATATCAACTTCAACTTCAAATGTATCTCAGTAAAAGAAAACGTGGAATTTTTGTTATGTCACATCCGCATTTTGAAACTTCAAAAGAGATTACAATGAAATATTGCAGATATGATGAAGAACTTGTTGAGTTTATTATGCAAAAACTACAGAAGCTTTGGTACGAAAACATATTTAATAAAATAATGTAAAATATATTTTTGGTTTTATTTAATTAGATAAGCTTGTATGTTGATTATTCCACAGACTATTTGCCCTATTAGGTCCAAGTATTTCACTAAATTTAAGTTAATCGTGGCATGTGGTTGAAGAATGGCAAACTCCCTCACTCTAGATATTACTCGTTCTATGTGAATTCTCAAGCTTGCAATTCGTTTTGCTTCCTTAACTTCTTCCTTAGAACTTTTTTGTCCAGATAAAACAGATGGCGGCCTAACTAGTTTATTTTTAGCAGTTGCAAGTTGATCTTCAAGATGCTTGAAGCCTCTATCTGCCATTACCTCAGCGTCTGGTTCTAATAAATTTAAAAATGTCGATTCTTAAACAATCATCTTGTCTGTAGTTCTACCACCAACACCAAAAGAAATATAAGATATCAAACCATCTGGTGAACATGCAATTAAATATTTCATTGTATTGCAACCTTTATATTCCGACCATGTGAGACTCTGTAATATCGGATCACTTGGTTTTTGAATCGAAATTTCAAAACAATCTATAATACATTGTACATTTTTATATCTGCTTCTGAAGGGAATAGGAAGTCTTTTCTTAACTTCAGATAGGGGCATTCATCGCACAAATGGGTAAAGGTAACCAGCTAATAACGGTATAGTTTTTTGTATAATGCTACATACTCTGGAAAGTGGTACACTAAAATCGTCTGCTAATATCCTTTAAGGTATATTTAGTTTGATCTTTTTTAATGTTAAAAAAATATCAAGCTTGTCCAGCTCACATTTTTTAGTTAACAAGTTTACAACAAATAATGACTGACTCAGAATTCCCAAATAAAGCTTTGGATTTTTTTCTATCAAATAAAATGTTCTCCGTTGTATTTCTTTCGACCTATTAGTATCTAGATAAAATGAGTTATTCGGATCTGACAAACTTAGTTCTGACGAAGTAAATATAAAAGTAGAACCGCTACTGGATATTTAAATATCTTCGTTAATTGGTTTTTCGACTTTTTCCATTCGCGATTTCTTTGAAACCATCTCATTGCCAGTGGATTTTTTCCTTTTTGTTATTTTTGGTGTAGAAAAACCCTCGCCTCCACATTGACTCGCCTTAGAACGTACATTAGCCTTAATATGAGCCTGAACCCCTATTTCCTTTGATATAGGTTCCATTCGTCTGATCCATTTCATTTTCTTCCTCTTCTTGATTCTCTTCGGAAGTTCTATTTTTTGAGCTTAACAATAAAGTCTCAATGACAGATTGCTGTGCTTTAGTTTGTAGAAACTGTGACCGTGGCTTTGAACTATGCGTCGTAATTTTTTTTTTTACAGTCAAAAAATCTCGGTACTACTCCAGGTTTTAGTCTAACTTTTCCACTGTTCATTGTTTTAATGTACATATAATTTTCTATATATTCCTCTACCTAAAACAAGTTATTTGTGTTGAACTCTCTAGGGCTTATAAGTTATCACTAATTTTAAAACTATACAAATTTTGTTATCAAATATATTCAAACTGTGAGATAAAATCGAAAAACTTACTTTAAAATGATCTTCACAGCAATACACATGCGATTTGTTAGATACAAAAACTTCACGACGCATTGCTTTCTGCCAAACATTTCTTATTTTAATATCAGAGAGCACATTAATAAACCATTTTTCTGGGGCATTCTTGGATGTGTCGGACAGTCGGGAACCAAACAATATTTATTTACCACTTTATTCTCACTCATTATGCAATAAAATAACGAAACAGCCCAGCGATTTGCTTCTTACACACAGAGACAACACGGTAGGTACTTATGAAATATACAGTCGACTCTCGACTCGCGGCGCGGCGTTGCAAACGTTAGGTATCGCATATGCAGTGTGACGTCACAGGTAACCACGCCCCGTTTTCGTTCGCTCCAATTTCTTTAATTAATTTGAGGGTTTAAACGTTCGCGGAAAAATCAAAAATTTTGAGAATCCGTTTAAAATGAGTTATAGTTTCGATTATTAAATTAATATTTTTTTCTTGAACAAGCCCATTGAAGAGAAATGGATAGCATAAAAACTTTCTCCATGAAAAAACACTCAGATGTGCCAACTTTCGTGGTGATCGGTCAAACGGTTTATCAATCTCATACATTATACCAATTTAACCAACATCCATTTTAATATATATATATATATATATATATATATAGTGTGACCTATTTAAAATGGAACCACCCCTGTAGAATACGCATTTTTCAATCAATCTCAAAAAAAAAAATGACAATATTAAGCATCAGAGACAAAAATTTTCATAACTTTAGTTCCATTTCCAAGGCACTCTTTGTTTTTTTTTTGTCAAAAACGGCAAAAGTTTATTAGGCAATTTTTGTTTTCAAATTTGACTACACCACTGGATTTGTAGTCACTATAAATTAAAACCATCAGAATTTCATAAAGAAGTATTGGTTAACAACGAAGTTACAACAACTTTAATTTTGGAAACAAAGTATTTGATCATAATTTGTATTTAGATTATAGACATATTAAAAATCTGGCAACACTGCCGATGAAAAGTAGATCACTAGTGAACTTGTACAGTGAAAATCCGAAGTCAATAGCTCATTCCGTTCTACAGTTATAACTCCTGAAAGTATAGTAATGTGAGCGATTTGAGGTTGAAGCGATTTTGTAATAAAAATCTGACTACGCCACTGGATTTGTGCCGAAATTACACCCCAACAATAAGAAATAGTGTAAAAAATATTCGGAAGAGATACGATGAATGTGTCAAACTAAATGGAGGTTTGGTAGAAGCCACAAAAATTCAAATATTTAATTTTACAGTAATGTTTATTTTAGTTTTTGCTTAATGACGTTTTATTGTTGAATAAATACTTTGAAACTTGTTTCTGTTCATTTCGTTTTTATCGGCTATGAAAGAATGTACTGCTGTATAACTTGAAAATAAATTCCAAATTTTCTGTTTTTTTCGAATACACTTATAACCTACACTTAAATAAATGATTTTAAGGGGATATAATTTACAAATCCAGTGGCCTAGTCAGATTTTTATTACAAAATCACTTCCACCTCATATCGCTCACATTACCATTCTTATAACTGTAGAACGGAATGAGCTATTGACTTCAGATTTTCACTGTACAAGTTCACTGGTGTTCTACTTTGAATCCACGGTGTTGCCAGATTTTAAATATGTCTATAATCTAAATAAAAATTATAATCAAATACTTTGTTCCCAAAATTGAAGTTGTTGTAACTTCGTTGTTAATCAATATTTTCATATGAAATGTTGATGGTTTTCATTTATAACGACTACAAATCCAGTGGTGTAGTCAAACTTGAAAACAAAAATTGCCTAATAAACTTTTGCTGTTTTTGACAAAGAAAAAAACTATAGTGTGCCTTGGAAATAAAACTGAAGTTATGAAAATTTGTGTCAAGATACAGTTTTCGACGCTCAATATTAAAAAAATTTTTTTTGAGATCGATTGAAAAATGCGTATTCTACAGGGGTGGTTCCATTTTGAATGGGTCACACTGTATATATATATATATATATATATATATATATATATGTATATATATATATATATTTACAAAACTAGGGATATTGAGGTGAGCAGCAATGAAAAAGTAAACTCTTTAAGGCTTATCCAAGCTTTCGGAAATGTTTATTTCCATCATCAGGGAAAAACTTTGTTGAGGTTGGTTTCAGCGATGTTGAACATATTCATCTAACATAGTGATACAAAAGAGAAAAACGTAGATCAAGGAATAAAACGAAGTTCAAAGTTACTACAGCCACATTAGCGTTGTTTGAAATTATATAAATATAAATGTGTACTCTATGTGGTGTGACAAGTGAAACTGACAGGTAAGGAATAGATCCCGAAATTATATTTAGGCCAACGACACCCGACGGGTGTCACTTGGAAATTGTAACAGTGGTGCCAACTTTTAGATTAGTACCAACTGATGTTTCCAGGTGGCGGTAATGTAATGTAATTTTGATTGGTTAATATCTGTTTTTCAAATTTATACAATTGTTTTCTTGGGAAATGAAAGCCATTTCAAATTCATTCACATGTTCTGCCAGAGCACATCTTTCAGGATGCAATCTGCAGACATTTTTATAAGACATTATTCTGTTCGATAATGATCTTTGTATTTGACCTATATATCATTTATTATAACTATGACAAGGAATTCTATAAATTACATTTGACATTGAAAATAGTGGAGTTTTATCTTGAACTTTAGAATAAATTGATCTGATTGTTAGAACTGTTAGGACAATTATAAAAAAAACTCAATAAATGTATTATATAGGTAGTTTGCATGTTTTCTGGTACCTAGAAAACGAAAAGATCTCTGCCCTAGGGTATCGAATGCAAATGGAATGGTATATTTATTTTTGTGGCCTGTGATGTAATTATGGTTTGACATATTGAGTTTTTTAATTATTTTTATCGACTCAAGAAAAGAATTTCATAAAATGATTGCTTCAAGTCGAATATAGAAATAAGTAAGAGATATAAATGATCTCTTCGAACTACCTATATATCTCTATTTGATGTATATACAGGGTGAGTCGGAATAAGACCGACAAACTCCGACTACAGATTCCTCACCCCATTTCGAGGTGAAAGTTGTCATCAATGTATGCATCCCCTCTGAGATACAGGGTGTCGAAAGTTCGAAAAAAATTCAGATTTAATTTGTTTTCTCCAAAGCTCCTGATGGAAAAAATTTCAAACTTGGTACACCAATCAAGATTTAGCAACGTGCTAATTTGAAGTTATAATTTTTTATTTTCGTAAATGAGTGGCGTATTTACGATAGTATGTGGTGATATGTTTCTTCATATTTTCTTGAGACAAGTGAATGGACAAATGAGCGTTTGACACCAGTTCGGCTCATCGACCTTAAAGTCGTGGCATTCCATGTGCCTAAAAGTGGAGGTTTATGAGATAATTGAGAGAAACTGAAGATATGTCCTTAGTAGAGAAATAATTTCCTTTGTGCAATAATCACATAATGCTAATTTCTTACAACATATCGGAATATGTGTCAACCTCCTGAACATTTTTCAATGTTGGGAGAATCGGAAACATAGTACGGGTGAGTCAGAATGAGATCGATAACTCCATTTTTTCATTCATCATATTATTCGATCGAATCGATGTCGCGGATTCACTGATATGTTACCATACTTTCTTGCATATGATTGTTTTGACAGATCAACTGGTAAACAAACCAACCTCAAATTCATAATACTCCACTTAGATGAGAGTTAAAGTCTGAAATATTTTTGCGAAAAACTCTTAATTTGGTGAAGTTTATGTTGAAAAGGGAAACATTCTCAATTAAATATTGATAGAAAGATGTTTCTGTGAATTGAAACTTCCACGATTGAAAGAAGTTATTTTTTGTGAATGTCTAACAGAAAACAACTACTTCCCCGGCTGAAGCCACGCTGGACATTGAACTACATCTGATAGATATTCTGAAAAAGCCCTAACTTTTCAGAATATCTATCAGATGTAGTTCAATGTCCAGCGTGGCGATGACTGAGATGTCTACCATTATTCGAAAGGATCAATTTGTAATGAAAATAGAAATGATAGGTACAATGTTCATAACGAATTTTTATAATGCAAACACGTTTACCTTACAAAACTCATGGTGTAAATAATCTATCGCAAGCCTCAAGAGCAAACAGAAATGCAAAATCCGCTACAAAAACTGCTCGATATGACCCCCGTCTCTCTCAATACATTTTCTTAGTCGGCGCAAACACCCTCTCTGCACTTGAAATAGCATGCCAGGGTCGTTTCGTATGGCTTCACAATGTAATGTATTTCTATTCAACAAGGCATATCTGGTGTGAATAGGTGTAGCGTTAACGAGGCTTTCTAGATGCCCCCACAGAAAGAAATCCAATGGATTTACCGGAGACCGCGCTGGCCATGAATATGGCCCACCTCTACCAATTCATCTATTAGGGAAAATCTGGTTCAGATGGTCCCGCACAATCAAACTAAAATGAGGAGGAGCGCAAAACCGAACCTACAATAATATCGAAATTAAACAACAGGCTCCAATTAATTATCCATTAGACATACCTGTCTTCCTCAAGCTGCGATCGACACGCTCGAACGTTTCTCTTGCCGGTAACGTTCGATTGGGAAAGTGCTCGGCATACAGACGACGGGCTTCTGCAGCATTACCAAATGCTCGTCCATACAATGCATGCATATCTGCATATTCGTTGAATGTAATCTGTTCGGCCGTATGAAAACACTTCAAACTGTCCTATTAGAATATTGACAATACAATGACAACGCACCACTCAACAAAACAAATCGCATTCCAGTTGTCATTTTTCATCCACACTAATTTTATTTCTTTCTACAAGGTGTTTTAGTCAACATCTGCTACAAATGGACATGTCGTGTGGAAAACAATTTTCTGGGCCAAAAACCCTGTCATCAGCTACCTTGTGTACATTTAATCTCAGAGCGCATATGCATATGAGGAATGAACACGGTATAAAAACCGTACGAAAAAACATCGTTTCCTACGATTGTAAATTAATCGACAATTTTCACACCTTCGGATTAGCGTGGCAAAAACCCTTTTCGACCAACAGTAAATAGAGATTGATGTACAGGGCGTATCGAAACTCAGGACCAGGGGAAATTTAGGGGAATTTTCAGCTGGGGAGTCAGGCGTTGTACAGGGTGTTTCTCCTATCGAGGATATGAATGCGGTGAATATTAATGACCTCGGTGCAAAACCGACGGTATCCTGAAATGGCAAGTTTCAACTCAATTGCAATTAATAACGATTCGAATTTGCGTTGAAGGCAAAATAATATTCGAATTCGTTTTTCCAGTTTCAAACTGAAATTGACCTGGAGGATGTAATTGGGGTGCTTGCCCCGGGTCGCTCATAAACCATATCTATTGTCAATGGCACTTGAGATTTTCGGCTATTAACAATTTGCAGTTAATCCTTGGAAGACCTTTTGAAAGTTTGAGTTTTTCGAAAACGAGTGTACGAGATATTGTTTCTTTGTTCGGCAGCCGATATGTTTTTTGAAGATGTCGAGTTAAAAACAGATTTTCTCTGGGAACCATAGAAAAAAATACAACGGACGAACGGCATTTTGGCCGGCTATGAGTGGAAGAGTAATAGTTTTCGGGGCCTAGAAAGCTTTTCTCAAATCGAGAATGGTCACTTGAGTTCTCTTCGCGCGGCCTCTGGAGCTCAAATACGCTCTACGGCCTGGGGGTGAGCTATATATTTTTTTATTCTTCGAAGGCGTGCTGCGTGCGTGCGTTTTTCTGCGACTATAGCCAGTCCAGTGGATATTATACGAGTAATTCCTGGGGAAAAGCAGCTCATTCTTTCACAGTTATTTGGAGTCCTAACTGTGATCTCGAAGCCTGGCGATAATTTTTATTTTTGAGACTTCTCATCGACGCTTAGCATTCTACACTGTCCTCAGGACTATATACGAGGGTTGATAGCCAACGGCGGCAGATTGAGTGATTTTTGGATCCTCAACTTCAAGAGTTCTAGCCTCCAGTCTTTTGATTAATAAACCTTTTCGTTTCAGCTCCTGATACAGGTTTTTCCAGCGTCCAGCTGATTTCTACGTTATACGTTGATTTATATACTAATTAACCCTTCTCTTACAGGATCCTGCACTCGTGTGCTTTGGTATGCGGGGTGGTCCAAGCCTAATTTGATCTCTCCTGAGGCTGGGAGAAAACCTCCTTATCGCTGGCAGCTCACTGACGCGATATCCCTCACAAACCGCGATTTGTGACAGATACACTGAAGCGAGACGTCAACCAGAATTGAACCTAGAGATCATACACTTGTATGAACCTCAGTGCACGGGTCTTTCTGCGACTGAAAACGTATCACTTACACTGCGGTGATGGGTGTAAACACGGGTTATTAATAATAAATTCTGTCAACAAAACTAAAAGTTTTAGCTCATGTGTGTCGAATATGTGTAGGGATCGTAGGTGTCTCTCTATGACCGTAGCATGAGCTCAATGTCGTGTTTGCAGTTGTACGCGTTATATAATTCTGTCTTTTATTAAGATAGGCCACGGTACGCGCTTAATTTTTAGGGAGTAAATTCATTTTTGACATCCCTCCATGTCCTACAATTTACGCTCGAGGACTCGTCCCAAAACACAAATTCAACAAACTTCATGTATACTTCACCCCGTTGACAGTATCACGCGAATTTCATACAACCAAGCTCTTGTTTGTTCTCCACATGAGAATCGTCCGGCTTTTCAGCCCATCCTAACTGCGCCAGTCCGTGGTTGATTTTCTGTTGAGAATAATTCTTCTTTTGACTCTAGCTTGGGGAGCCCTGGAATCAATAGAGATAATTCTGTCTCAGAAAGTGTGGGCCTGAAGAGCCCACAGCTGTTTGTTGAATCGCGACGCGTCGAAAATTGCGCTACGGAATCTAGCAACCCTCTAGATTCGCCAAAAGCGGTTCATTTAAATTCACGTACATCTCCTACGTTGAACCGTATGAGAGGGAGTATGGATTGTATGAATGCGAACAAAATTCCTGTTGAGAACTTTCCTGTTGAAGACAATGATGAAACACCGAATGATTTTTCTGTTGAACAGAATACACTACTGGATCTGAGTCAGAGGGAAAATTCCAATAATTTTTGTTTCAATAGGCCATTGAGAGCCTCCAGTAATATTTTGGATTTCGACGATAGACCCGCCAGGGTAACTCAAACCCCAATGAATAATGGCTCACCTCAACGAGTTGTGGAAGCCTTCTGAAATTTAGAATGCAATACATTGAGTTCAGGGGCCTCCAGCCCACTCAATTTTTTCAAACAATTTTCAAGAAATTCAGGGATGAATGAAATGAGAATGTATGAGTCAAACCGCCCCCGCACTCCAGACAATGATTCTCGTATATCAGAGCCCAATCGCTCACGAGCTAGCAACGAGCCCCCGATCGGAGGGGTCCCACCTGCACGCGAGGCCGTTCATCAAACGGCCCGCCCGAATAGTGAAATCCCTGCTATTTGGCAGGTGGTATCGCAGGAGGAACGGGAATGATGGAATTTATTCTCAAGGTTTGAGAGATTCCGCGAAATGAAACGGAAGACACCGGTAATTAATGCCGGTGAGGAAATCTCACCGCCCCCTTCCCCTGTAGGTAATCGACCTGTTTCGAGACAGACAATACCAATAAACCACGGAAGATGCTAACAGAACACGCATTGTCACAAAGAATCGGTGGATTGTGGAATCAAGAAATGAACATTTCCGATCGATTTAAATTTTTTTTTGCTGAAGTTGTTATAGTGCCAGATTTATACAATCTACACAATTTTTACTGTATTGCTGGAGCCATAATCAACAGGTATCATCCCCAAATTATCATGGAAAATGCTACGGCAGAGCTAGCAAAAGAAATGATTCGGAGATCTCGAACGCCGAATCATGTCCAAATTCGAGTACAAGAAGATAATCTCCGTATGAGACGCGCTCGATGGAGACGACTTGTCAATGATGCAGTTCCAGATTTTCCAGTTTTGGATTTACAATATTTACGGTGTCTACCAAGTTAATATTGCTCCTTCCTACATACAAGCTGAGCTGGATAGAGATGGCGATGAGGAACTCCAAGTCGATGAAAATATTTCAGAACGTGGATTCATAAGATTGAGAATATACTTTAGATTTCGAAGAGCCAGTATATCCATCAAGAATTTATTTCATATAGGAGTAATGAAGGTGATCCTATAACTACAAAACTTGAAAATAGTTTTAGATACATAGGAATGAAAATTTATAATAAACTCCCACTAACTTTTACAAGTATGGACTCCTTCAGTAATTTCAAAAGGACCATAAAAAATTTAATGCTAGAAAAATGCTACTATAGTGTAAAAGAATACCTCCATGATAGCTTGTAGGAACTGTCTTTTTCTATGCCGTCTGTATTTGCATAAATATGTCTGTATAGTGCAATTAATACTTTCTATGTTAGTTTATAGGAAATGTACTATTTTAATACTATTTTATTTTATTTTATTCATACTGTATATTGTTATATATTATTCGTGTTCATAATTTTAAGATTACCTCAAAATACACCTTTTACAGTGGGTGACTGACTTGTCCTATACATGTTTGATATGTCACAAAGGATAAATAAATATTTCTATTTCTATTTCTATACCAACTTCATTATTCAAGTACCATATATTACCAACTTATAGCAGCCATGTCGTGGTTACCATGGTTTTACAATGTCCCAATATCTCTCAGTCACTCCCTGGTTCTAGTTTTTATCGAGTTTCGGGAATATCGAAAAATGGGCCTTTTTGGGAGGAGCTATTTTGGGACAACTGACTTGAATTTGGAATTTTTGTCGTCAACGACGCCAAAAACCCTCCTGGGTCAAGTTTTCGTCGAGTATCGGGAATATCGAAAAATGGGCTTTTTTGGGGGGGACGGCATATTGGGAAAAATGACGTGAATTTTCAAATTCTGACCCCAGATTCGTTATCAATGACCCTGAAATCCCCCTGGATTAAGTTATCATCGAGTTTCGAGAATATGGAAAAATGGACTTTTTGGGGGGAGGGGGGCTATGTTGGGACCACTGACGTGAATTTTCAAATTCTGACCCCAGATTCGTTATCTATATCGAGTCGTTGGAATAACCGATCTGTTCATGGCGTACGAAACTACCAATGATATCGATATCTACAATATCCTAAATTCCCAACGGATTTCACCGAGAGCCACTTTCCATAAGGTTCGTTGAAGGGTCCTTTATGAAGCATCTATCGGATAATTTCGACTCTCCAAACCAAAATTTTCCCTTTGTAGGTGTTATCGCTAGTGGAATTTTGTTGACCTTCCTGAATAAGTAGTTGTCAAGAAATGGCACGAAAATGTCATTGGCGATTTCAAATTGTAATCATTCCATAGAACTTGAATTTGAAAAAGGCTCTGAGTAAAGTGAATACCGTAACGTCGTCCAAGGAAAGGGAAAGAAAACCCCAGAAATGGAAAACAATATTATTCCAGGAAATTTGTTTACTTTCCTCAAAGTTATGAAATGACATGAAAACTCGATTTTTCCTATATCATTATCCAACAGTTGATGAGGTATCAATATTCCCTGGCAAATACTCATACATTTTGAAGTACACACAATTAAAATGCACTCAGTGAACAATAAAGGTAACTTGCATTCAGATTTCAGACCCACCAGTTGTGTCAGAATGAATATGGCATTGTACAAGATCTTCAAGAAAATGTACACAATCGCTAGTCGCCTTGGTTACGCTCCCTTTTTAACCAGACAAAAATGTTCGATGGTGAAAACTTTCTATCTATTTTATCTTGCAGTAGAAATTGTTAATTTGTGCCAACCATTGCTGGCTACATTTCTTGGTGGTCCTGAAATAATTGTTTATATGGGATATTTTTACGTGATACCCGATGTAATGTCTACGTCATACTACATTTTCATGACTGTTTTCCACAAAAATGATTGGGAAACATTTTTGACGAACTTAGATATGATTTCAAGGCATGGAACTGTGACAGAAAATGATATTTTCAGAAATAAGAAGGCAGCAAAATCTTTATTGATTTTCATTACAATCGTCATCTTGCAGATTGTCACTTTAGCAGCAGTAATTTACGTGAGCTCTTTTTACGACTCCATTTTACCAGCAGTTGTAGGAAGTGTTACCAGATTGATGTTTCTCAATCTGATATTCATGTTGATGATGGCGTGTGTAGCAACACTCATTCTAGCTGAAGAGTTCGAGGTTCTGGACAATTGCCTCAAGTCTCAGGTGAAAAAAATCATGAGAAACAGCATTTCTTCTGAAACAGTTATCAGAGATATATTCAAGCAAATTACTGATCGTCATGCTGAATATACAAAGGTAGTGAGAGATTTAAATGGTCTTTTCATAATACCTATATATCTCTATTTGATTAATATCATTATGTACAGTATACATGCTGTTCTCATTAATCTGTTCGCTATCAGCTCTGGCTATGATGATATTGTGAAATATATATATGTACCCAGTACCATTGCAGATGTGGTAAGTTGAACCGAACATATTTATGTGCATGAAAAATTGTTAAGTTCTCAATTCCTAGTTCGTTCCGTCATCAAAATGGCCCAAAAGGAATGAATTGAATTCCATACACCCCTCAAGCCACCTGAAGCCTTAATATAAAAGTGTATTTTACTATTGATGGTAATAGATATACTAGATGATTGAAACCCACGATATTATCATGTTTATTATGCTCTTCCTCCTTCTTCCCTAAGAAATTTGAGGATTATGTGGTTTCTCCATTTTTCTTTCTCTAGCAGCATCACAATCCCCCAAAATGTGGACAAGGGTGTTCTTGTTTATCTCCACAGAACTTGCATGAGCTTTCAGGACACTCATAAATTTGTCATGATTGGAAGACTTCTATGATTTTCACGGCCACAACTATGTCATCACGAAGGCGTTTTGCCTTATTTTCAGTCTCTCCTATCTCTTCAAAACCCTGAAGTTCTTTGGGAATGATATCCAACATTCTGAATGAAAGTGAAGTTAGATTGAATAATTTCCAGAAAAATAAATACATCTGGAATATATATATATATATATATATATATATATATATATATATATATATATATATATATATATATATATATATATATATATATATATATATATTTTATGATAAGAAATATTAATCAATGAAAAAAAAATAAGGATATAATGATACTTATATATCACATAAATACCTGCTATGTTTGTTTTGCAATTTTTCTATACATTTTACTTCTTTAGAACCTTGTGCCATTTTCTTGTCAACGCACATGTCTCAAAAGTTCAGCACTGGAGTTTCTTCATTGTCATAAGTAAGTTGCCAACAATACATTCAATGTGCACAACCTATAAAAAAAATATAGAATTCAAAATTCATGAATAAATTTTAGATCTAAGGAGATAAAAATAATATTCAAGTTGGAACATCCTGTATGGTGAAATCGAATCAGTAGGAAACATGATAGCGACATGTCAAAAACATTTGATAGAAAATAATGAAATAAAAAAAAATTTAGTACAGAAAATTGTCACATATGAATTATAACAAACTTTGTATATATTATGTAAGCTATAGAAATGAAAATTGTGAATAAAATCCATAGAATAGTTCAGAATAAGAAAAAGTGTCCCAGAAAATGAGCAAAAACCTAAAATTTGTGAAAATAAACAAAAAATGAGGGTTGCCAAGTAGAAAATTAACGAGTTTGGAGAGGATGAAAATTATATTTGGAAAAGAAAGCCGTACCAAGTTTTGGAAAACAGTAAATGATAAAGTTATGATGGAAGCAAATCAATCATAAAACAATATAAAACACACCCAGAGACAAATAGGAGTATAAACCACTCACCTCCAGAATACAGCCTAAGTCCTATCCGTGAACGGACAAACATCATTTTCCATAGGCGTACCGATTGAGCTGGGATAAGGTAAAAGAATACAGGTAAAAGAGTATTTGAAAAAGGGTAAACGTTGTTTACCCTCCTTCAATATAGCCGGATATCCATTACTGTTATGATCGGTATTTTTTTTCACAAATTTCAAATAAAAATCATTCATTTAATCTAACAAATAGCAAATATTTTATTATAATGACTAGTTATTAATAAAATAACAAAATAAAAATCAAATACTAGAAATAATAATAATAGCAGCATCATAATATATATATATATATATATATATATATATATATATATATATATGTCAACGAATCTATTGGTCAAGTCATAACTTCAAGAATATCAGGTGTATTGATTTGTTGAAATATTTAGGTCGTAGAGCGTATTCGAGCTCCAGAGGCCGCGCGAAGAGAACTCAAGTGACCATTCTCGATTTAAGAAAAGCTTTCTAGGCTTCGAAAACTATTACCCTTCCACTCATAGCCGGCCAAAATGCCGTTCGTCCGTTGTATTTTTTTCTATGGTTCTCAGAGAAAATCTGTTTTTAACTCGACATCTTCGAAAAACATATCGGCTGCCGAACAAAGAAACAATATCTCGTACACTTGTTTTCGAAAAACCCAAACTTTCAAAAGGTCTTCCAAGGATTTACTGCAAATTGTTAATAGCCGAAAATCTCAAGTGCCATTGACAATAGATATGGTTTATGGGCCACCCGGGGCAAGCACTCCAATTACATCCTCCAGGTCAATTTCAGTTTGAAACTGGAAAAACGAATTCGAATATTATTTTGCCTTCAACGCAAATTCGAATCGTTATTAATTGCAATTGAGTTGAAACTTGCCATTTTGGGATACTGTCGGTTTTGCACCGAGGTCATTAATATTCACCGCATTCATATCCTCGATAGGAGAAACACCCTGTACAACGCCTGACTCCCCAGCTGAAAATTCCCCTAAATTTCCCCTGGTCCTGAGTTTCGATACGCCCTGTACATCAATCTCTATTTATTGTTGGTCGAAAAGGGTTTTTGCCACGCTCATCCGAAGGTGTGAAAATTGTCGATTAATTTACATTCGTAGGAAACGATGTTTCTTCGTACGGTTTTTATACCGTGTTCATTCCTCATATGCATATGCGCTCTGAGATTAAATGTACACAAGGTAGCTGATGACAGGGTTTTGGCCCAGAAAATCGTTTTCCACACGACATGTCCATTTGTAGCAGGCATCCAGCAAGTAATACCTACCATGGCAAGACATCGCGATATCCTCTGTCAACAAGAAAAATATATCCTTGATTTGTTGAAAATATGAACTTGATGTTCATAAAATCAGATGTGGAATCATCTGCGACTGAAAGATAAACTTTAGTCACTATCTTCTAGGTAGGAGGTTACATACGAAAAATATGCCTTTTGAATGTATTCGATATTTGGGTCTTATATGCCCCCTAGCTTCACCCTTGATTGGGTTCACGAATAAATTCATTTCATCAGTTTTTCGATTTAACATTTCTCTTCGGAAGATGCTTGCCTATGAAAGTCCTTATGTAATATTTTCGCTTACAGGTATCCTTTTTTCAGATTATCTTCACCTTCTTCATATCATCCTGCGATATCTTAGAGAATAGGGGAAGACAAATAACGAAAACATGTTATGTTTTGCAGAGGGGTTTGGCCAAATCTCTACTGAGAGATGAAATTCATCGATTAGCAACGTACACCAAGAAACAGAGCCCAGCCATTTCTGCTGCCTCGTTGTTGACTGTCAACAGAAGAACAGTCAACATAATGTTCACTGTTTTCTGCAATCTGTTGATAACTGCCTTGCAATTTGGGAATTATGCGTGATTCTATTGCAGAATCTTCAGAGGAAAATGAATGGGTCTGAAAAGGAATTCACCTCTCACAGTTGAGCAAGGATATAGCACCATAATTTTTTAGATCCAGTGACAATCACAAAAAATGCATAGCTATTTCGTGGAAGATTTCATATGTTTTCCATTGCACATTTGAAATATATTGGTCTACTTAGGAATGTTTTTTATTATAACTACGTTATTGGATTCTAGCATTTCTCGAGTTCAAAGTAGAACTATATAAATAATTGTATTTTAGTGCACAGAATTCGGATATACAGTGTCCGTCATAAAGTTGGCTACATATGGAAAAAAAAAATTTTTTCCCATATGTAGCCAACTTTATGACGGACACTGTATAATTATTAACCAGGTAGTCCACCCCTGCGCAGCTCACTACGCACAGCTATAAGCCTGAAAAAATTAAAAAGTAAACGAAAGACACTCACTTCCACTAAATGAGTTTATCTAAATTGGGTTTACAAAACTTTTTAACAAAAAATTAAACTGAAGAAAAAATCAACTGAAAAGCAGTAAATGAAATAAACCTTCTTAGTCTAAATGATAATTGAGCTCCTAAACTAATGTAAGTAACTGATTTTGAGTCGGCGCCGAACAATTATCGAAGATCATTATCTATGAAAGAAGTCATCAAAACGCAGCCGTGCATCTCGCTGCCATCATTTTACGCTTCACCTAATTCAATTGCTAGTTTGTTTGGCGCCGACTCAAAATCAGTTACCTACATTAGTTTAGGAGCT
Source organism: Gonioctena quinquepunctata (assembly GCA_018342105.1). Classification (NCBI taxonomy): domain Eukaryota; kingdom Metazoa; phylum Arthropoda; class Insecta; order Coleoptera; family Chrysomelidae; genus Gonioctena; species Gonioctena quinquepunctata. Next base: position 179,010 of record JAFIRS010002054.1, on the reverse strand, counting down.
CAATTGTCATTTAGACTAAGAAGGTTAATTTTATTTTCTGCTTTTCAGTTGATTTTTTTGTCGGTTTAATTTTTTTTTTTAAGTTTTTATTTTTTACTTTTTAGTTCCGTATTTAGTCGGTTTAATTTTTTGTTAAAAAGTTTTTATTTTTAAATTTTTCGTGGATAAAATCTACCAATTACTACCTACTTGTTTTTTGATTACTTCCAAAATAGTTACTTACCCACCTTACTTCAACTATCACCAGTTAAATAATATGATTATCTACTTTTACTATTTGTTGTAATATAAATTATTTTCGTTGTTCTGGTTAGTTTATTTCATTACTTTGTATATCATTCCATCCTCTCATAAAATATACTGATTTTGACGGAACAAGAATAATGTCAGTAGCGATCTGTCATTGTCAACTACGTATGTGTGTGTTAATGTTCACTAGTGAAAAATCAATTATCCCCTATTTTGCTACCCGTAAGGGTGGCTAATTCCTCCCGAAATCCAAATATAAGGTATACCCTATCTATTAAAAAAAAGAATCATCCAAATCGAAGAACCCAGTACAAAGTTATGCCTGATAGAATCGGTTAACTGACCAGAATTCAGAGGGTGAGTGATCAATATCCTTCATTTCGCTACCCTTAGGGGTGGATTTCATATTTTAAATTCGAATGGGACCGAATTCGAAGTACACCCTATTCACTGAAAAAAGAATTATCGGAATCGGACGCCTCAGTAAAAAGTTATGCGTGATCATACAGAAAAAAATATGATGGAAAAACATAAAATATACGGGTCGAATAGAGAACCTCCTCCTTTTTGGTTCCGTCGGTTAAAAACCGCGACATGTGTTTCGCTATACAAGCTTTTTCAAGAGGAGATAATACTTACCCATCAATCACGACCTATCATTTAAATAGTCAAGGCAGATGGTAGCAGATATATATGGATCTAATTAGAAATATTAAGGATATTGAGGATTATCCATTAGGTATATATTAGGAACGAGGCTAAGTAGAACTGAGATTATATACATGACCTGTTCAATCTCCAGTAAAATGCATCATCAGGGAATTGAAAGCGACAACGATAGTAACATTGTAAATCTTTTTTCCTCGCACTTTTCAAATGTCTACTCCGATTCAAACTCAAACTGCCACATCTACTCAAACTACCACATCTACAATGGTTGTGTCTACATCTACATCTACAATGGTTGTGTACCACATCTACAATGGTTGTGTAAATATACCAAATTAAACTTCAATACATGAAGAAGTATTTACTGGAATTTCCAATTTGAAAGATGAAATTTGTTGGTCAAGATGGCATCCCTGCTTTCTTTCTCAAAAGATGCATTTATACCCTAACTAAACCATTGATTATGATATTCAATCATCCATTAATCACTGAGGTTTTTCCAAATAAATGGAAGAACAGCTACATAACACCAATATTTGAAAACGGAGACAAGGCAAATATTATTAACTATCGTCCGATAACCAAACTGTCAGCAGTTCCAGAATCATTTGAACCATTTATATTCAGATTTCTAACATGGCACTGCAAGAACTCTATTGTTAACGAACAGCATGGATTTACAACAGGAAAGTCAACTGTGACTTACTTGCTATTGTATCAGAATGACATTGTAAGTGCTCTGGAAGCTGGGTATCAAATTGATTCCGTGTATGCTGACTTCTCAAAGGCTTCCGATAGCGTGAATCACGAGTTCTTGATTAGTTAATTGGAAATGCTTGATTTTCCACCATGGTTATTATCTTAGCTTAACAGCTACCTCACTGAGAGAATTCAGTATGCTATAAAAACTTTTTAACAAAAAATTAAACCGACGAAAAAATCAACTGAAAAGCAAAAAATAAACCTTCTTAGTCTAAATGATAATTGAGCTCCTAAACTAATGTAAGTAACTGATTTTGAGTCGGCGCCGAACAATTATCGAAGATCATTATCTATGAAAGAAGTCATCAAAACCCAGCCGTGCATCTCTCTGCCATCATTTTACGCTTCACCTAATTCAATTGCTAGTTTGTTTGGCGCCGACTCAAAATCAGTTACCTACATTAGTTTAGGAGCTCAATTGTCATTTAGACTAAGAAGGTTAATTTTATTTTCTGCTTTTCAGTTGATTTTTTTGTCGGTTTAATTTTTTTTTTTAAGTTTTTATTTTTTACTTTTTAGTTCCGTATTTAGTCGGTTTAATTTTTTGTTAAAAAGTTTTTATTTTTAAATTTTTCGTGGATAAAATCTACCAATTACTACCTACTTGTTTTTTGATTACTTCCAAAATAGTTACTTACCCACCTTACTTCAACTATCACCAGTTAAATAATATGATTATCTACTTTTACTATTTGTTGTAATATAAATTATTTTCGTTGTTCTGGTTAGTTTATTTCATTACTTTGTATATCATTCCATCCTCTCATAAAATATACTGATTTTGACGGAACAAGAATAATGTCAGTAGCGATCTGTCATTGTCAACTACGTATGTGTGTGTTAATGTTCACTAGTGAAAAATCAATTATCCCCTATTTTGCTACCCGTAAGGGTGGCTAATTCCTCCCGAAATCCAAATATAAGGTATACCCTATCTATCAAAAAAAAGAATCATCCAAATCGAAGAACCCAGTACAAAGTTATGCCTGATAGAATCGGTTAACTGACCAGAATTCAGAGGGTGAGTGATCAATATCCTTCATTTCGCTACCCTTAGGGGTGGATTTCATATTTTAAATTCAAATGGGACCGAATTCGAAGTACACCCTATTCACTGAAAAAAGAATTATCGGAATCGGACGCCTCAGTAAAAAGTTATGCGTGATCATACATAAAAAAATATGATGGAAAAACATAAAATATACGGGTCGAATAGAGAACCTCCTCCTTTTTGGTTCCGTCGGTTAAAAACCGCGACATGTGTTTCGCTATACAAGCTTTTTCAAGAGGAGATAATACTTACCCATCAATCACGACCTATCATTTAAATAGTCAAGGCAGATGGTAGCAGATATATATGGATCTAATTAGAAATATTAAGGATATTGAGGATTATCCATTAGGTATATATTAGGAACGAGGCTAAGTAGAACTGAGATTATATACATGACCTGTTCAATCTCCAGTAAAATGCATCATCAGGGAATTGAAAGCGACAACGATAGTAACATTGTAAATCTTTTTTCCTCGCACTTTTCAAATGTCTACTCCGATTCAAACTCAAACTGCCACATCTACTCAAACTACCACATCTACAATGGTTGTGTCTACATCTACATCTACAATGGTTGTGTACCACATCTACAATGGTTGTGTAAATATACCAAATTAAACTTCAATACATGAAGAAGTATTTACTGGAATTTCCAATTTGAAAGATGAAATTTGTTGGTCAAGATGGCATCCCTGCTTTCTTTCTCAAAAGATGCATTTATACCCTAACTAAACCATTGATTATGATATTCAATCATCCATTAATCACTGAGGTTTTTCCAAATAAATGGAAGAACAGCTACATAACACCAATATTTGAAAACGGAGACAAGGCAAATATTATTAACTATCGTCCGATAACCAAACTGTCAGCAGTTCCAGAATCATTTGAACCATTTATATTCAGATTTCTAACATGGCACTGCAAGAACTCTATTGTTAACGAACAGCATGGATTTACAACAGGAAAGTCAACTGTGACTTACTTGCTATTGTATCAGAATGACATTGTAAGTGCTCTGGAAGCTGGGTATCAAATTGATTCCGTGTATGCTGACTTCTCAAAGGCTTCCGATAGCGTGAATCACGAGTTCTTGATTAGTTAATTGGAAATGCTTGATTTTCCACCATGGTTATTATCTTAGCTTAACAGCTACCTCACTGAGAGAATTCAGTATGCTATAAAAACTTTTTAACAAAAAATTAAACCGACGAAAAAATCAACTGAAAAGCAAAAAATAAACCTTCTTAGTCTAAATGATAATTGAGCTCCTAAACTAATGTAAGTAACTGATTTTGAGTCGGCGCCGAACAATTATCGAAGATCATTATCTATGAAAGAAGTCATCAAAACCCAGCCGTGCATCTCTCTGCCATCATTTTACGCTTCACCTAATTGAATTACTAGTTTGTTTGGCGTCGACTCAAAATCAGTTACTTACATTAGTTTAGGAGCTCAATTATCATTTAGACTAAGAAGGTTTATTTTATTTTTTGCTTTTCAGTTGATTTTTTCGTCGGTTTAATTTTTTGTTGAAAAGTATTTATTTTTTACTTCTTAGTTCCGTATTTCGTCGGTTTAATTTTTTGTTGAAAAGTTTTTATTTTTAAATTTTTTGTGGCTAAAATCTTCCAATTACTACCTACTTGTTTTTTGATTACTTCCAAAATACTTACTTACCCACCTTACTTCAACTATTACCAGTAAAATAATATGATTATCTACTTTTACTATTTGTTGTAATATAAATTATTTTCGTTTTTCTGGTTAGTTAATTTCATTACTTTGTATATCATTCCATCCTCCCATAAAATATACTGATTTTGACGCAACAAGAATAATGTCAGTAGCGCCCAAGTAGCATTTTAAGTGGACGGAACGTAGCGGCCACGATTCTGCAAAACTGCAAAAAGTGTTTGACCACAACCACTGCCACGTAATATACACGGTTCGATCACGTGGCGGCTACCAAAATGGGGAACACTTTTATGGTGGCTGCTACGTTCCGATCTACATTCCTGGATCTCAGATAGCCACATTCCAACCACGTTGTGGTCACCTGGCAAAAACGTGGATATGTAGTGGCCGACACTAGACACGTTAAGCAACTGACTGCGTTTGTGTAAATATGTAGCTCGATCTCTGTTCTCTGTGATAAATGTTTCTCATTCTTGCCTTTTGCCTGATTCATTTCTAACACTCGATCAATTTGAAAAATATATAGCATATAAGCATACAAACGCGTAAGTATATTGAATTTGGATACTTCTGATCGGGATAAAATTAAAACGATTGAAAGTTTTATGTGAAATATTGGTGTTGTAGCTCGTTTGGGAGCACGCGCCATCTGAATACACTTTATTTGAGGAATACATAATTTTGGAAATAACTCGCCTCTGAAATTATGTACTTAATTCCCTCAAACATTGTTTTATCAATCTTGGTTGGTTGAAACAAATACTTACGTAACAAATTACTCCGTTTGATGCAGTGCTGATGGCAAATAAATCTTTATTGAATATTTCGATCATTTCACTAATAATGGCGACACAGCATATTCCTGTAAATATGGCGGCTTTTGAAGAATATAACTTTAAAGTGTAAAAAATATACGGGTCGAATAGAGAACCTCCTCCTTTTTGGTTTCGTCGGTTAAAAATTAGGAACCATTTCTCTAATCTGGTACAAGTTACTTCAGGAGTTCCACAGGGCCATAAATGATTTGGCATCTCACTTTGATTACTGTCAGTGTTTGATTTTCGCAGACAATGTAAAAATCTATATTCCAATACAGACTTCGAAAGATTGCTCAAAACTTCAACACGATATAGATAAATTATACGATTGGTCTCTCGCAAATGGCTTAGCTCAAAATATTCATAAATGCTTCATAATATCCTTCTCGAATTTTCAGTATGAAATAAATGGATCAACCATGAAACGAGTTAACAATGTTAAGGATTTAGGTGTTCAGTTCGATTCACAATTAACATTTATACCACACATAAATGCGACCATCAACAAACCAAACCAAATTCTGGGATTCATTCTACCCAATTCAAGCGACTTTCCAATTAATGCCATGAAGACTCTTTACAACTCACTAGTGTGCTCCATTCTTCAGTGTGCATCTACAGTATGGTCTCCCCACTACCAAGTACACATCAATGTGATTTGAAGGGTTCAGAATATATTTTTCAGACATGTGGCATACAGATTGAATCTACAATTTGGGATTTCAAACTATGAAACCGTGGTTTTGTAAACCCAGTTTAGTGAAAAAATCATTTAGTGAAGTGAGTGCCTTTGGTTTACTTTAATATAGATTTTCATCAAGTATGGCAGCATCAATTCAAAATTAGAAAGAAACAATTTACCTCTCTAGATAATCTCATGTCTGTAAATATTGATGGATAGTACCAAAAGCGGTGAAATGGGGGTTTCATTGGGATTGGAAGTTTGTATAGGGATTCCGTAAGTTTTTTTAGTTGACGTCATAAAAATTGGTATTTAAAGTTTTTGTTACAATAAAAGAAATACGTGTTCCAGACAGAAAAAAATAAATTGTTGAATCAAATGAAATTTATTTGGATGAAATTGTTTCAGTGTTTTTAAATACAGGGTGTTAGTGAATAAGTGCGACAAACTCCAGGGGGTGATTCTGCATGAAAAAATAATGACAGTTTGCTTCATAACTTTTGTCCGCACATGCCTCGTTTTCCGAAATACGGGGTGTTAAAGTTTTTCTTAAGAACTGACTATTTATTTATTGCTCTGAAACCGGTCGAGATATGCAAATGAAATTTGGTGAGTTTTGAAAGGTAATTATTGCGCATTTCTCGACATGCAATTAAGAATTTTATGTTCATCATTGGCGCGCATACGGGTAATAATCTCAATTTTTTTTGAGAAAAAAATGAAATGCCACCAAGATATTTCAAATAAAAAATCATTTTTGAATTCCTCATTCAATTTGTGACTAAAAATATTTCCCATCTTAACGCGTAGTTTTCATTTCTTTAATACATTCTCAAGAACTATCTAATACAATAACGTTAAACCAGAAAATAACACTAATGAATAAATAGGCGCAAAGCTACAACAAATGTTCAAAATGGCCCCCCTCAGACGTGATACAAGATTCAAATCTTCGGGTCATTGATTGGCGTATTCGCGCAAATATTCCTGGTGTATTTCTTATTGTCTCACAGCCGGCTATAATTCGATTCCTCAGGTCTTCAACACTTTCGACGGGAGTGGAATAAACTAATCACTTAAGAATACCCCAAATGCGAAAATCTGGAGGATTCAAATCCGGAGATCGGGCAGGTCAATGAATTTGCAGGGGCAGCATAAAGAAATGGACAAATCTTCTTCAGTTGAATTATTTTATTTTTAACTTCAAATAACATTCACAATACACAATACAATATTGTCGGCCATTATGTTATTTTTTATTACTACTACTGACGCTAACAGTACTACCAGCATACAGCAAACAAAAAACTTGAATTTCCCTGAAACTAACTAACATAGTTGCCAGATTTACCATTGCTTTCTAACACACCCCCTCAATGGTAAATCGTTACTTTAAACCTAAATTTGAACAAAATTTATTTAAAGTAACCAAACCTAAAGGCTTGGTGAACATATCTGCAAGTTGTTCACTTGTGTTCACATATTTTACATCTACAATACCTTCTTTAATTTTGTCACGAACAAAATGTATTTTAATATCAACATGTTTTAAACGTTTATGATATTCAGGGTTTTTACTAACTTTTATCGCTGATTGATTGTCTTCGAAAATCATAACACAAACATAATCACTATAAATTTTAAAATCATGTAACAAATAACGAAGCCAACATGCTTCACTTACTGCATTACTTAAGGCTACATACTCAGCCTCGGTTGATGACAGGGCAACCGTTGATTGCTTTTGTGATCTCCAAGATATAGAATTTCCAAATTTAAAAAAGAGACTTGCTCCTGAACACAGTTAATTACATATCCCTCAATAATATCATCTAACTTTGTACTGCTGAAAATAAGCATTGAATCAAGAGTTCCTTTAATATACCTCAACACTCTTTTAATGGCTTGCCATAGTTCTTGGCTGGCACAAGTTTGATACCTACTCAAAATACTGATTGATATACATAAATCAGGTCTAGTACATAACATAGAATACATTATAGAACCTATAACTGCTCTACATTTATGCTCCAATTCTGGACTTTCAGATTTATCCCTTTTCAGTGTTTCATGATTAAAATTTGAATCCATAGGTGTTTTGGAAGGATTGCAATTTAGCATATTAAACTTATTCAATAATGATTTCAGATATTGTGTTTGATTTATTGATATTTCCCCCTTTGAAATATTTTGGTTAATAACCATACCTAAAAAATGATTGATAACACCCATATCATTCATCTTGAAATTTTGACCTAATATTTGTTTTATATTATTGACTTCATCTTCTTTTGTTCCAGCTATCAGAACATCGTCAACATAGAGTAAAATAAAAAATTTATGCAAGTCTGTCACTTTGACATATAAGCAATATTCATTTTCAGATCTTACAAAAGATAAAGAAGTCATAACATCATGAAATTTTTCATTCCAGCTCTTTGGTGATGTTTTCAAACCATACAGAGATTTTCTTAATTTGCAAACAGTTCCTTCTTCTTGTTCAAAACCTTCTGGTAAAGAAATATAAACCAACCCTTAATATCGCCATTGATCTTGTTACAGATGGTTGAGTCATTCTTTCGTCAGGTTTTTTTTTTCCCGTTGTTTGTGTTTTGTTCTATGCAAACGTCAGTTGGTAAATAGTTATTTTCAAAAGTTACAGATGGTTGAGAAAAATCTTACGGAAGGTAATTTTGCTACAGGTGTATATATATCCAAAATACACTCACTTGTTTGTTGAAAACCTCTGGCCACAAGCCTAGCCTTATATTTAACAATATTTCCTACTTCGTCCTTTTTTTCTTTGAAAACCCATTTACAGTCAATCACTCCAACACCTTTGGGATTTTCTTCCACAATCCATGTTTCATTTTCTTTCAGAGCACCTATCTCATTTTTTATTGCTTCTTTCCACTTCGTACGATGTTCACTCGACATAGCCTCTTCATAGGTTGTTGGTTCACCTGTTTCACACATATATGTCAATAAACTTTCATCGGCACCAAGTTCATAATCATCGAACCTCCTTGGTTGTCTCCTATTTTGTCTGAAGTTATATCTCTGCAGTCTAGTTTCATCCAACACTTCATCATCAAGGTCTTGATCATGATCAATGTCCTCAATAGTTTCTTCTATAATTATTTCATTTTCACGATTTTTATTTTCTGTTTCCTCAGCTTCATGTTTTTCGAAATTTTCCAGTTGAACGATAGCCTCTGCTTCTTTAGGAGCGAGATCTTGTTCATTTTTCTTGTCTGGTAAAAATATTATATCTCTATGAAATTCCAACTTAGTTTTCTGTGGAAAATATGCTCTGTATCCTTTCACTTCATCGCTGTATCCAACAAAAACACCTATTTTATTTTTTGGGTCCCATTTCAAGCGATTTTCCTTAGGAATGTGTACTGATACCCTTGAACCAAAGACTTTGAATTCTTTGAGGTTAGCTTTTTCGCCAAACCAGAGCTCATACGGAGTCTTGTTACTTATGGAACTTTTACCAGTACGATTTATAATATATGCTGCAGTATTAACTGCTTCAGCCCAAAACTTTTTATCCATGCCACTTATCATTGAACGTGCAGCTTCTACCAAAATCCTTATTTCACGCTCTGCTCTTCCATTTTGCTGTGGGGTATATACAACAGAACGTTGATGGCGAATCCCTTGTCTTTCGAGTACTTCTTTTACTTCATGATTTATAAATTCTAGACCATTGTCAGTTCTGAGTACTTTCAATTTATTATTTGTCTCTCTTTCGGATAGTGCAATAAAAGTTGCCAAGTGCGTTTTAACTTCGGACTTATTTTTCATGAAGAACACAGCTCGGTAAGACGAAAAATCGTCTTTTAACACTAGAAAATAACGAGCTCCACCAATCGATAAAGTTTCCATTGGGCCACATACATCGGCATGAACTAGTTCTAATGTTTTAGAAGCCCTCGAGTCACTTACGGGATGAGGCATTCGGTGCTGTTTGCCCGACAAACATTTTTCACACACAAAGTCTTTTTCATCATCGATAAAACTTACATCATTGCATTTCAAAAATCGTTTTAAATGCTGAATATTTTGATGTGCTAAAATATTGTGCCAAAGGCTAATGTTTTTGACAGTTTCTACGGCACATGTTATATCACCGCTACCGTCATAATCGCCACGGGTGTGTTCTATCATGCAAAACGGGTTAGCTCCAGAGCTAACTCCAGAGTAGGTTTCAGAATTCTCTCGAATGAAGTCCATTTTATAAAGTTTGTTATTCCTATATGCAACTGCACACACATGTCCTTCATTGTCCATGATTTCACACTTGTTGCTTTCCGACACCATGTGAAAACCTTTATCCAACGCACATCCGACTGAAAATAGATTAAACTTGAGTTCTGGCACATATAACACGTTTGACAGAGTGGTTTTTAGTAGTTTCGTCCCATTGAATGCCCACAATTTTACTGTTCCATAGCCTTCCACATTTAATAGGTTTCCATCACCAACTTTTACCTTTCTTATTTTCTTCACTATAACGATATTCTCGAAAAATGTATCATTCCAGCACATGTGTTCACTTGCACCAGTGTCCATACACCAATCATCGGCATTGAAGTTTTCGGAATATCCAACAAATGCATTTGAAACTGGAGACTTGTTTCTTTTATCGGTTCTATTTTCTTCGCAACCTTTACGGAACCAACAGTTTTCCGTTTCATGTCCAGCCTTTTTACAATGGGTACAGTTTTTCATTTCTATTTTGGCTTTCTTCTTGAAACAATTTCTTGCATAATGTCCTCCTTTATGACAATAGTTGCACTTCACAGTAGGTTTTCCACCCCCTTTTTGCATGCTGTATTTCATTTTACTTGTACTAGCTGCTAGTGCTGTGTCTCTTTCAAGGGACATTGCTCGTTCCTCTTCGATTAGCAATCTAGAAGTTAATTCTTCTAATGTCTGTTTATCTTCAGACACTGACTCCCAAGCAGATGTAAAATGTTTATACTTATCTGGAAGGGACATCAGAATTTTTGTTATTATCATTTTGTCTGACAAAGTTTCACCTGCCTGCTTCAGTTTGTTTTTGATCTCTTCGATCTTTGAAATATATGAAGAAATAGACTCGTTCCCAAAATCCATGAGGAAGAATTTTTGTTGAAGTAAGTGGACACTGACCACTGATTCTTTGTCATATACTGATTTTAACTTTGACCACATTTCATTTGAAGTTTCACAAGACAGTATGTGGGTCAATGGCCCCTCTTCCATCCTCGTTACTAAGAGTTCTTGGGCTTTGGCATCATGTTTTATCCACGAAGCTATATCTGTGTCTCCGTTTGTGGGTTTTGTCTTCATGCCAGTTACAATTTCAATATTACTGACGTCTGGAATTTCCAGACTACCCAGTTTCCACCAGAGAGTTTTACACCGGCAACGAGTTTTTGATCCATTTTATTTCAGCTTACAAAACGCCGTTCTCTGCTAGGAGGTTTCCCGCCAACAAGAAAAACTTGCACAGCTACTTGTTTTTTTCTTCTTTATGCTTTACGAGTCTGGGCCCATAACCTGATGAATTTGCAGGGGCAGCATAAAGAAATGGACAAATCTTCTTCAGTTGAATTATTTTATTTTTAACTTCAAATAACATTCACAATACACAATACAATATTGTCGGCCATTATGTTTTTTTTTATTACTACTGACGCTAACAGTACTACCACCATACAGCAAACAAAAAACTTGAATTTCCCTGAAACTAACTAACATAGTTGCCAGATTTACCATTGCTTTCTAACACGTACCTCCCCTACCTATCCACTACTGTATCTAAGTGATTACGTACAATAAAGCTGAAATGGATTGCTGCACCATCATGCATGAACCAGAACTGTTGTCTCAGCTGTGGAGGAATTTTCTCAAGAAGAACAGGTAACTCTTCCTTAGGAAATTAAGGTAAGAGTCGCCTGTTAGTCGTTGTGGGAGGAAATATGGACCGATTAAATGGTCAAGTACCCCAAGCCACACATTTACTGAAAACTGATGCTGAAAATGAGCTTCAAAGATTCCATGTGGATTTTCCTCAGCCCAGAGGTGATTGTTATGGAAATTTCGTATACACTGTCGTCCCAAATTAGCCTCGTCAGTAAACAAAACGCCAATTTAAAAAATTAGGAATTTGAGCGATTTGATGAAGAATCCAATGACAAAAAACTAGGCGCGGAAAAAAGTCTCTAGGTAGTAGAGCTTGCAGACGTTGAATGTGAAACGGATACAATTGCTGTTCTTTAAGAATTTTAAATACAATGAAGTTGCTTACACTCAGTATATTGGCAATTTTTCGAGTACTTGTTTCAGGTGAGTTCGCAATTAACTCGAGAACTGCTTCTTCTAGTTGCACAGTTCGTACTTCTCGAGGGCGACCGCAGTCACCGTCTGTTTCTTAAATGTACCATTTTTGCGCAAACGTTGGTGAAGACGAGCAAATAATATGTGATGGGGTATCCTACGTCCTGGATTCAACTCAGCATACAATCGTCGAGTTTGCCAACCATTTCCATTAGTTCGACCATAGACAAAATGCATGTCTGACAATTCCGCATTTGTATAATTTTCCCTTCTTTTCGACAAAAGAAAAATTCATTACTTATTATCATTAATGTTATACCAAACCGGAAGCTTAAAAATGAAGAAACGCTAATTTGACAGTTCGTGGAAATATTCGTGTTCAACAGAATGTTGACAGTAGCCCACTAGATAATGTATTAAAGTAATGACAAATACGCGTTAAGATGTTTTAATTTTTTGCATAAAAACGGCGCCCCATACGGAAAAAGGCAGGAGAGATTTTTTGTCACAAATTGAACGAAGAATTCAAAAATTATTTTTAATTTGGAATATCTCAGTGGCGTACCATATTTTTCTTAAAAAAAAAATTTATATCATTATCCGCATGCGCACCAATGATGAACATGTCAAAAAATGCGCAATAACTACCTCTTAAATTTCACCAAATTTCATTTGCATATCTCTACCGGTTTCAAAGCAATAAATAAATAGTCAGTTTTCAAAAACTTCAACACCCCGTATCTCGGAAAACAATTTCGGAAAAGTTATATAGCACTGTCATTATTTTTCCATGCAGAATCACCCCCTGAAGTTTGTCGTACTTATTCACTAACACCCTGTATTAAATATATTTTCTCTAGACACTAAACTGATAAATTTATTTATCAACAATTTATAAACAAATGTTCAAAAAAATTTTTTTAATGTTATTGAATGCCTTTGATTGATGCAAAAACAGCAATAGCAAAACATTTGAATAAAAATATTTTTTTTGTTAACTTTAAAAAATTATAATAAACAAAATGAACAACTTTTATAGTTATTCAATCAACTAGTGTACTAATGGTGGCGATTTATGATCGAGATATATTTTAACGTGAGAGCAAAGCCTTACTTGTTGAAAAATAAACCTATTTTTTTTTCAACGGAACCTAACACTTGAAAGAACACAAGTGGTAAAAACACACCATAATTTATTCAAATTGGTATTTAATACTATAAAAAATAATTATTCATGCAACAAGTGCAAAAGATAAGTGTTTATTGCACTCGTCGATTTGACGTTTATGTTTTATGTTCATGTTTATATTTTCAGCGTTAAATCAAAATTATAAATAATGGAGATAGAATTCCGGAAATCGAATTTTTTTTATTGTAAATTTTATCCTCTTTAAGATCCGATTATCGCTCTCGCTTATAGTTTTTGTTTTTGTTTCTGGTTAATAACCATAGCAATTTTCGTCAGCAAGAAACAAACAAAAATTGTGAATTGTAATTATGTTCAAATGAAGGCCCATCAAAGCTCGAATGATAATTCTGTTCACATTGATAGTTTCATATCTAGAGATAACTCTAGCACTAAATTTTTTTGTCAAATAAAAAGAAAGATAACCCAATAACGAACGTTATTGGAATCACGAAACCAAGAGAATTTCATAAATTCTGAGATGCAGAGAGAAGCTGTGCGCCATCAAAAATATAATCGAGTATGTCCGGGCACATATTATTGGGGTTGTATCAAGGGTGCGTCCTAATTGCTCTCATAATAAATTTTATAATTTTCTTTCGAATCATGGTGGTATGTTCTTTTAAGTAAATAATCATCATAACTTTTTGAGATAATTCATATTTCATATAAACAGAATATTGAAAATACATTCGATTTTTTGTGTTTATTATAGAAGGGAATGTTCGCGTTATATAATATTACTTATTTACAGAATATGTATTGGGAAAATTGTCCATTAGTTTTTCTTAATATGAAAGAATTAGTTATGAATTTCTCAGATATTTGGTGAATGAGCCATAACAAGGCAAGACAAGTTTTCATGTAGTTGATATAGTGAGAGAGAGAGAGAGAGAAATATACTTTATTGTCAAAGAATAAACATGTTCTTATTGACAAAGTTAAAAATACACATTTTTTACAATAATTGTAGGTAAATAATATAAAAATTGATTACAGTAACTACACATTAATGAAGTAGTATGTCAGATGCGCTTAAAAACGTATTTCACATCATTACACAAGAGTATAAAACATTTTTAAATAAATATACACATAAGATACCAACAAATTAACATATAAAAACACACATATATAGCTGTACAATTATACGTTGTTTCAAAGGGTATCACTTAGAGAAACTTTCTTAGTTAAATTAACCAGATTTCTTAAGAGGAATATGTCAGTGAAATATACATAATGACAGATTTATGAAAAAAAAAATAGAACGTGACGTGATTGCTCTTGTTTCGGAAGTACATTTTAATGGATTTGAAGACACCTCTTATGTATGAATCCCGTAATAAACTACATCAAACAGCACCTACACCGAAATGGATACCACGAGAACTAACTCGAAAGAACGAAAATATCCGGAAAACAACAACAAGGCACAGTGATATATCTTCCACATACAGTGCTCGTCTAAAGTCGGTTCCCCCTCTACTAATTTTTGAACCACCTGGTATATCGCAACAAAATTTGGAGGGCTCGAATAGGAGATAAAAAACTACTTTTTCATGAGACAATCACAGCTAATAGTTTCCAAAACGGCGGCTGAGCGTCATCTTCAATAATTTTTTTAAGGAAAACACCCCGTATATTATTCCATTTTCGAAATCTGCTCATAATTCTCAACAGTTTTCTCCAATACACTTCAGTTCTAAATTGAATTGTTTTCGAAATATTAACGTTTGAAATGAAGTATGGATTTTGGTCACTTCCGGTAAAACATTTTGCTAACTAAACGTTGTTATTAATTTGTAGGTAGTTAAATCTCTTAATGAATTCGACTAATAAGAGGCGTATAGATAGTTTATTGAGGATAAACAGTACCGCTTACCGGAAAAGTCTACGAATGTGTTCTGTAAATTCACAATAAAAAAAAATTGTTAGCTAAAAAATTATAATTTATTTTTGAATAACACTTTTATTCAACTCCAACAATTATTTCATCAAGTGTTCAATTTTCGCTTCCTCCTAAATCTTGACAATAAAGTGCCCTATTATAAATAGCTTCTCTCACGTTGATGAAAGTCTGTTCATCTATTTCTTCACATGTATCTATTATTCTGCATCCCAACTCTTCTATTGTTTGGCATTCAGGGGCGTAGATTTTTGACTCCAGATACCCCCAAAGAAAAAAATCTAGGGGTGTGAGATCCGGAGATCTTGGTGGCTATTCTGTATTTCCCCTGCGACCTATCCATCGCCCAGGAAAGTTTGTATCGAGGAACTTTCTAGCCATGCGATCGAAATGGGGAGATGCCCCATCCTACTGAAATATGATTTCAAGATTTTCAAACTCTTCCTGATTGTTTAATACAATTTGTCTTATTCGAGGTTCAATTTCAGTTTCTAAAAGATTTCTGTAAAGAACTCCTGTAAGATGCCTCTGATGAAAATCGGTCCAACAACGCGATTGCCAGAATCATCGCCCAAACATTCACCTTTTTAGGAAACTGGGTATGTGCCTCTCTAAAAATATGCAGATCAGTATCGCTTCAGTATCGTACATTCTGTTTGTTGACTTTTCCATTAAGAAAAAACGTGCATTCTTCTGCGAAACATATACGTTTTAGGAAGCCCCGTTGTCCTTCAATTGTCCTTGTTAATCACTCACAAAATTCAACCCTCCGATCTGGATCATCTTCCGTGAGAGCATGCAGGATTTTCATTTTATGGGGATGAAACTTTTTTAGGACTCTTTGGACACTTTTTGAATTTACTCCACAGGATTCAGCAACTGCAGACGTCGACTGAGTCGGATTGATTACCATTTCAGCAACAATTTCTACCTTTTTTTCTTCTGAAAGTGGCGGTCTTCCTGATCTTGGAGCATATGTCAGCGTACCAGAGGCGAGTAGTTTGCGTCAACACATGTTCACCTCCTACGAGAGATGAAGATGGGTTGCGGAAACTTAGGTGGCTACCTCCAAGTGGTATCGCTGGATAACGGGGTTGACAAGGAAAATCCAGTGGGAATGACCAGAAATGGTCAAAACCTGCGGATCTCTAAGTCAATCTCAAACCAAATGCCACCACAACATGGCTTAATCCAAGGCGTCAAGTGACCCGTGCCGAGGGATGGATAATACCTGAGCCAGTCAGGTATAAAAAACGGAGCCTCTGGGATACATGGCGACCTCCCAGAGTAATCTGCCTTACACCTGCGCAGGGGGCACCGCAGGTGTGGACGACCCTTTCCCCTACACAAACAACCTTGGGGAACTTCCAGTTGAAGAAGAACCAACACCGATAGCGGGTATGGAAGTCGAGGAGATTCCAGTTGAATCACACTCGGCACCAGAAACCGTAAACCCAACCGAGGAGGGATCAGCAGATGGTCGAACACCTACTGAGAAACTCCCGGAAACAGAGTGGATTCCAAAGCCATTTGGTAAAATGGAAACCACAAAGATTCTTCAGCTCATCAAAAACCCAGGACATGGGGATAGATACTGAAGAATGGCTTGTCATCAAGAGACAAGAGGAGGCCTCGGGTCTAAGTCTTGTATTTCAATCTTCGACTGTGAGGCCCTAAGTGGTGGGCGACACAGAATCTTTGGAGAGATCGGCCCGGAAACGGGCATGAGTCCGAAGAACCTTATCAACGGGCTTCTAGACCTAGTTAGGGGCACAAACCTGTTTGAATGAGGAACCACTGACGACAGAGTGATACAATAGACCCCAGCTGGTCGCAGTGTCAAGGGAAGCTAAGTGTCAACCCTGTCTCTGGCTCGTCAGCCTTAAACCAACCAACAACCAACCAGTTGTTTGGAGCTCATTTAAAAGTTTGCGCAAATATGACCTCGAAATAGGATTCTCGGAAATGTATCATTAAACATACGGACTGCTAGATGATAATTTCTTCCAGCTTCTCCAAATATCAAAACTGCTTCAAATTTATCGTCTAAACTACGAGCCATGATCACACTTTTCATAAAAGGATTTAGGCGCTCAACGGATTA
Source organism: Gonioctena quinquepunctata (assembly GCA_018342105.1). Taxonomy (NCBI): domain Eukaryota; kingdom Metazoa; phylum Arthropoda; class Insecta; order Coleoptera; family Chrysomelidae; genus Gonioctena; species Gonioctena quinquepunctata. The sequence goes on along the minus strand of JAFIRS010002054.1, from coordinate 161,549 downwards.
TTTGACAGTTAGCAGTTCAGTTTGACTGTAAACAAAATGTTACCGCGACAACGATTTTTTCCAATGCAAACTTGATTGAAAGCAACATTAGTGTTTTTGGTTGGGTTTGAAGTGACCAAAATGTCACTTTTCAAACGTTAATATTTCGAAAACAATTGAATTCAGGAGTGAAGTGTATCAGAGAAAACTGTTGAGAATTATGAGCAGATTTCGAAAATGAAATAATATACGAAGTGTTCTATTTTTTTTATCCATAATAAGGATATGGATATTAAACGAAAAACCATAACAAACCAAGAAGGTCCAAACGAATACTATGTTTGAAGGTACAGCATTAACATTTTTAATAACCGTAATGATTATTTGTTTTTAATTTGTACAATTTTAATTACTCATTGTTTTCACCTTGTAGAGTTGTAAGGTTTTTAATCCTGATGAAGACGAGGATCCACCCGTCGAAACGTAGAAACTGAATTACAGATGTTATACCAGAACAAAGTTGTAATTAATTTATGAAAGTCAGATCCACGAACCTAAAACCCAAGAAAAACAAGCCAAATATATATATATATATATATATATATATATAGAAAATAAGAGAAATCTGTTTCGAATCCAAAAGAACCCACCATCCGTCTATATATATATATATATATATATATATATATATATATATATATATATATATATATATATATATATATATATATATATAAATATATATAAACAGTGGGGAATAACGGGGATCTTCAGTCAGCACAAGTGTTGAACTATGAAAAACTCTTTAATACGATGGACCGAGCTTTCGTTTCAATTTTGAAACTTCTTCAGGGTCCTAAAATATGTAAATGACATTATTGTGAAAAAAATACTTAAAATGAAGGAAGTACTTACAGTAATCTGAGTGGATGATATATGAACATTAACGTAAAAATGAAAAAACGTAAAATATGTAAAAATTTGTCGGAATGGTGTTATATCTTGACGCTTCGAGTGACATTGAAGGATTTGACATGACAACCTATGATGAATCGTCAGAAAAATATAAAATATGTAGTGGGTGTGTTAATGTTTATATTATATTCTTTGAGAATCATCAGTTTTAATCCATTTTTAGAAGATAACTGTAGAAATAATACGATTATTTAAAGTTCTTATTATTTATATTATTTCTCACAGAAGTGATATAAGACTCAACAAGAAGTCATGTGCATTAGCTCAACATGCTATTGAAACAGGCCATAGAATATCATTCGAGGAAGCACAAGTTTTACATTCAGAAAAAAATTTCTCTAAAAGATTATTTCTTGGAATGATTGAAATTAATAAATCCAATAAAAATATGAACAAAAAAACAGATATCGAAAATTAAAATTCAGGCCATAGAATATCATTCGAGGAAGCACAAGTTTTACATTCAGAAAAAAAATTTCACTAAATAATTTTTTTTGAGTTATCTTCTAAAAATGGATTAAAACTGATGATTCTCAAAGAATATAATATAAACATTAACACACCCACTACATATTTTATATTTTTCTGACGATTCATCATAGGTTGTCATGTCAAATCCTTCAATGTCACTCGAAGCGTCAAGATATAACACCATTCCGACAAATTTTACATATTTTACGTTTTCTTTTCGACATATCATCACAGTATTAGCTTAGTATTTTCAATATCATCATTCAATTTCAACTAGTAAAACTCGTCCATCATTTAAAATTTTTCACAATAATTCATTTACATATTTTAGCGATTCCCTGCATACCAATTTTCAGTCGTTATTATTGAATTTAAAATGTCATTATATAATATATTATAGTTAAATATATATATATATATATATATATATATATATATATATGTATATGTTGTACATCTTTGATTAATATTCTACAAAAATGTCCATTATCGTATCTCTTATAATTTAAAAGTTAAATCTATTTGTTACTTGAAAAATTAAAGGCCACTTTGTTATGTATGGCTGTTTTTGTATTTTTTGTTACTTCCAAGAAAAAAATGAACCGAGGGTCACAAATTGTTTATAACACATTGTTAACTTAATAAACAATGAAATCAATAATAGAAAAAATAATTTATGGTTAACCTATAGAGAAATGCCAATTATAATTTTTAAAGAGAAAACAATTTCTTGATTGATTATTTAAACGAACAAAATATAAAAAAACAATTATAAACAATTAAAAAATGTATTTGAGGTCCTTTTTTTAATCATCATTTTGTCCTGACAATAAAATGGAAAGAAATAGTTTTTTTTAAATATTATACTTGTCTATTTGTTTATAAACAATTTCTTAACAAATGACGTAAAAAAAATTTTTCTTTCTTTTATTAATGCCATTGTTAGATGCAAAAACAGCCGTATAATAACATTTGTCAATAAAAAATTTTAAAACAACATTTTTTTTATATTCATTATTTTGTTCAGTTAAAAAAATATATTAAACAAAATATAAAACTTTAATAAACTTTATCACGTGATCTTGTTAAGTATGTTTATGAGAAGGGCTCCAAGAAGCAAAAAATTAATAGGTTAATTATTTAAACTTTCATGTCGACTTTTGTAAAAACGGAGATTGGATAAAAATTAGTTAATTAACAATCGAATAACTTTTTGAAAAATCGACAAAAAAAAATTCCCACGGGGCTTTATTCTTTCAAGTGTTCTGATGACACCATAATTTTTTCAAATTTTTTAATTAATATTTGTTACTATAAAAAAAATATTTTGTGTGATATACTGTCTCCGCTCATGCCGTAACGGCGGCGCGGAGACCTATTTTCGGCGTTGAATAAAAATTATAAATAATGGAGATAGAATGCTAGGAGTCGGACCTTTTTTATTGGAAATTTCCTCTTCTTTGGGGATCTTTTTTCAAAAGTTCTCAAATATTCATAGTTTTTGAGTTATTAACAAAAAACTTATAATTTTTTTTTCCATCTTATTGTGTTAATAACAATTGCAATTTTGTATGTGCTAATAAATGCTCGAAATACATTTTTTTATACGTCATTCCGAATCGAATGAGCTATCGCAAATATTTTTAGGACCAGGAACAAGAATTAACCCGTTTTTTAACTTGTTAATCAGACTATACGTGCAGTTGAGCTTTGCCCCACTCGTTCCGTACAAGGGATGCACAATCTCGAAACAGGGGATTGAACGCCACAACTCGCGGCCACGTGCTCCCTACGGATGCAGCTGCTGGATCTCCTCTTTTTTCGGCATACAAACGACGACAATATCCCACCTATAACTTGCTTTTCCAAAGCCACCCGTTCAAGACGTCATCTACGGAGAACTTTTATGCTTATCAGACACGTGCGATTGAATTACCACAACTTATCGCGGATATCAAGATTAGGACAAATGGTGTAATTTGGTGAGGGGAAAGTTTCACTAGGATTTCGTAGAATGTACTAGGACTAATGGTGTTTTAATGTAATGCGTGTGACTGATGTAGGCGGGTGCCGTGTTGTAATATTTTGTGATTTTATCTGGGTCTAGGTCACGGTTTTTATTCGTCATTTTAGCTATAGAAGTATATGCGATACGTCAATTTTACGATACAAAGTAAAGACAATAAAATAATTAATAAAAAACCTTTCTAAGGTAGTTCCGCCACGAGACAGTTGAATTAGGAAATTATTTAAATTTGGCATACGTATTGTTTAACATGTGAACAACACCTCTGTTGAATTTTAACAAGTTTCACCTTCCCGAACCCGAGATATATATAATTGAAGTTGACTCAATTAACACGTAACATATGGACCATGCATATTATATTTTTCTTGCTGCGCTTTTCGGGGACATAAATTTTTTGAGTCGCCGAATTTCTATAACGAAGAAATTTTCTAGAATCGATTGGAGGGGCAAGTGCCCCCCTTCAAAAAAAAATTGTTTCGCGTTTGAAATCGAAAAGTCTTCTGAAATTTTTCGATTCCGTCGAAAATAATTTCCTAATTCAACTGTCTCGTGGCGGAACTATTTTAAAGACAAGCTTTTATTCAAATGCGCTAAAAAGTAAAAAATTATTACTTTGGATGTGTGAGGTAGGTTATTCCGTGAGTTATGGATTCAAGAGCTTGTCGCACAAAGTTTTCAGTTCGAACACAAAAGCGATTATATGAACTTTGATGAAAAAATCATAAACTTTGATCTCGCAAACCCCCACGTACCAATTTTGAATCAAATCGGACCATAATTACAAAAATTGTCCACCATTTCGAAGCCACCATCTTGAATTTGTAAATTTTGACAAAAAATTCATAATGTCCGACCACAAAAACCTCCACATACCAATTTTGAATCGAATCGGACCATAAACACAAATCTCGTCCGCCATCTTGCAGCCGCCATTTTGTTTTTTTCTCTAGCAAAATGTATTGTCACGGGAACTATGAACACCTGCCAAATTTTATATAAACATGTAAGATTTGATTACACACATCATGCCAGGTGAAACTAAATAAAAGCTTGTATAAAATAAAAATAATTGTCAGCAAGGAGATTGTTCATTCTCTTTGAGAAACTAAAAACAACCTGTCCTTCCTAAATTGGATGTCACTTTTCTCATCCTTGATGTCTTGTGGTCTTAAGTTGTAATATTTTGTTCCTGAATAATGCGGCGATTTTTTATATTCAGAGTAGTTACATTTTGTTGGGTAAAAGTGATTTTTATTCCTAGTAAAATGAGGGTGGGAATAGGTCAAGAATATGGGATCACCTAGTATAATCACGAAATTTCCACAGATGCTTCAAAACATGATAAAAACAGGACAGCAATCGAACATTTTTGCCCGGAAAAGATAATATTAGGAGATACGGGCCCCCAAAGGTCCATAAAGACAGGTTATGGGATATCACTTTTGGAAATTTTAAATTGATATAAACAATTTCTTTTCAGTAATATTACAATCACTTAAATTTCGATAAAGTAATGAAAAAACATCCAATCGCTTTCTTACGTAAAACACAACTTAACCTAACTTGGCTAACCTTGCTATCCAAATTGAATGCAAGCCAATTAACTTTAGGAAGCCTACACATTCTAATATTGAAGAAGCGAAACCACGCTTTTTTTGAATGTTGGTGGTTTCTTTTTCTGAACGTAATAAGCTTGTTCTGCAGGTTTTTCTCCCAAGTTCACAAACCATCACATCAATATTATAAATGTGTAAAGAGACTCTGTCTGTCTGTCTGTTTGTTACCTTCACACCTGAATATTTATGAGGAAAGATAATGGAATGAAGTCGAAACACAAATTGCTTCTACGCGTGATCTGGCTGATATATTAATTTTTTTTTTGTGTTTATACGTGTCGTCCCGTCAGATGTCTATTGAAATCTACCTAAAAATGTAAAAAAATTTGACAATAAATACATGTTTTTCGACCACAAAAACCCCGACATACCAATTTTGAATGAAAACGGTCCATGATCACAAAACTCGTTCACGATCTTGAAGCCGCCATCTTGAATTCATGAATTGTATAATAAATTCATATTCTCCGACCCCCAAAACCAGCACATACCAATTTTGAATAGAATCGGAGCATTATCACAGAGATCGTCCGCCATCTTGGAGCCGCCATTTTGATTATATGAACTTCGACAAAAAAATCATAAACTTTAACCCCGCAAACCCCCACGTACCAATTTTCAATCGAATCGTACCATAATTACAAAACTTGTCCACCATTTCGAAGCCGCCATCTTGAATTTGTAAATTTTGACAAAAAATTCATAATGTACCTACCACAAAAACCTCCACATACCAATTTCGAATAGAATCGGATCATAATCACAGATATCGTTGGCCGTCTTGGTGCCGCCATTTTGATTTCATGAATTTTGACCAAAATCCATAATCTTTGACCCCGAAAACCCCATAATAATTTTGAATCATATCTAACCATAAACACAAATATCGTCCGCCATCTTGCAGCTGCCATTTTGTTTTTTTCTCTAGCAAAATGCATTGTCACGGGAACTATGAACACCTGCCAAATTTCACGTCAACTTGTAAGATTTGATTACACACATCGGGACAGGTGAAACTGAATAAAAGCTTGTATAAAATAAAAATAGTTGTGCGCAAGGAAATTTTTCATACTCTTTGAGAAACTAAAAACAACCTGTTCTCTCGAAATTGGATGTCCCTTCTTTCATCCTTGATGTCTTTTGGTCATAAGTTGTAATATTTTGTTCCTGAATAATGCGGCGATTTTTTATATTCCGAGTAGTTACATTTTGTTGGGTAAAAGTCATATTTATTCCTAGTGAAATGAGAGTGGGAATAGGTCAAGAATATGAGAACACCTAGTATCTTCACGAAATTTTCACAGGTGCTTCAAAACATGATAAAAACAGTATAGCAATATAAAATTTTGCGCGGAAAAGATAATATTAGGAGATGACGCTGATGTGCCGCATTTAGAAAGTTACCATACCTATTAAAATAATGTGACCTCAGATTATTTTGTTTTAAATAATTGTAAACCGGACCACGAAACGCATTTGGCTTGGATGTTTTCTCGTATGCCCGGCCGAGACATGCCATCGGTGTGTCTCGGCCAGGCAACGAGAAAACATCCAATCGCTTTCTTAGGTAAAATGAAGGAACACAACTCAACCTTACTTGGCTAGCTTTGCTATCCAAATTGAATGCACACTAATCAACCTTACAAGGAGACGCTTCGCTCCACTCGCGAGCATTTCGGTTCAACCAATTCCTTACGTAAAAAGAAGGATCCCAACCTAACCTAACTTGGCTAACATTGCTATCCAAGTTGAATGCAAGCCAATTAACTTTACGAAGCCTACACATTCTGATACTGAAGAAGCGAAACCACACTTTTTTTTTATTTAAAATGCCATAATTACCAAAATATATTTTTCCGCGCTTAAATTTCGATTGCTGAAGTGTTTTTATCGAATTTTGAAGCACAAAAATATTCGAAAAATTACTTAAAAACAGACTGCTATCGTACCTAAATAAGTTTCAGCTGATATCTAAAAAGAGTATGGATTTCGCGAAAAGATCTCTACTCAAGATGCCATTACAAATTTATTAGAAAAAGTCCACTCGTCCTTGGACGTTGGGAAGCCGTGCCTATGCATATTTATAGACCTATCTAAAGCTTTCGACACGGTGAGTCACGAATTACTTTTACAGTCACTGGAAGAAATGGGTATACGAAATAACTGCCACGAACTCCTAAGAAGCTACCTTTCTTCCAGAAATCAGTCTGTGAGGGTCGGTGACTCACTCAGTCGAAAGGAAAAAATTAGTTACGGTGTTCCACAAGGCAGCGTGTTAGGTCCACTATTATTCAACATCTACATTAATGGCCTGTTCTCACTCCGGAGTAGCGGAGAAATAACCGGATTCGCGGATGATACAGCTATTTTCTACGAAGCACACGACTGGGATGAGTTAAAAATGAAAGCGCAAGAGGACTTCAACAAAATTAAAAAGTGGATGGATTATGAAAAATTAACGATAAATTTACAAAAAACTAATTATGTGCCATTTACATGCAACAAAATTAATACTCCGCCTTTTAGCACGCTTGAAGTGAAAACCAAAAACACCTCACTGACAATTATGCCCAAGACAAACATTAGGTATCTAGGGGTTATAATAGACACGCATCTCAGATGGGATTGTCACATAGACTACATAATAAGAAAACTGCGAAGTATTTTGAACGTATTTAAATATCTGAAAAAATCTTTACCAGCACAGTACCTCAGAACTCTTTATTACGCACTAGTGGAGAGCCATTTACAATATGGTATAACAGCATGGGGTGGAGCTCTGAGGACCCATATCAACGCACTCGAGATTCTTCAAAAAAGATTTCTGAAACTGATATTGTCAAAATCACACAGATACCGTTCAAATTTACTATACTCAGAAGCCAAGATATTTGACATAAGGCAATTTCTATAAAGTCAATTTAAAATACCACCAAAACAGACACTCAGCCAAAATACCTATCCACACCTAGTGCACACGAAAACGGCATCTTCACACAATCCCAGTTGTACATAAGTCGGTTTCAAAAAGATCTTATTCATACATGGCACCCAAGCTATATAACTCGCTACCTGACACCGTCAAAACATGGAATGGCCTATTACCATTCAAAAAAGAATTAAAAAAACATATCTTCAATAAACCCAGGGAAACGATTAAAAACTTAACAGAGAACACATAATATTTCGTGTGACTAATGACTAACTGTACCTCTTATCGGCTATTATTATTATTGTTATAGCTATTCATCAACAAAATACTTATAAACACAACCCATTTTAACATGTACTCATTCTTGCTTATCATACTGTGAATTTTAATCTGTATTCTTTATGTTCTACAAATACCTAGTACAAATAAGTCCTACATGTCCTCTATACATATATGTATATGTCCTACTTATGTTTATTTCTCGAAACAAGTATTAATTTACTTATCGAGTATCATTTATTGATAAACTATATGAATCCTTAAAATAGATATAATCTAATTTTAAACATTTTCATTGATTTTATATTTATTATATCTCAAAACCATGTACCTTACTATTATTAATATTGTTAACAATAAATGAATTTATTATTAGTATTATTATATTACCTGTGATAATTTCGTGAAAATTTCGCGAAAATCCGGATTGACTTGAATAGTTGGCAACATGGCATGTCCATGAAACGCCAAAATCAATGCCACCACCAATATTTAATTTTTGACATTTCATATGAAAAATTAAATGAAATGTAATCGGAGTTTTTTCATGACTTCATCGAACATTAATTTATTTTAATATCACTTGATTAAATGAGTGTACAGTTTCTATTTTAGTGTAAAAAACTATTCTTTATATCAGTTTGCAGTTTCCAAAAGTGGCATTCCATAACCTCTCTTTTTGAACCTTCAGGCCCATCTCCTAAAATTATCTTTTCCGTGCTAAATTTTCAATTGATATACTGTTTTTATCGTCTTCTGAAGCGCCTGCAAAAATTTCGTGAAGATACTGATGATCTCATTTTCTTGACTTTTACCTGAGGGTGGAATTCTTTGTTTTGCATGAAAGACTGAGAATTTGAATGAACGTTTCTCATCGTTTTATGAAGATAAATGAATGACAATGAGGATATAATTAGTTTTTAAATACAAATTTACAAGAATCTCTTTAATATTCGATTTATGAGACGTAAGAAACGTTTTTGCTTTATAAAAACCCTAGTTAATGTGATGATTGCCCCCAAACAGAAATATTTATACTGTTCTTAGAGTATACCAATGCATAATAAATATCCAGTAAATTATGATTTAGAAAATTTCATTTCAATGTTAGAAAAGCAAAATAGGTTTTTTAAAGTGATGTGCATAAATAGTCAATATCTTCATCGAAATATATTTTATAGTCAAGTTGTGTACCAAGAAATTTTGTACATTTTTAGGTAGATTTCAATAGAAATGCCTACGTCTGACGGGACGACACCAAAACACAAAAAAAAAATTGATAAATAAGCAGTTTGTGTTTCGACTTCATTGACAAAACCCTTTCTCCATTCTCTTTCCTCATAAATATTCAGGAGTAAAGGTAACAAACAGACAGATAGACAGAGTCTCTTTACGCATTTATAATATTGATGTGATGGTTTGTGAATTTGGGAGAAACACTGCAGAACAAGCTTAGCATATTCAGAAAAAGAAACCATCAACATTCAATCTAATAAAAATTGTATCATTGACGGACCTTCATTCCAGTTACATAAACTCTATTCTCGCCAATTAAAGTCATTACACCTCATTCTATACGATGAATACCCTCCTATAATAAATTCCCGTCAAAGGAAGAAATGAATCATTCAATGATGGCAGGTATACGGTAAGTCAACATATGTCGTGCTAGATACTCAGATGACCGTGTGAAGGATAAAAACAGCTGTAGCTGAATATATTTTTTACAAGTCACAAAAAATGGGGTGATTTTTACAAGGTTTTATTTAACTTCACATTTGTAGGTATAGTATATCCATTCTCAGTTGAGTTGAGTTGAGAAATTGAAATAAAAAGTTGAGTTTAAGGTTGGTAAAACAATAATTATCAAAATATTGAATGTAATATTTTGGATCAAAGACTTGATTGGTCCAAGAAAACTTGGAAGACGAAATGAAAAATCTTGAGAGGCTTGTAGTGGGCCTTCTACTAGTACATTAATGGCTGTAAATGATGATATTCATATAACATTACCTTCTACAAGTTCGGATAAAATATTCCTGAAGTTGATTAATGTGAATCAGTTCTAAAAATTTGTCTGATGGTTCTTCCCTTGGTTCAAAATTATCATGTTGGGAACTTCCATGAAAATGTTGAATATTCGAATGATGACATAAATTCAAAGTGAACTGAATGGGCCTTGAAACACATGCAGCAATAATACTTGGTGAGTATTTTTATCTATTATTGTAAATCCCAAAAAGCTATAACATGATATCTGTATTAGTAATTTTTTTCATTGTCAATTCAATCTGCAATAATATCTTAGTTACATGATTTTCTGAAGCCATTGGCAATAAAAAACAGATTGAAGAGACTTTGCAGAAGTTTTTCAGGAGGACCACGGAGAGAAGCCACAGAGAAAAAGATAATGCAATGCCTGCAATAAATGCAACACCCTCATGTGTACAATTTTCAACTGATTCACCTAGTATTTTTTTGTTTATTTGTCATTTGAATTTATATATAGGATGAGTTTTTGTTTGTCGTTTTTTTATCATATTCTTACACAATATGATATAATTTATATCTGAATTGAACCCGTTTTGTGTAGAGGATCTTATTTGGATTTCATTTTTTTTTCCATATTTTCCATGAAATTTTTCAAATTAAATGAATGAAAGAAAAGGACATTCGAGGAAGTCCAGGGGATGGACCATGTATCCCAGGGATGTCCCTAGTATGTACCCTGTCCCGACAGAAGATATCCCAGGGACGTCCTAGTAGCAAATGAAGGACGTCCCTGGGATGTACAGAGGATGTACTTGTGTTGTTAGGGGCAGTGAATGAAATGCACTTTCTATCAATTTCAATACATCATGGAATATTGAGAATGAATACTTTCGGAGTGTACAGAGCAAAGATCTTGGAAATAGCAAGAGAAATATCAGGGAGTAATTTCTCTTGACAGATAAGAGAAAACAATTTCAAGGATACACTCACGTTCAATGAAAGAGAAAAGTCACTGCTTTCTCTTTATTTATTTTTTATTTTTTTTTACGGATTCACCATTAGAAACAATATAATTACAATTTTAACAGTGAACTACTATTCTAAGAAGTTACATATTATACAATAATATTAGTCTAACCTTATGTCACTAAGAAATTTTCAATTCATTCAATGATTTACAAGTTTATTAGTCTAACCTTATGTCACTAATAATTTTTTAATTTCTCAATGATTTCAAGGGGATCGACATTATACTTATTAAACCATCTCATACATCTAGACATCGGTGTGTTGTAACCATAGTTTGTGCTATGATTTTTTATGCAAAAAAGTGGAAGATTTCTTGTATCGTAAGATTTTACATTGAAGTTAATAATTTCTAAAAGATAAGGACAGTCGACTTCTCCTGATAGTAGTTTGTAAATGAATGTCATATCATGTTGAAAGCGCCGTGTGGTAAGTTCAGTTAAGTTAAGATTATTTGATGTATTTTGACGATTAAAGTTGGGATATGTCATCATTTTGAAAGATATATGCTTTAGAAATCGAATTTCAACATTTTCAATTTTTTCAATGTCACATTTGTAATATGGGAACCATGCAACTGAGGCGTATTCCAGTGCTGATCTAACTAAAGAACAATATAAAGTCTTAAGGGTATTACATGACAACTCTTTACCATTTCTCATTATAAATCCTAACATTTTGCTTCCCTTTGCAGAAACATTATTGAAGTGTCTTTTGAGGTTTAGTTGCTGATCTAAAGTAATCTCAAGGTCTCTTATTTCGTTTACCCTGTCGAGTACTTTTCCATCAATATTATAGTCATAATGAAGGATATTTTTTTATTTGGAAAAAGTGATAACATGACATTTCCCTATGTTCAGGTACAAATTGTTTGTTGAGGACCAATCATATATAATATCTAATTCAATCTGAAGAATCAGACTGTTTAAGACATCACTAACTGATAAATACAATTTCAAATCATCTGCAAACAGTAAGAACCTTGCATGCTGTAAACAATCTCCAATGTCATTTACAAATAGATTGAATAATAATGGTCCACAATGTGATCCTTGTGGTACACCAGAAGCTACATGAATTGTTTCTGAAATGTTATTATTAATTCTAATACACTGAAAACGTTGTGTTAGGAAGTTTCTTATCCCATCTAGTATACCAGTACCAAAACCTAGAGCTTTCAGTTTTTCCAACAACAACGAATGATTAACCCTATCAAATGCCTTCGAGAAATCGGTATAGATAGAATCTATTTGGTTACCTTTCTCCAAGGCATGTAACAAGTGTTTTTCATATGTTATAAGATTTGTCATAGTAGATCGTCCTGAACAGAACCCATGTTGTTGTGGAATTTTCTTGCAGGCCCAGGTCAACCGACAAGTTACTAGTTTATCCATCAACTTAGGTATAACAGACTGAATGCAAATTCCTCTATAATTTGTAACATTTTCCCTATTACCTGTTTTGTATATAGGTGTAATATAGCTATTTTCCCCAGTAATCCGGAAAATGCCAATTATAGAGAGATAAGCTAAAAAGAAACTGTAGTGGTGCAGTTAAAGTGTAGATACAGTTTTTCAATAATGCCGTCGATATACCATCAGGCCCATGGGAATACTTGAGCTTCAAGTCATGAATACCATCAAAAACATCAACTAATCCAATATTAATTTTGTTTATATCAACTGTATCTCTATAACAGTAGTTAGGAATTATACAGTCTGTGTTAGAATAAACTTTTGCGAAGTGTTGGGCAAACAAATTTACAGAATCATTTCCACTATGGCTGGTCTGGTTTTCCAGATACATTGATTGAGGGTATGATGATGCCTTGCGTAGATTGGAGATATGTTTCCAAAACAAATTTGGGTTTTGTTGAATATCACATTCAATATTGTTTAGATAATTTTTGTAACAATCTTTACTCAGCTCTTTGCATTGAGAACGAACTTGGGAAAATTCAAGATAAGTGTGTTCATCATTTGTCATTTTAAATTATTTGTGTAGTAATTTTTTCCTGAAGACTAGAGATTTTTATTCGTGGGAAAACCAAACTGGATAAGTTGATGTTTTGAAACGTTTCATGGGTACAAAAAGTTCAATACTGTTATATAGAACGTCGTAGAAAAATTGAGTTGCTACATTGATATCATTTAGACCATACAAGTAATCCCAGATTGCCGATGCTAAAAAATCATTCATTCCAGCTGAGTTCATATTTTTGAAATCATAGTAATAATTTTCAAATTTCAACGATTCTTCTGCATTTACAACAGCGATTTCAAGGCTATGTGCATTATGATGATAATTGACATCCATAAGTAATTCTTCTGCAAGGGCAACTACAGTTATTAAATGTGAGAAAACAAGGTCCAAAAATACACCATGATTGTTAGGTATGCAGCTCACTTGATTCAGTCCAATTGTACTAAGACTATCATTTACAACCTTTCCTGGTGAAGAATCGCGACAGCTAGCCTCGAGAGAATTTTCCTGAGGTGTCCATATTAAATCAGGTATATTGTAGTCTCCAAATACTAGAAATTCGTGATCAGGATGGGTATTGAACAGTTCGAAGACACGTTCAACATGATCATAATAGATTTGCAGGTTTGATTTTGGAGGAATATATACACCACCTAATAAGAATTTACTTTTACCCATTTTTAGGCTGACGAATAGTTGTTCGACATTTTTTAATGATGTATTCACATACTTGGTGGATAAATTTTTGCGTGTTGTGAATAATATTCCGCCTCCTCTGTTTTTTACACTGGTAAGAGCTGAGCGATCCAGTCTGTATATATTAAAATCATTAAAACGAAGTTCAGCATCAGAAATGTCTTCATTTAGCCAGGTTTCTACAAGTATAATGATATCATAACTGCAAATGTTTATATTATGCATTAATATATCCAATTTAGTTCTAAAGCCACCGACATTCTGACAATATACTTTCAAAGCGGACTTGTAACGAATTTTTCGTTACTTCCTTATACATAACCAATTTCTCATAATGTTTCCGGTTATCCTTGCGGTCGTACGGGTCAGTAGTCACTGCTCAGATCGACTTTTGACAGTGTGACCGTGACATTTCATTTTCGTGTCGATCGGATTTATCGAGCGCGTGGTTTTTTCCAAGTGTTTTTAAATAGAGAAAAACCCGAGAATGGTTTTTTAAAAAAATAGGGAATTGGTGATTTCGTCGAACCGAAAGGATAATCGATCTCTTTCTTGATTTGAACGTCGAGATAGGCAGGTGGACTGAGTGAGTTGATTTTGGTATGTGTACGATCTATAAGTTAAATAAGTTTCACTGCTGGAGTTTAATTGAGTAATATTATTCTCTTTATCTTTCAATTAATGTTGTAGCTGATTAGCATTTTCCTCTTTTTCCTTATGCTGGTAATATCAGAATTCTTGGATATACCGCATGGTAATTTTTGAAGGTTAAATATAGATATTTCGGCCATTTTGACAAATCATTCAAAGTACCTATATATTGTGGCTAACGTAACATCTGTTCCGAATATTGGGAACTGATTTTTTTTCATTGGAAATCAGTTCTACGCTTTCGCATTTTTTAGGTACCAAGTAATTGGTAATTCCAAATGGACTAGAGCTTACGACCAGTGGATTATTCCAGGGATTCCGATTGAAGCGAAGCCAAGCGAAGGGCGTATTTGATTGTTCTGGGAGAGTTTGGAGTAGTTTGGAGTGACTAATAGGACGGCTCTCTGGTAAGCAATTTTCTTTATTTCATAACTATATGTTTATGAGAGTAATTTTCTTTTCTCTTGAGAAAGAATTGCTTATGGAGAGAGTTGTACCTCTGGCCTAACCGTCTCAGAACACTCGATTCAATATATGCCTCAAGCTTAAAGTTGATTTCCGTTTGATAAATTTCTTATATCTATTACTCCATTCAATTCCCAGTGTAGCTTGTTTGATATTTGATCGTTGCAGAGTCAATTCACTTCAGTTACTACCTTGTCGCCAAGAGCAGGGAGATCCACAAAATTTTTTGAGAATTACCTGTTTATCGATTTGAAAAGGGAATTGCCGCCCTATTTCAAAATTATCTTTATCTAAGAGAGTTGTGCCCACTGAAAGACGTGTGGTCTCCCTCTTCGGTTTATCTCTGGAAATTATTCAATAAAAAGAATTATTTCACTTTATCTTTATCTAAGAGAGTCGTGCTCACTGAAAGACGTGTGTCTCTCTCTTCTTATATTGGCTGAAGAGTATACTTGTACTCTGACTATTATCTTGGTTCAGAAACCCTATATTTTTTGTAGCTTACTAGCGTATTTTGGTTATAACGCTATATTTTCCTTTGGCACTTGCTTTAAAATAGTATATTTTTGCACTGGCAACATTTAAATATTTTGCTTTGAAATAATACATTTTTCTCTGGCAATTTTAAAGTATTTTGCTTTAAAATACTATATTTTTCTCTTGGTAAAATTTGAAGGAAATTTTTATATTTCTTTTGGAATACCTTTCCTCATTATTTTTTTTACCCTTCTGGTACATAGAATCACCTTATCAAAACTTACCTGTTTCAAAATTTAACTGAATTTGAACATCACGTTTTGGGTGAGGTTTGTTTTGTTTGGTTTTAAATTTTGTTCATTTTTAATATTTTTTTTTTAATTATTAAAATTAACTTGTAAATTTAACTCCAGAATAGCAGATTGGATTGCTATTTATTATCTTTGTTCTTTCACTGTAACTTTCCAGTCTTTTATATAGACTGAGATTTTTATTGTATGCTATCATTTGCATCTATCTTTTGACTCTCGATTAAAATTTGAAACATATAACTTGAGGTTCAAAGGATATCCTTCGTTCTCCCCTTTTTGTACATATTTTGATTCCTATCATCTTCTTCGCATGATATATACCACGGAGGGAACCCATCTACGGAGACGGAAGGACTAGTAGCCTGGGAGGTCTTACAGCACATCAATATCAGCACTGGTCCGTGAAGATCAACTAAATTCACGCCGATAAGGGGGTCTGAAATCAACTATCGAACCACCCAAGACCATCTTCATTGTAACCGCTGAAACCAAGCTCCTCCTAGAACCGCTGTGACCAGCTTCAAGAAACTAGCCTTCATCTCTCTCGCTCAAGATCTCCGAAGGTATATTCGTGGCACCAACAACTGGAGGAATCATAGGTGTAAATGTTCGAGTTTTGATCAGAGTCAAAAATACTGGTTTTTTATGTAATTTTTCAATTCTTTTTAAGAGAAGTTCAATACTCTTCTAGTATTTGTTAATATTTGTTTATATATCTTGTTTAATCATTTAATTCCATCTGGAATAAATTTGTTAGGTTGATTTATTGCATATTTATTTGCCTTCCCATACAAGCTAGGTAACATTTATTTAATTTTATTTATCTTTGACTTTTGTCTTTAGCAAGTCTGGCGCCCAACTCTTGAACTAGTCAAGTTAATTAATGTATAATTTTTTTTAGTGGCCAATTTGATTAACTAGGAAAAGTCATTAATTGAACCTTACTCACGGCCTAACCGTATCCATCTGAGCAGCCTATCGGCAAAGTGATTTCACCTTCTTAAATTTTGAATCATATAATTTGAAATCTGGGGTTCAGAAATAAGGGGTGTTGCAGACTTTAGTAGTTTTTTTTGCTGGTTATCAGACGTTTGACCAGCTGGAGAAATTATAATTCTGGGGACACCATTTAAATAACGTATGCTCAAATTCGCCTCACCTTTGTTCTTTCTGTCTTCCAATTCTTTGTACAGTTGTTTGATATGATCTCTTTGCATAAGTGTTTGCGCTTATAACATAAGTGTCAGCGCTTATTCGAATGTTAGGATTCAGACTTACAACCTTTCTTCTGTTTTTTATGCAAGTTAATGCAGCTTCCTCATTATCGAAAATCACTTTCAAAGGGCGTGGTTTGTTTCCTGGTTTCCCCAAACGAAAAACTTTGATATCAGCAGAACTTATTTCCATCGGGCTCAAAATATTTATAGCATTCTCGATATCGTGAGAGATCCTGTCTTTGTGATCTCGAAGGTTTGACTCTTTCAGATTGTGAATCAAAACGTTTTTTGACCTTCTTGCTCTTTCTTGAATTTCATTATACAATGTTTCAGCATTAAGGGCATTTCCAGGATTTGATTTCAGTGATTTTACTTCATCTTTCAAAATCACAATATCCTCTTCAAGTTTATTAATTTTGCGGAGCAGCTGTGGAACTTGTTTAAAGGATGTTAGGCAATCATCACAAAAAAATATGAGCATTCGCTTTTGAAGAGTAAAAACTCTAGCCTCAGTGGAACTCGTGATGCTGCATTTCTTTGTAGTATGAAAACAAGTTTTGCAACTGTCACACTGCACAAATTCATCCTCGTCTTCCTTCACTGGTAATTTGCAATGAGAGCAGTTCAGCATTTTGAACCACTCCAAGTCCGGTCCTGAACTACAAGGATACGAGGATAAGAAACTACTAAGTATTTGTCAGTCTTTTTTGCTCCTGCCGAAAAACTAGTGGACTATTTACAGATGTAAAACACGTTGGAATTTACTGCACTTATCGACACTTTTCATATAACAATTTTAGATTTATATGCGTGAATAGTTTACTAATTTGTGTTGAAAAAAACTTGTAATTGAAATGTCGAGTTTTTCACACTTTAAATAAGGTTTATCAGAGAAGAGCTTGAAAACACGTCTTGTCTGTTTAGAGGTTCACTCAAATATGGCTTTGCTTTTCTACTCCCTGAAACTCGAGAATAGCCGCCGATCGATATTCAATTTCAATGTGAAGAAAACAAATAACTTTGTAATATCCGAACTGGTGATTATTACTGGTTTCTGATTGGTTGCTAATTAGGATCTTTCATTCACCAGCCAATCAGAAAACACTAGTAGAATCTAACAAACTTCCGTTGGCAATAGTGTTCAGTTCACGTGTTCTGAATGTCTGAATCACTACAATGGTTGCGATTTTATTTTTCAAAAAAAATATAAATTGCGAATGTTTCCCTGTTGGTGTTGTTTGTTTCTTACAAGTGAATGTGATAATTATGATAAGTGCCTCAAAGCATTAGTTCTGACTTCATCACCAGTTTGGATATAACAAGGTTAGTCGATTTCTTCACTTTGAAATTTAATATTCATCTCAGGCAGTCTGCAATGTGTACATTTACCACACAATCAGTTCAACATTCTACATCATTCAAAGTCGAGTCAAATGTTTATTGCATTCGCCAATTGCCAAAGTTTTCCTCTGAGTGGGACACCTGAAATTAGGCGGGTGGCACTACCCAAAATGTTGTCGAATTTTACAAAGAACAAAACACATTTTCAATGTTTTTTTCAGACTTCAAACACGTTAATACATTATAAAATGGCATTATACACTCGTTATTCACGGGTTTGCAAGAGGTTAGATTACACCCTGTATATGAACACCGCTCAGTGATCGTTCTGGCGGACTGCAGAAGCGCAAAACTACACGCACCGCTGCTTCTCGCGAAATCGCACCAGAAGATGATTGCAAGTCCAATCCAATCGAAATGAGAAAAACCTAAAAAAAGACGTAGAAGGGCCAACAACAAAATATATTCTTTAAACATTTGGAATTGCCACTTTGAAGTGACAATTGTCACTTTGAAGTGACATTTGTCACTTTGAACTGACAATTGTCACTTTGAAGCGACAATTGTCACTTCGAAGTGACAATTGTCACTTACAAAAACATCTGGAATTGCCATTTTGAAGTGACAATTGTCAATTCGAAGTGAGAATTGTCACTTTGAACTGACAATTGTCACTTTGAAGTGACAATTGTCACTTTGAACTGACAATTGTCACTTCGAAGTGACAATTGTCAGTTCAAAGTGGCAATTCAAAATGGTTTTGTATGTGACAATTGTCACTTCGAAGTGGCAATTGTCAGTTCAAAGGGACAATTGTCAATTCAAAGTGGCAATTCCAAATGTTTAAAAAGTATATTGTGTTTTTGGCCCTTCTACGCCTTCGTAGATAGACGCCCGAAACGTAATCAAGCATATCTCATGTTACGTATAAAATAAAAAAAATAATTTCAAAAAGGATATGGAATCCGCAATGTTCTTGAATCTTTGGGGAAATAACGGCAACTTGATTTATTCTCAAAAAACAACATCTCAAGTAGAAAATTGTATGGAGAAATTACCTTGTGCATTTTTATGTCCATCTCGTGTTCAAAGCACACAAAATATTCGTTTCATCCGCTATATATTCATGAATAGAGTTTTTTCCTCGACTCAAAGATGGAAATGAAAATATGCATTAAGGGAATTTAATTTGAAGCAGGCGAAAACCTAGAAAATTTTTATTTTATTCGTATGATTATTCTGAGGAAAAATTAGTTTCAGATAACGAACAATCTCAGTCAGAAAAAAATTGTTAAAAAAAGTGAATAACCAAGAGTATAGTTGACTATGTGAATGAAAGAGACCCAATGTCTAAAGACCATAGAAGTAATCCTAATGACATAGATATATTTTTTTTGTCGTTTCGTAACATATCATATCTATGTCATCAGGATTATTTTCATGGTTTTTAGGTATTGCATCTCTTTCATTCACAAAATTAAACTACTATCTACCAGTACACAGATAAGGCAACTCAGACAAAATGAAACATCGTAAAAAAGCAAAACTATATTTCGAAAGCACATTGCATTTCACTACAATCAAATCAGTTCAATTTCATGGAACAGTTCCTTTGGTGAATCTGATATTGACATCCTGAACTCCCATGTTTGGAGTCAAAAACTGCTCAAGCTTATCAACGCCCTCTTTCAACGGACGCCTATCGAAAGGGTAGCCCATGGCACGACGATCCGGGTAGAGTTTATCCTTGATTCCGCAGTAGCTCGCAGCATCTTTGCATTGACCTTCCGTTGTCTGCTGGATCTGAAATGACAGTAACATTGGAAAACTCATAAATACGTATAGATAGAAATGATAATAATTATATAAATGAAAATTGAGATATAAAATTAAGGTAAACAAGAAACACATATTCTATATTTTCAGGTGAGAATCGATATCACTCTTTAAATTGTAGTATATATTTTCCACCACTTGATATTTGCAGAAATATTCTGTTCTACAGGGAAAGAAGCGCTCCAGATGTATAGGCGACCCACCATACGTATTTGGAATGTGAGCTGTCTCAACGAATATCTAACAAAATTGAAGCGAATTATGACCTCGTTAAATTTTCTATATATGTTATACCATGGCGGAATATATTTCAGTAAATTATCCCGAGTACTCTTTTTTGTTTTCAATCTAACCCATCACACTAGTATTGATGTCTTTCATCGAAATCTCAGAACTGAATAGTTTCATGACATTTTAACACAATGTCATTACACGAGTTCGAAATATATGTGGAGGTGATACTACCGCGTTTACGCGGGCGATTCCTATCTTGTTTTGACGGGTCTGCATTGACTTCTGTAGTGAGTGTTGTGCGTGGGCAATGGAATAAAGTATTGCCATGACGACACCTCACGGACAAGTCCATAAAAGTAGCATTTTACAGTTTTTTAATTCCCAAAATTGCCGCTTTGTGGAGAATATTAAAAAAAAAAACATCATCCGATAAGATGCTTGATTGCTGAATATGGACAAAAACTTAGATGGTTTAAGTACAAAGAGTACTGATTTTTTTCACAATATATTGTAGGTACCTAGTACCTATTTCATTTTCAGTTTCTTATTGTTTATTGATGATATTATTTATTCCGTTAGTTCTTCTATTTTCAACTTTCAAGTTTACACTTAAATAATTAAATTAGTTACTTTTGTTCCCTACATTTCAAAAAATATCTTAAATAAAAAATCGATGCGTTTTTCATCATCCTATTAAATGACATAAAATATGTTGAAATAAAATTTGTTAGTATGGCTACATTCGATTTTTAAATATTTTAGATAGTTTCGAGAAAAGTTGCCAGTAATTGCCAGGAATGGAATCATTTTTAGCCAGTAATTTTGCCAACAGCTGTTGGCAACACTGGGAATGAAGTATAGCACATATAAAGTTTGTGTTGGATTCGAACTTTTGGATTCTGGAACTGTGCTACTGGGCGTTGAACTCAAATATTTTCTATTTGGGATAAAGTATACTTCAGACTGCGATAGTTATTAATCATTCACAGGCGTATATTATTTTTCGTGTTGTATGGCAGTGTTTTGAAATGAGTGACCCAGGGGTGGCCCGAGTGGCACGAAAAAACCTAAATACGATTTCACACCACAGCGACCTCGAACGTTTGATGAACGAGTGGGATGAATCCGATAACAAAGACATTCCAAAGATTATTTTTTGAAAATGTGCGACTCGTCGATGCCGAAAATGACACCAGTAATACAAATACCGGCGCTAATCATATTGCAGTTGCAGCAAGTGACGATGTATGGATTGGTGATTGTCCATCTGTGAAGCAAATTGATTTCCCAAAATCGCAAGAATCATTGGTGCAGCCACGTGGTAATCAGCCGATTATTTCTTTCTTTTTGTTGATGACGAAATTTTGGGCCTATTGTGAAGCAGAGCAATATTTATGCAGTAGAAGCACTATGTTTGGAAGGTTAAACGAAGAATTTTGCTTCGAAACCCATTGGCTGTTGCCGAATTCAAAATTCTCTACTTTTACACACTGGTACTATAAGCCTGAACAGAATCCAATATTATTGGAAAAAAAAATCTTCGAGATGCAATGTTTCTCACAGTATATGAGTAGGAATAGGTTTTTGTTGATCCTGAGGTGTTAACATTTTGCCAAATATCCCTAAAAGGGACCCGGAGCGGTTCCTCAAGACCGTCTGTATAAAATTAGACGCATAATCGATTATTTCAATGATTCCTGTGGAAAAATTAGTTTTTACCTTTATGTTTGTTATCACTCTCATCGTTTATATGTTTTATTTTCAGTTGTTTTTTGTTTCCTGTGCCAAAGAAATATTGTTATATTTCTGTTAGAAAAATGTTTCTTGGTTTGTTGTGCAATTAATGAATATTTCGTTGATTCTCATCGTCAGGAATATGGCCTTCAAATCTGATCGACCCATATTCTCCTGATCAGGGTCAGCCCGCTCATATGTTTCATACTAATTTTGTTTGAATGTGCTAGTTTATCGTTGGTGCGCACGGAGTACATCCTGATCTCATTGCTTGCACAATACAAACATTCAAAGTGGTAATAAAATCAAATAAAATTACGTGTCAGTTCCCTAGTGAAAGTGTTACACCTACAGATCACTGTGAAGTAAAATTCAACCTGTAAGTCACCTCAATCAGCCTTTTCGTTGCATGTTTAGTTTGTGAAGTATCAAAATAAGTGATAAAATTCGTCCATCGCCCATATACGTGAGGTTGTAATTCTATTCCACCAAGAGTCGAGTCAAGTATGAGCGACACTGAATTAACCAATAATGATCTGTACTCAAAATTGCTGGGAGCCATAAATAATGGAAATGAAGTAACTAAGCGTGAGATAAAAGAATATATTGGAAAAGAAAATAATAAATTGCTGAAAGTTATCGAGTTACAGAAAGAAAAAATCGTCGAACTTGAGAAAAAGTGCGTCAAATATGAGAAGGAATTCCTAAGTAATGAACGGAAAGGTAGAAGAACAAACATTATAATAGTGGGCCTCGAAATTGATGTTAACAAAAACTTGGCTTCTTCTACCATTTCCAAATTAAATTCGCTGCTGGGTATGGACTTATGTCTGAGAGATCTGTTCAATATTTATCAGATCAAAATTAACGAGAAGGCTATGAAAGTTTAATTTATGTCACTTTTAACAAAGAAGTCGCTTTTTCAGAACGTACATAAATTGAAAGGTACAAAAATATCAATTTTCCAAGACTTGTGCTACGAAGATCACTTAGACAATAGAATACTGGTCAAACACATGAAGGAAGCTAGATCATAAAAATCTTTCTCCTAGAATAAAAAATAATAAACTGGTCATCAACGGTGATTCGTATACAGTAGAAGAACTGGAGAAAGGGAAAGCCGAGAGACAAGACATTTTAGAAACTGAGGAAATCGATCACTCAAAGGAGAGAGAAAGGAACGCAAGTGCTCCATCGACGCCATCAAGACGGGATGAGCCACTTTTCTCTGAAGAACCCCTAGAAGACACTAGTAACGATTTTTTGAACACATCCATCAAACCGCAACCTAAGAAGCCTAAGAAGCAATTCCTGAGCAATACCGATACCATCGATAGGAAAACCCGTTCCAATAGCGGATCATCATCTCAAAAAAGTTCGTAGATCTATATTTTAGCTTATATTCACAACTCTCTGTTTTCTTTATCTTCTCAAATTAGCTCTAAGATTGATTTTTAATCGTATTAATTGTATTCATATTTTTATTATTAAAAAAAAATATGGATAAACATTTGAGTTATCTTCTTTTGAATATTAGATCGTTGCTCAGTGGCTTCGATATATTCAATGATATCATGAATAATGAGAATTATGATATTCTTGGATTGTCCGAAACCTGGCTTCATAAAGATATATACTCTGATTCCGTTGCAATTAAATCATATAATCTCATTAGGGCAGACAGAAACTCTAGAGGAGGAGGTATTGCTTTCTATGTTCACAACTCAATAAATTATAGAATCGTTTTCTCGCAGGTCAGTTCTTTTCTGGAACAACTCTGGATTTCTGTAACCATTGAATGTCATACTTAGTTAATGATCCTGTATTCACTTTCAAAGATATATCTTCAGCAACGGTAAATGAATATCTGAATAAGATAAAAAGTAATGCAGTTGGAACAGATGAAATCTCCATAAGTATGATAAAATTGGTACAGTCCCATTTAATCGAACACAACTTTCATTTTCAATACCGCAATAAAAATGAATACATTTCCTTCGAATTGGAAACACGCCAAAATTATTCCTTTAGCCAAATGCAATTCCCCTACCGAGCTCTCCGACCTAAGACCTATAAGCATCCTGCCTTCCCTTTCCAAAGCCCTTGAAATGATAATGAAAGATCAAATGGCAGATTACAGTTACACACATCAAATGATCACACCTGTACAATCTGGTTTTCGTACTGGTCATAGCACTACTTCCGCTCTTTTGGCCGTCACGGATGATCTTTTCAAGGCCGCGGATAATCGTGAAGTCTCCTGTTTGGTTTTATTAGATTACAGTAAGGCCTTAGATACACTGGATCATTCTATACTATGTCTCAAACTTAGGTACTTTGGCTTCTCAAATGGAGCTGTAGAATTCATACGAAATTATCTATGCAATCGTACCCAGCGTGTTGTCTTAGAAGGTATTGAGTCTGATTCATTGTCGGTTGCTTATGGTGTTCCCCAAGGATCTATATTGGGGCCATTTCTGTTTTCTTTATACATTTCCGATTTTTTTGAAATTATAGAGTTTGCTAAGATTCATCACTACGCCGATGATACTCAGCTGTATTTATCTTTCAATGCTCTGCAACACAACGAAACACAAAATCATTTAAATGAAGATTTTGAATAAATTGTACGAGTTTTCCACTGCTCATAATTTACGCTTGAATTTAAAAAAATCACAGATCATGTTTTTCGGTTCAAAAAAGAAGGTGGAAAGTGCTTGTGAAGATATGAAAATAAAAATCGGGTGTGATATATTGCCTATAGTCAAAGAATGTAAAAAGCTAGGATTGTGGCTCGACTCTGAGCTGAGATTCACCAAACATGTAAGCTATCTTTGCCAGGCATCCTTCAACATCCTCAGACAACTCTTTCCTAACAGACACATGCTTTCCAAGCACTTGAAGCTTTCTTTATGCGATTCATTGATAACGTCCAAGCTATCTTATTGTGATAGCGTCTACGGACCTGCCCTCCTGAAGTCTGACCAGTATCGTCTGCAAAGAATACAAAACTCGTGCATTCGATTCTCCTTTGGTATTCGGAAATTTGACCACATAAGTACGGAATTCGATAACTCTAGTTGGCTGAGGTTGAACGATCTTCGAAATTTACACCTACTATCAATAACCCACAAAGTTCTTATAACAAAAACTCATAAATACCTTTTTGAAAAATTGAAGACGTTTTCAGCACTGAACGACCTCAGAACACGGAATAGACACATTCTTGTCATTCCTCCTCACTCCACTACAATTTACACAAGATGTTTTTCATACAATGCTGCCAAATTGTATAACCAGTTACCCAATGAATTCAGACTGTACACACTAAGTAATTTCAAAAAGAGACTGAAACTTCAGCTAAAGAAAAGGCAGTTTTTGTTCTTACGCTGATAGATCCCGCTTCTGATATATGTTTTGAAATGTTGAGTATCACTAACCAATGAGGTATAAAACAGTAGCGAACTTTATTATAAACTTTTTGTATTTTGTTATATGCTTAAGTAGATTATTTGTGATGATTTTACCTTATTTATACTATTCTGTTTGTTTTAATTGTTTTTTGTTTTGTTTTTGTTTTTATATTTTTTATGGTCGAGTTGAAAAACAGCTATAGCTGACACTACGCCTTTTCATCGTTCACCTTCTGTCCATTAATTAATACTGTTGAATTTTTCCTTTGTTATATGTAGAATTTGAAATGATGAATAAAGCCGCTTTATTATTATTATTATTATTATTATTCAACCTCGAATTGTTTGGGATTGGATCACGTCGGACAATGTGTATTAGATATAAAAAAGTGGAAAACTGGCGAATGAATCTATTCCCTCTTGATTCATCCCACCCCATATGAAAGAGTGTTGCCGGCACTATCGCGGTATAACAAATCAGAAATGACCAATTAGGGGTTACAAGCTAGAAGTTGAAATAACTATGTTTGAAGTTCCATATTCACAAGAATGTAGTCTCAACTAGTGAGCTGCCCTTCTGGCAGCGTTGTATAGTTGTAGGTGTGAGTATAGTTATTGTTTTATTTATCATCTTATTAAATATTGTATGTTTGTTTCTGGATTCTTAGTTCGTAATCTGGTTATCACAAAAGTCATCCTGAGCTACCAACCCCTTTGAGGCCTCTTAGACAATATAGTTATGACGTTAACATCAGGAATACTTTTTCCACCAGAAAATAGCCATGAACCACGTTTACGCGGGTAGTGGCCCCATATAATTTTCGAGTCAACGCTAGACCCGCGTTTACGCGGTTGCGCACAAATTTGCTGGTGTGTTCCATAAAAACCTACTTGTTGCTCCGAAATATAATAAAATCTAAGAAAAATTCTCAATAAACAATTGTCGGCCATGAGTTGTGTACTATCGTTTCGGACGTCCATCGTCTTAATGTTTTTAAAAGGTTTTCACGACGTTTTGAATGCTTGTATCTGCAATCGTCTTCAGGTGAATACTGTATTCAGTATTCACCTGAAGACGATTGCAGATACAAGCATTCGAAACGTCGTGAAAACCTTTTAAAAACATTAAGACGATGGACGTCCGAAACGATAGTAATCAAGTTACCACATCGTCTACAACCTTCAAACATAAGTTGTGTAATGTGAAATTCGCTGGCTTGGTTCCGAAAAGTTTATTTCATCGGAAAACATTACTTTGTCTCTTACTCTTACTTATGCCTTTCATGCATACTATCATCTATTGATGACTTTATCAGGTCCGGCCCTGTATAGCTCCGGACGACACTGTCGAATTTCGCTCTGCGAATATTAAGTGTTATAAAGCTTTTTCTTCAATTGGTTGACGGTCTTGTGCCAAAGATCAGGAGAAGAACCCCCCATCCACCCTCTACATTGAAGTCCCGACGAAAATCCTACCCAGTGGAAATCGACAAGCCCCCTGGTAAAGGTAGTCTGGATCCGAAGAAATCAGTGCTCCTGGGGATCGGCTCTCTCTCGAAGGCCGATCTCCTGGAGGTGCTGGGGACTTTGCTGAACTCCCTCGGAGATGACCTGTTGAAAATCCCTGTGATTAGCAACCTGATATCCACCAAAAAGGCTGAAGTTGGAACTGATAGCAGCACACCAGCTCCAAAGAAGCACAAGAGAAATGATTTCCCAGCTCTACCACCACCCAAAGGCACGTTAAAACCCTCTTCAAGCTTCCTTGGCACTCGTAGAAGTTCTCGAATAGTTGTAGATACTAATTTAGATCAAAATTTGCAAAATTCCACAAACGTCAAAATCTCAAATAAATTTCAAGTTCTGTCAGACGTGACATTAAACGAATCCTACGTCGATTGTCCCAGAAATCCAGGGGCGGATTCAGCCAGTGCGCTCATTTCGGACCAGGGCTTAGAAAATTCCCCAAACCAAATTTTAAATTCTACTGAGGGTTCTAGCATCCCCGCAACGACTGAAAATTCCCAAAATTCTCAAAATTTGACCGAAGACGATACAAATATGGACATTACCAACGACTCTGTACGACCACAAACAGAACAGACACCACTAACGATAAAAAACAGCAGGTACCTCCTATCACTGTTAGGGACAAGAGCAAGTGGGTAACAGTTAACTCACTTTTCAAATCAAACAACATCAAGTTAGACCAACCTGCAAAAAATGTATTCGACGGAATAAAATTTTTCCAAGTTCACCCGATGATTATAGAAAGATCTCGAGCATCTTCAGGGATCAAAAGATCCCTTTCCATACATACACTCTCCCTGAAGATAAGAAACTCAGGGTCGTCTTCAGAGGCGTCCCCGAGTTTATTACTTGTGACGACATTAAAGCTGAGCTGGTTGACAGGGGTTTTACCCCGGAATCAGTGGCACGACTACATAAGTTGAACGGAGAGAAGAAAGTTCTCCCTCTTGTCTTGGTTCTGATAAGCAAGGAACAGCGTGACATATTCAATGTTAAAGATATCCTGAATGTCAGAGTGACAGCGGAACCACAGAGGCCAAGGGCCTCTGTGGGACAATGTTACCGTTGTCAAAAGTTTGGCCACTGTCAGCTGAACTGCTGTGCCACCCCCGCTTGCGTCAAATGCGGGGAAAATCATATATCTAAGGATTGTGTCAAGCCAAAATCCGAAAAAGCAAAGTGTGCAAATTGTGAGGGGGAGCACACTGCGAATTATCGAGGATGCCCCAAGTGTCCTCGAATAAGGTGTAGGTGAACCCCGAACACGGGCACCACAATCCTAGATTTTTTCCTGCACATTCAGGCAGGACGCAGTCGGGGATGTCGTATGCAGCGGCGGCCCGTGATAACCCTCCTGCACAGACATCTCAGCTTAATAGTCCGAGAGATATTCTGTCGACTTTAGATCAAATGAGGACACTGCTTGCACAGTTCGCTGAGGCTGCTGCAACACTCTCGACCGGTTTCAACCCTAACTAATGGGTGAAAGGCAGCTTCCGAACTTCATCAAAGCTGTGAGTTGGAATTGTAATGGCCTTCTCCAGAATAGACTTGAGTTTCAAGAGTTTCTTGTAGAAAACAACATTGATGTTGCTTTTCTGCAGGAGACTCGTCTTAATGGAGAAACTGTTAGATTTCCTAACTACAAAATGCTCAGAAATGATCGACTTGGACGTCCGGGTGGCGGCGTTGCCATTTTGGTGAAACGCTGTCATTCGCATGTTCAGCTTGGCATTTCCAATGATGATACCCATGGTATAGAAACTGTAGGTATTGTTTTCAACACGAGGAGTGGTCCTATGCGTTTGATCAGTGCTTATAACCCCCCGAACAATCGAATACTTCCTGAAGCGCTCGATACACTCTTGATGGAAACAGATCAACCTGTTTTGGTCATGGGCGATCTGAACGCTAAGCACACACAATGGAGTCGTGTCACCAATCAGAATGGTAGGCGACTGTGGCAACATTTTGACAGGAATGAATACCAGGTGTTGGCTCCGGATGAGCCAACGCATTTCGGTCATCTCAGGCCCGATGTGCTTGACATTGCTTTGGCCAGGAACATCACCTGGAATTGGGACATTCGTACTCTCTCCGAGTTGGGCTCTGATCACAACCCGGTGATTTTAACTCTAGGGGGTGATCCACCGCCCCAGACAGATCGTATGTGCACCAAGGTGGACTGGGAGAGGTTCCGTTCGCTTCTAGAGACAGGTTACTGTACTCCTGAGAGAATTGATTCTCCACTTGAGTTGGACGAGGCCGTAGCGCGTTACGAGCTCACCATCAAAAATGCTCTCAGGGCTTCTAGAGACAGGTATACTCTTGAGCGAGTTGATTCCTCCCGAAGGGAACCGGCTCCTAGATATCAAGATGAATTTCCTCGAAGAATTAAAAATCTTATTCGAGATCGAAATCGGGCCAGAAGAGCCTATCAAAGGAGTCTGTTCCTGGGGACAGAATCCGTCTAAATGAGTTGAATAGGGAGGTTAGAAATAACGTAACCGAGTTCAGAAACGAAAGATTTGGCAACACATTAGAAAATTTAGAAAATGACGGACAACTTTGGAAATTAAATCGAAATTTAAAGTCAAAAAAGACTGATTTCCCCCCTATTCATGGAGAGATCGGCATGTGCTACGACTCCGAGTCAAAAGCTCAAGCTTTTGCTGACTCGATGGAAAGACAATTTAAACTTAATGAGCATCCAGACGATGATCTGGATCGTGATCTTTTGCTAGAAAACCGGGTTCACCGCACTCTAAGAGAACCTGATCGTGATGTCATTCGTCCAGCTTCGTTGGATGAACTTAAGGCGCATATCAAAGGATTAAATCCCAAAAAAGCGCCTGGTTGTGACGGAATTTCTAATTGTATGATTAGGAATTTTCCGGATAACCAGGTGCAGTCATTATTGAATATCATCAACAATTCACTGCGCCTCAAAAGATTTCCTCGAAGGTGGAAGCATGCCATCGTGGTCATGATCCCGAAAGAAGGTCAGAACCCGACCTTCCCGCAAAATTATCGACCAATCAGTTTGTTATGCTGTTCAGCTAAGTTGGCTGAAAAAATCGTTCTCGAAAGGCTTGACGATGAAGTGGAGGACAGAAATGTCCTACCGAATGAGCAGTTCGGCTTTCGTCGCGCTCACTCCACCGAGCTACAGGTTTTGAGGCTGGTGGAAAATACAATCTCTTCGCTAAACACCAACAATAGTGCACATATTGTCCTTCTAGACATAAGTAAAGCATTTGACAGAGTATGGCACGAAGGCCTGCTCTGCAAATTGATCGATTTCCACTTGCCTTTGAGCCTGGTGAAGTGGATAAAGTCGTTCCTCGTGGGTAGGACATTTCAGACCAAGGTTGACGATTTCCTCTCGGACCCGAGAGAAATTGAGGCCGGCGTTCCTCAGGGGGCAGTACTGTCTCCTGTATTATACGCACTCTTCACCTCCGATATACCACGAACCGAACACGTGAAAATCTCCCTGTTCGCCGATGATACGGCCTTACTTTCCTCGTCAGCCAACCACCTGATGGGTGTTGTTTATTTGCAGAATGCATTAAACGACCTCCAGCAGTGGTACCTGGAGTGGAAAATAAAGTTAAATCCCGATAAAACACAAGCGATCTCGATGGGTCGCAAGAGAAACAACCCGGAGAGGGAAGTGACTATCTCTGGAAGGGAGATAGAATGGTCGGAACAAGTCAAGTACTCAGAGGTTACTGTGGATCGTCGGCTCACCTGGAAGCCGCATGTGAATATAATAAAAAACAAAATTGCTAGGAAAATCGGCGCACTTTACCCTCTGATTAATAGAAGAAGTAAACTCTCTTTAAAAAATAAAGTCAAGATCTATAAAATGATGTTCAGGCCTGTCATTTTGTATGCCTCGGCCGCCTGGGGCCAAACCTGCAGGACTAGCATTCGCATCCTGGAACGGGCGCAAATGAAAATCCTGAGGATGATAACGAATGCTCCGTGGTATGTGCGGAACGATCGGATACTTGAAGACTTGAACCTGCCTTCCATCAGGAGTATAATCAGAGACCGCAATCGGAAAGTATTCGATTGCTCAATAACCCACGAGAACCCCCTCGTGAGGGAAGCTACTGATTACAACATAGACGACCCCTCGCGCTTTAAACGTCCTAGGCACTCCCTGGAGTGATGGGCTATCTATCAACCTATCCCGGGTAGTGAAAGCTGCATCCTCTATAGAAATTTTATTTTTCAAAATTTAGATTCAAAATTCTTTCTCGGCCATTTTTGAGAACCGCCATCATGGGAAGGGCTGGAGACCGGTCTCCAGTCCTTATCCAGTCAAAATTCCAAATCCGTGAATGGCTGTTGCCCACTTGTTCGAAGCTCAAAGAGTAAGAGCCTTAGGGTTACACTCGTGTTAAGTAATAGTGATAGAAGATCCTGAACAATATTGATGACTTTGTGATTCGTTCATTTTCTTTTGAGATCCCGATCAGTGTCGTCTACCAACAGTCAGCCGCGGTAATTTAGCTATGCGACGGTACCTTCAATAGGTCATATGCATGTATCACAAAATCTCTTGAATTTTTGTTTTCACCTTCTACTTTGTTACTTAATCATTATAAGTTGTTTCATTAAACCGTATCTTTCGAAAGTTTTAAATATTCCATATTTTAAAATGAGAAAATTGACAAGCAAATTTAAATTAGGTAAAACGCAACGCGATTGGTCGGACCTTATTATGACGTCAAAGTATATGTCAACAAAATTTATTTCCGTGTTCTTGGCTTGTAGTTGGTCGGTCTATTTAAGTTTTGCAAGTGTTTGGCTATTTTCTTTTCATTATTAAGTTACTGTAAACCTCCCGGAAAATAAATACAATGACTGAAGCCGGATTTGTCAGGGCACAATCCGACAATTTGCCTAGAATAGATGTGTTCATGATGACAAGTTTTTTCGCAAATCATCCCGATTTCACTTCTGCTGAGATTAGAGGCGTAAAAGCTGCAAGGTAATTGAATAAATGTTTTGTATTAGTGTCTTCAATTTCCGTTTTTCAATATGATTTCTGGTTATTTGCTTACTAAGATTGAGAAAGTGCACATAACCTCAAATGTAGTAAACAATAAATTCAAGAAAACGTTTATATTTCACTTCTTATTCTAACACGTGATAATATTTGTGTTTCTAGGTCCGAAAGAGATTCTTATGGCGATTCAGCTATTGGATATGTACAAGTTAAAAGGGAAGCAAACATATGTGTAGTGAAAGCTCGTATTACTCCCGAACATAATGTGAAACAGAAGTGTTACTCTGTAACTGCTGTATGTGATGAAGCTGAACAAACAATTATCTCTGCTGAATGTGAAGATTGCGCAGCACACTTAGGTAGATATTAGTTATGAGTAAAGTATTATTTAGCCGGCGATAACTTATTGAAAAAAAAAATTGTATCTTACGCATTTTTATTTCATGAATACAAGTCTGAAATCAAAACGTGGTCATGTTTTATCTTGAAAATATCATAATTATATTATTGTTTTTAATTTTTTTCAGGTGGATGTAAGCATGCAATAGCTTTTATAGCTTGGCTGCACAGGCGTAGCGAAGACCCTCCCTCTACTAGTATTGACTGTTATTGGAAGAAGTCCAAATTGTCCACGATAGGCACAACCCTAAAGTATATTAAAGCAAAAGAATTAGGTAGTAGTTCTAAAACCAAACCTGCTCCATCAGCCAATAGTCAAAGCCTTCTGCCAACTCTAATAAACCATAGCAGAAGCATCGGTCACATGGAAAGTCAACTCATGAAATACTACAAGGAACCAAGCAAAATAGAAAAATTATCCATTCATCATTTAATAAATACACTACCAAATTAACCAGCAAATGCCACAGAGTTCATCAACTATTGCAAGAATACAATGGACACATCATCTTGCAATGAAGCCTATCAGCTACAATTGATCGAAGCTGTCCTTGGGCATGAGCTGCGGTATGCTAGGATCACTGCATCGAAGATGCATGAAGCAGCAATTAAAGTAAAGGACACAGAAGCAATGAAAAGACGGCGTTTGCTAGAGAAACAAGTATTAAAAGAAGTTGAAAAAAAAATGAAAATAAAAATTAATGAATGTGGTTTAATCTTAAACCCTAATTACCCCGTATTTGGCGCATCTCCTGATGGTGAGAGTATTGATTACAGTATTGAAGTCAAATGTCCATCATCTGAGAAAGCCATGAGCAGATATGTTTCAAAAGAAAATGTTATATCCTCAAAATATATGGCTCAGGTGCAAATGCAGATGTATTTTTCAAATAAAAAAAGAGGACTTTTCTGTGTTGTACATCATGATTTTGAAAAATCGAAGGAAGTAGACATGTATATTGTAGATTACGATGAGAACTATTGCAAAACTATTTTAGAAAAATGCATTATATTCTGGAGTAATGCTATTTTTCCTATTCTATGTAAGAATATCAAATAAATGGTAGTAATGAGAAGCAACTTGAAATTTTACTTTTTACAGGTCTAACACGTTATTTCATTGTATTTAGAAATTTAAATTCTAGCTAAAATACTTTATTAGGATTTTGTGTTTTTCAATAGGCATAAAGTGTCCAACTGTTAGGCAGAGACCTTTCAATTCATTTTCCTGTTTTATTATACAGCGTTCCCAAATAGTATGCAACAAATGGAAAACTTTTTTTATTGTTGATTTCACAAAAAACTTGTTAAAGTTTTCAACATACTGAAATAATTCCTTGAAAATATTTCATGTCATCAAATTAACTATTCAGATTTTGAATATCAGAAAGATACTCATGTATTTATTTATGAGTACCTATCTCCCTTATATTCGAAATTTGAATAGTTCACTAGATGAAAATGACATTTTCAATATATGTTTATGTACTTTGAAAACAAGGGGTAATTTAAAAAAAAATACATTCATTTCACAAGCCAAAAACTTTAGAGGACTTTCTGAGTTTCTTGATAAGCACAAACTTTTATTGACAGTATTTTTCAAACCAATTATAAAGTTTTCTTGAAAATCAAGCAAATTTGCACATGTTTATATGGACTTTTAAGTCCTAAAATAAGTTAAGGAATTGCATCCTTCAATATTTATTTTACATAGTTATTATTGGAATAGTTGTGTTCAGTTGAGGATATGAAGTGACAGTAACATTGTGAGTTATCAAAATTGTTCTGAAATAGTTGTCAATGACCCAAGTTACTTGTAAGCTATATTAATTGTATTTGAAGTTTGTATATTAAAAAGACGGTTCTTTCTGAGTGTGCCACATACCAATATGAAGAAAAATAAAACAGTTGAAAATTAAATCTATTTTTTTATTAAAACATTTTGCATATTGATTATGCCACATGCTATTACTATTACTTCATCTATTATTGGAACTAAGCTGTGATGCACACATGCGTGAGGC
Organism: Gonioctena quinquepunctata; assembly: GCA_018342105.1. Classification (NCBI taxonomy): domain Eukaryota; kingdom Metazoa; phylum Arthropoda; class Insecta; order Coleoptera; family Chrysomelidae; genus Gonioctena; species Gonioctena quinquepunctata. Next base: position 126,916 of record JAFIRS010002054.1, on the reverse strand, counting down.
AACAATATATGAAATTCTCTTAATCTATTTATAACACGCTCTACATGAATTCTCAATGCTGCTATTCTTTTAGACTGCTTCACCTCATGCTTAGTACTTGCTGTAGACTTGAAGACTGAAGGAGGCCGTATAAGGGTACATTTTTTCTTTTCTATCAAATGTGACAAGTCTTTAAAGCCTCTGTCTGCCATGACTGCTGTGTTTGGAGGTATACATTCTAGATATCCACAATTTTCTACTATAATGATGTCAGAAGCCCTTCCACCATATCCTTCAGAAATAAAATTGACTAACCCATCTGGAGTACAGGAAATAAGGTACTTCAGAGTGTTACATTTCTTATATTGTGACCATGACAGAGACTGATGAATTGCGTTAGAAGGTTTTTCAATTTCTATTTCCAAGCAATCTATAATTGAAACAACTTTTGAATACCGTGCTCTAAAAGCGATAGGTAAACGTTTAACTATGTCAGATGGTTCAGGCCACACAATTAACTCCTTCAATTTTTCTGCTAGAATAATTACTGTTTTTGAAAATATTCTACTTATAGTGCTCTGTGAATAGCCAAAATGTATAGCTAATATGTCAAATGATTCATTTAACTTTATTTTCTTCAAGGTTATTAAAATGTCGATAGTGGGAACTGGGATATTTTCACTTAATAATTTTATCAAATGGTAACTGTCTTTAGGCAGTCCTAACATCATTTTAGGCTCTTTTTCAATGGCACTACGCATTACATTTTTAAATTGTCTGTCCTCGTTATCTTGAGCCCAACTCGCTTCGGATGAAGTACTTTCTTGTTCATATTCACTAGATATTGATGAAGATTGTGAAGTCAGAGATAAATCATCTGTTGATTTTATATCTGTGAATAACTTCCTTTTTGTACCGGCAATCGGGGCGGTTTTAATAGGTGAAGTCGATGTGTTTTTAACTGGTACAAGAAATGGTGATACTGCTACATTTTTAGAACCAACATTGACACCTTTGCTTCTATATTTTATTGCACTTTGTTTCATTGTGTTTACTTGTACGGCTTTGTCACAAGAAAGGCTTTCACTTTTTGTTGAGAAAACGTCGTGTGAAGATGAACTAGGACCAGCTTCACAATAATTTATTTCTCTGGTGATTGTTGTATCTGCAGGGCCTCCACATAGTTTGGTTTCTGTAATAACTTCTCTGGTAGCAGCTTGTGATAGAGTATCTGAACCAAACTCAGTCTTTGTCTCTTGAGAGCAGCCTGTCTCACTGGTATTGGCTTATTTTCTTTCTGACGCTGAAATTTGTGGGGCAAAACACCTTTCCTTAAACGTAATGTAACAGGAACCCCTTGTTGTTTAGACATTATTTGGTACTGAATGAAGTTTTCTGTATCCTCTTCCAACTGAAAATGAAGATAGAAGTAGTCAGATTCGACAAATAGTTTTAGGTTATGACACTTAAATATCAAAACAAAAATACTTACATCAAAGTGATCCTCACAACAGTATAAGCAGCTCGTTGCAGATAGTTTTTGATTCTTAAATTCGTCCCTTTTCATAGCTTTACACCACTTTATTCGAATGTTTGCGTTCCTTGGCACAAGAAAAAATACTTTTTGAGGAGTAGTTTTCGTTGTATTGTTGCACTTTGGAACTATACAGTACCTATAAACTGTTTTTCCACTACTTTCCATCTTTAATTTATCGAAATATTCAAGAAATACAATATAGAATCAACTATGTTTACTTTGGATAACCTTTGTTGACATGTACTTTGACGTCACATAATCCCGCCAAATGGCCGACCGTTTGAATTGCCAATATTTGGAATAAAATTTAAATATTTTTTTCTTTGTCAATTATTGATATTTTTGGCATCTATACTATTTTTCCAGTATTTGTATGGATGGTACAATCGATTAGAACAATAAAAAAAAATATGCATGATACCTATTGCAAATTCTTTAATAGTTTGGTACTTTGCAGCGTTCAGACTGTCCCGTGTTAAATGATCACGTGACACAGAAGGACAAAGATGTGATGAGCAGCGTTGCCACTTTAAATATGTCTCCCTTCTATTGGGATGCCGATTGGATAACTGAAAATAAAATAAATAAATATCCCAATCGGAACCTTACCTCATCTCCGGAATAGTCCGATATCATAACGAACAACTGGCATGCGAATGGATCGGTATCTCCTTTGGGGATCAACATATACTGGGGCCATCCGCATCCGCAAAAGCTGGATCGTTCGAGAGATTCCCCACCCTCGGGTCTCTTTCTCAAACTGCGGAATATTCTCTCGAATGGGATTGTTACAGATGATTGCGTTGAAGCTCTCGTGATGGTATTCGAACCAGGTATCACTTAAAAAAAACATAAAAGGAGAGTTATATAAATGTAAACAGCCGTATTGTATCCAACCTCAAAATGAATACGTGAAAATAACAGACATAAACAAATGATGGGAGTCTACTAAAAAATATAAAAGATTGGAAAAAAAATGTAAGACAAGCTTTTATATAAATGCAATAAATAGGAAAACATACTTTCTTTAATTGTTTGGCCCAGGTTATTATGTGAGTTGCAGATTCAAAATCTTGACGCGCATAAGTACATAAGTACCTGTTTTATATTCGCGGCAAGGTTTTGCATCTGCTACTCACAAAATAACCTAGGTCAAACAATTAAAGGAATTATGTTTTCCTTTTCAGTGCATTTTTATTCTTTTTAGGCATTCATAGAATCCGTCATCTTATTGAATTCTGACAAAAATTGATAATCTCCGACCCCAAAAAAAAACCACATACCAATTTTGGATGGAATCGGGTCAAAATAACAAAACACGCCGCCATATTGGAGCCGCCATTTTAAATTCATGAGTTTTGACAAAAATATCATGATATCGGACCCCAAAAACCACCACACAACAATTTTATTAATGGAATCAGACTATAATCACAAAATTTGTCGCCATCTTGGAGCCGCCATCTTGAATTCGTGGATTTTGACAAAAAATGATGATCTCCGACCCCAAAAACCAATTTATATTGGAATAGGGTTATAACCACAAAACTCGCCCACCATATTAGAGCCATCATTTTGTTTTTTCTCTCATTGTCACCGGAATTATGAACACCTGCCAAATTACACGTTAATTGGACATCTAGAAGTGGGTCAAATTTAACTTTTGAGATTTGATTGCAAACACACAGACAGACATGGGGACAGTTGTGATTAAATAAAAGCTTGTATAGTCCATCCAATATCAATTGCAGAAGCTGTTTCTATAGGGAGCAAATAAAAACTCACTTCGCTAACACGAGCGTATATGCGAAGAAGCGGAACGAAAAATAATGTGTACTACTCGTAATCATTCGCCGCCGGCGAAGGGAAGATCATAAGTGCCGATAGTCAACGTGGACTTGAGTGACTGCTGTCACCGATTCGTCTGGGCCAATCGAATCGAATGCTTGGGGGTGTGTCTATACGATGGTAGGTCATAAATCACGCGTTAAATTTGTGTTTTAATAGCTCTGAAAGATTAAAAACCAGTAGCGTCTGTGGTCTTGGTGTGTGCCGATCGAAATACGTTTTAGGATATAATAATAACCTACATCAAACAATGAAAGAAATTATTTTTCTTTCTTAATGTATTTGTATAAATAAAAGCTTGTCTTAATTTTTTTTTTCATTTTTCATTATTTATGAAGTATTTTTAAAATCTTAAAATATCTTAATTAAATTAGTTATCTCCGCCACTGCTGCTCACAGGATTTCGCCACAAGACTTTTTTATGCTTCTGCAATTGATATTGGGAAAACTATAATAAAATGATTTGAATCTGACAGTGTTGCTAGAATTGACAAAATAATTAAAATTATATATGGTTGATATACAATTAACATAAAATTTAAAAAAATTCTGAACGAATAAGTAAGCCTGAGAAGAATTGACGTTACTATAAGCGACAAAATTTCTATAACTAACGAATTCGGCAATTCGAAACATAAGTTGTGAAATTGGTTGAGACAATTAACAGCAAAATTCAATTTTCCTCAATGACCTTGATGGGTATGGATTGAAAAATAACATTCTAGATCTGTAAGGCCTAATAATGAAGCAGGGTGTCCTATTTGAACTTCAAATTTGCTTGCGCGATGGAAGAAGACGCTCGCATTGGTTCGTTTTGGAATCGTGTCGCGTACATCGCTCCGTCGCTTTAAGAACAACCTATTCTTAAAGGGCATGTGTCCTGATTGGTTACCCACGTCGAGCAGTCAACGCGACAAAGCCACGCCTGATCGCTTGAAAACAAACTAGTTTGTTTTTGATCACGCTATCCGACAGTTGTCAATATGGATTTTGAAGAATACATTTATGGGTTGAACATAGTGATAGTTACAAAAATAGATTAAAACTGATCAAGTATGGGACAGCATGGCACAAAGCTAAATGAATTAACCCCCATAATTCGTCGCTTTGAACATAATACAAAAATTACATGCTTTGTTGATTAATTTAATATTTTCCATATTCAGTATTTTTTTTTGATAAAATATACAAATTATTTTTGTTGATAAGGAAACATTCTCAATTGAATATTGAATAGGAATTTTTTTACCAAAATAGAAAAATCTTCGACAATTATGAAGTTATTTGTAATATCCAACAGAAAACAACTACTTCCTCGGCTGAAGCCACGCTGGACATTGAAGTAAATCTGTTAGATACATGAATGAAAGGACCCTAACTTAAAAGAAAAAATCTGAAGTGAAAATGAAAATTTTGTTGTTTTAGCTGGAAAAGTAGTTGTTTTCTTTCATATATTACAAAAAAACTACATTATCGTCTAGGTTTTACAATTAAAAAAAAAAATTCCGTTCAATATTCAATTAAGAATGTTTCCCTTTTCAACATGAATACCCCAAAAGAGGTTATCTTGGACGATGGAAGATAGTGACTAAAGTTTATCTTCCAGTCGCAGATGATTCCACATAAAATAAACAAATCACAAATTATTTACTTTTGTTATTGTTTAAACACTTAGGTAAACAAAACTTTTTATTTTCAGTGATAATGTTGAAAAGGGAAACATTCTCAATTGAATATTGATAGAAAGATTTTTCTGTGAATTGAAAATTCCACGATTAAAATGAAGTTATTTTTTGTGAATGTCTAACAGAAAACAACTACTTCCCCGGCTAAATCCACGCTGGACATTGAACTACATCTGATAGATATTCTGAAAAGGCCCTAACTCAAAAGATAAAATCTGAAATTGAAAATTTGCATTTTCATTCAGATAGTTATTCTAAAAAATATAAAAACATGCATCCCGTTTTCGTTGGTGTTCATTTCGAAAGACGGGCTCCTTTGTATGTATGTTTGTTCCTTTGTGGCGCTCTAGAGACCAAACGCGTTGGCGATGTTGATGCTTCTTGCGTCAAACGAATTGTCTTAATCTTGCGAGGGTCACTAAAGGCATGACACTAATGAACATTCAATATGTCGAGAACCGGACGCCATATTGTGACAAAATTCAATATGACAACCAGATGCCATATTGTGAATAATCCAAACTAAATAGTGTTTGGGTTCCATAAAAAGGAAATATGAGCGATACTGATACACTGAAAGTCAGCCAGTAAGTTGACCCACCGGAAGAAGAAAAAAAAATGAAAAAAAAATCACCACAAAAATTATGTACGTTTTTTTTAAGAGATGCTCCGCCTACGGTTTCAACTATTGTGAAGTAACGTGAAGGACTCGGCCAAACACAACACACCAAAACCTGGTTTAGTAGGTAGTGACTTTTTTGTTTTAGTTGCACTACAACACACAAAAAACACTACATGACATCTATTGACTGCATATCACAGTAAAAGCTAAAGAAAATACTTTCGAATGAAAATTGTATAACAATTTTACACGAGAAGATTCAGTGGTTGGGCAATTTTAGATTTTTAATTGTCAATTTACATAATTAAATGACTTTAAATCATTATTTTGAATAATTGAACTATTCGAATCATTATTTTGAATAATAGAAAGTTATCTTGGAATTTTGTTATTAATATCTAATTGGCAAATGAAAAATTATCATTGTTATCACTCGATTAACAATTGAAAATAAAATATATTTCTCTCTAAAAAAATTTGAGATAAAAAAATGCACCTCCTTAACTTCGAACATCCATAACTTTGATAATTTTGAGATTAGCAGAAAAAATCCATTTTCATGTAAAATTGAATGCCCTATAATTTTCATTTTTTTAATTATATTGAAAAAACACTTTGAATATTATTTTTTTCAACCCTTGCCGGAGATTGATAACACATTAATTGTCTACTAATATTCATGGACTACTTCAAAATTTTCATATGAAAGGCGATTTAATTGGACTACACTAGCTGATTCGTACGAAGGCGTAGAAGTGCCACACTTTTTTTTATTTTACAATTCCGACTTACAAGTCGGAATTCCGACTTGTATCTCGGAATTCCGACTTGTATCTCGGAATTCCGACTTGTATCTCGGAATTCCGACTTGTAAGTAGGAATTCCGACTTGTATGTCGGAATTCCGACTTGTAAGTCGGAATTGTAAAATAAAAAAAAGTGTGGCACTTCTATGCCTTCGTAGATTCGAACTCAACTCATCAACGAGTCATCACCTGAAGATGACAAACGCAATTTTGTCGAAACGTTGTGAAATCAGACCTCTTGAGGACCAATACCTACAGGTATTCAACATATAATTTTGAATGTTATAAAAATCATCAATTATGAAGAAATCTTTTCGTTTCATAATTTTGACTTTTATTTTCCAACTCAGATTTAAAGACACGTTAGTTAGATTTTATTTACGAAAGTATCCCTTTTTAAAAATTGGAATTTATTCGATAAAATACTAACAATGAAAATATATGGATGATACTATTTGATCAAAGAATAAAGTCAGACTGGTATATAAATTATAGGAAAGTCGTCGTCCGCTTGCGGGCTTATCTCTTGCTGACGGCGCTCGGGGTATCGGGTGTCGGCGATCCTCCGTTGCATCTCGCTGGCTTAGCGTGACATCATTTTGTGACTTATCCATCCCCTGAAGAAGTTTTGTAAGGGACGAACAGAACTGGTGGCTCTGATGGTGGCGTCGTGCTAGCTTTCTTCTGGCATGGTAGGCAATGGTAATACTTGAAACAAAGGATGCCCACGCTTGCTGCAATGGCGATGTATACCGTGGTTGTCCAAAGATGGGTGTAGTCTGAGTCCTGCTCGTAGAAAAGGGGTGTCATGTGGTCTTGTATATCATGTAGCTTATGGAGTTCATCGAGTGGTATTTTCTCTAAGTAGATGGGTTTGATTTCTTCCTTGGGGTGTACTGGAACAGTTTGGATTTTTGGAAGGGTCAGTGGCTGTTCTCTGATGACTTTCTTGGAGTTGATGTAGGCGTCGCGTGGTGTTTTAAATCCACATCCAGTTGGCAGCTCTATCAGAAATGTCCCGTGTAGAACCAGAATTCCAGTGGCGGAGCAGTGGGTTAATATTTTTGTTGGTTCTGGGAATATAGCGATATAGTGACCTAGAGTTCGATTAGAGTGGTATTGATTGTAACAGGGACGTGTTGGCAGAATGCTACATCGTCAGAAAGTCGAAGGATTTGGGCAATACAGTCTTTTGATGTGGTATCGTACTGTATGGAGTTGCTGTGGCACAGGTACCCTGGTTTGATATTTCTGCACGCTGCATTTTCGTACTGATGAAATGCAGTATTCATAGTCAGGTAAGGTGGAATGATGGTGGTGCAATTACTAGTGAGGATTGAGTATAGGTGATAGTGTGTAAATGATCCGAGGTGTAATAGAGGAAAGTGCAGTATGAAGACAATCATTCGTTAGAGTTATATGCATCGATGGAAATGACGTCATAATATTTCAATAACTCATTTTCAGTTGTATATAGCAGTTGTTCTTCTTGATGTTTTCTGATGGTATCGATTATAGATTTCAATTCATCGGGTTTGATCATACTGTTATGCAGGGTGTTTATCCATGCGGAGGTGATTGCATTTTCGAGGTCGGTTAGTAGTTGTAGTGTGATTTGCAAAGAAAATATCTACATGAGCAAAAAGGTTCAAAAATTTAAAATTTCAAAACTAGGTTTCATATATAAAAAATACTTATATTTTATACATGACCCTCTAAAGTTTGTCAACATACACATACTAAATCAGCAAAATCCTATATGGTTAGAGAACTTATATCACAGTGTAGGAATCCTTCGGTGCTATAGACGGCATTTTTTATCAAAAAATGTTTAATCCTTGTCTTAAATATATTATCAGCTGAAGATCTTATTTATTGTGTCAGTTTATTATAGAATTTCACAGCCCATAAATTTGGTCCATTTTCACATCTTTTTAAACGGCAGTAGTTGTATTTTTATATCTAGTGTTATGATTGTGTACATTTCCAAGACTTTCATATCCAACAGGGTTATTTGTTATGTACATGAGATTTTCCAGGATATATAACGTCACAAATGAGTTACAGCACTCATCTCTATAATTGATGGTATCCAATAATCTTACGGCTTTGTGTTGGTGGCGAAAGATTCTATCACAGTCTGTTGCATGTCCCCAGGCGACAAAACCATATGCTGATCCCATTTTTACCTATTGTCAATATGAATACCCAGAAATTTCGCACTATTTTGCTGGTTTGAATAATTTTCCATGTTTCTTAGGGTGAATACCATGTTTTGGGTTTTGTTTTTATTGGGAAATAGTTCGTTGGCATTGAACAACCTTTCAGTTTCTGACTGTGCTTCAGAAGATAAAGCTAGTACCTCATCTAGAGTTTTAGCATTTGTTTGAATTGTGGTATCGTCTGCATATAATATATATGATAACACTTTTTCCCCATGCGATAGATCATTTACAGAAATTATAAATGAGAGAGGTCCCAAAATAGATCCATGTGGCACACCAACTGTGATTTTTTCTTTGTTGATGAAGTATTACCACTCTTACAGTCTGAAATCTATTTTCCAAATAGGAATTTATCAGCTTTATACTGTTTTTAGAGAAATTATATTTTTTCAGTTTATTCGGGAGAATTTCATGTGATACACAATCAGATGCTTTACTTAGATCACAGAAAGTTATTTCCGCATACTCTAGTTTTTCAAATGTTGTCATTTTCTCTGGGGTCCAATATTGCCATTTCAGTGTTTTTACCTTTTCGAAATCCATACTGGCAGTATTTAGGAATAAATGGACCTGTAAACGAATATATTTTATCGTACACAATTCATTGACAGTATGAGAGAAGGTTATTCTGAAAAATTCGATCTTGTCCTTAAAACAGCATTCTAGGATCACTGCTATGAAAGATGAAAGAAAAAACAATAGAAAAGGGATCGTTAACAGAAGGGTAAAACTAAGAAAGAGAGACAAAAACAAGGGTATAATGATCAACGACAAAAGGGTTAGGAACGGCGACAGAAAAAGAGAGGAAACAGGAGAAAGAGGAACCGAGACAAAGTGGTACCGAGACGAAGAGAAAAAACGAGAGAAAAATTTACGGTTGCATGAAAATCTCCAGAAAAATATGGATGAACAAAGAAGAACGAGTACAACAGGAAGCTTTTGTCGAGCAGATGCTCTGGGAAACCAAGGGGAAAATCGGAGTCCTGAACGTAAATGTTGATAAAATTGGGGCCATCGTCCTCCAACCCTGTTTGGAGGACAGTAAGAACAAACCGAACAAACAGGAGAAATTGAAACTGTTTCAAAGATGGTTACCCTTCACGTCACTAGGTTAAAACCGAACACAAAACCAAATGAACTGAAAAAATTCCTGGAAGTCTTCCTGATATTCAATGCGAACCCCACACTTCAAAAAGACCTGACATTTATTCTTCAATGAGAATCACAATCAAGCGAGAAGATTTAAAAAACGCATGGAGACGCGAGGTTTGGCCAAATGGAGCATTAGTCTCTTTTTTTGCCCAGAAGAGGATGCCACCCCACAGTACTGATGGATCCTCGCCCACAAGAATCTACCCAAATAAACGCCAAGATACAACCCAATTAGAAGATAACTATAATAGCAGCCCTAATGCCAGCCTACAAAGAGCTGTCACCAACACACTGTTTCTAAACATCAGGAGCCTTTCTAACAAAATGGACGAATTAGAACTGAGCATAGGAGAACGAAACTATGATTTTATTTGCCTATGTGAACACTGGCTAAATGATCTAGCAATCAACGCCCATAATTTGGAAAACTATACAATAGCGAACCACTACTGCCGTAAAACGTACAAGGGAGGTGGCGTAATGATCTATATTGAAGATACCTATACTTCTAAGAAATTAGATAACTTAAATATCCACCTCCAAGAAAAAGACTTTGAGATCACGGGTGTTGAAATAATGAATATTAATATAATGATAATTTGTATTTACAGATCTCCCAGCGGTCAACTAGAAAGATTTTTTGAAAGTCTCAAGAGTGTCCTTGAAATTTTATTTTACCAAAAAAAACCATTTTTCATATATGGTGATTTCAATATTAACTTGATGGAGGATGACCTACCTGCCCGGGAGTTTGAAAATCTGGTCAAATCTTTTGGTTGTGAATTTCTAAACAATAAACCCACAAGGCTCACCAGCTGTCTAGATAACTGCATCACTAATGCCCCTAACGATTGTGTTGCCTCACAAATGGATTTTTATTTATCAGACCATATAGCAATCGGGAACAAACATTTTCGATTGGAAAATTCAGGGAAACTCAAAAATACCCAAATCATAGAATATAGGCCTTTTTGCGACATAACAATGAAAAGATGTAATTCAATTTTGAAAAATATCAATTGGGATGTTTTGCTCGAATTTAATAACACAAATGATATGTTTGATTGTTTCCTGGAAACACTCCTACATGTAATGAACGAATGTTTTCCAAAAAAAAAACAAAAACTGTTCAGAAAAGCAATATGGAAAAAAAATTGTTCAATGCAGGCTCAAGAAACTACAGAGATAACCTGAATTTTCTGATCGAATATAACAAGAGTAACCAGAACGTTGATTTGACATCGGAAATAATACTTGCAAAAAAAACTATAGAAATTTTATTAACAACCAAAAGAAAAAATATTACTCGAGCAAGATAGAACAATCCGTAAACAAACCTAGGGTCATTTGGCAGATTATCAAGCAGCCCCTCTCCAGAGAATCCTCACAGGACACCCGGTTCTCATCTAATGAATTGAATGATCATTTTGTGAACATTAGTGGCAATATTTCAAAACAGCTGGAGAATACTCCGGTTGATCCAGCGAAACTTACTTCATCTTATGTACAATTCCATAAAAGTATTTTTCTTCATGCCTGTAGACTCCACAGAAGTTGGACATATTATTGCGAATCTCTCGGATAGTACCGCTCTTGATGTGTATGGATTAAGTAACAAGATGTTGAAGAACATGAAAGAGGGATTAGCGGAACCTCTCACCAAAATAATAAACAAATGCTTTGAGGCAGGTGTGTATCCCGAGAAGCTCAAATTCAGTAAAGTGAACCCTGTATTCAAAAGAGGAGACAAAAATGAGATAGAAAATTATCGTCCTATCTCAAAACCCATTGAATCTGCAATGAATAGTAGAATAATACAATTTGTGGATTCAAACGACTTGCTCTCAAAGTCCCAGTTTGGATTCAGAAAAAATATATCTACATCGCATTCCATATCTGAACTGGTGCGAGCCACGGTGGATTCCTTCGAGAGGGGAGAAGCACTCACAGCCATATTCTGTGACCTCTCGAAGGCATTCGACTGTGTGTCGCACTCGATTCTACTCGAAAAACTTCCGTACTATGGAATTAGGGAGAAAATAGCTGATTTGATTGATTCTTACCTATCCGAACGAAAGCAGGTTGTGGAGCAGAGTAGTGTGATATCTCCAGCAGTGAGTGTAACAGCAGGTGTGCCCCAGGGTTCAATCTTGGGACCCCTACTATTCCTTATATATGTTAATGATCTTACACACCATATGAACCCTCTCAATACCATTCAGTATGCCGATGATACTACTTTTTATGAGAGTCACCCTGAACATGAATATCCAAAGCAACTGACTGACAACGCGTTGAACAAAATTTTTTTCGCAGCCAATAAGTTATGCTTAAACGTCAAAAAAACTGACACAATTACTTTCACACTGAAAGAGCTAAAGGACAGTCAAAAATCCATCAAGTTTTTGGGGGTAATACTGGACCAAAAACTTAATTGGAAAGACCACATCAAAGATCTCTCTACTAAGCTGTCCAGCACTCTTTACCTGCTTCGTAGAATCAATGAATTTGTTCCTCATTATGTTTCGAGAGCTGCTTACATGGGGTTATTTCAGTCTGAACTGTCATACAAATTGGTTTTCTGGGGACTTTCAACTGATTGGGAAAGGGTATTTATTCTCCAAAAAACGGCTATTAGAATCCTGGGAAGGGCAAAACGGACTGACAGCTGTGGACCTCTATAAAAAAAATTAAATATTTCAACCATTGCGGCTCTATACATATTTCAATGTCTCGTCTATATCAAAACACAAAGTAACACCCCTAAAGTTAATCACAACCACGAATATCTGACCAGAAATGGCCACAATCTTCTTATGCCACAGCATCGACTGGCAATTACTCATAAAAGCTTCCTTACTGTGGCGATAAGGCTCTTCAACCATCTACCACCATATATGAGGAATATACATATGAATAAATTCAAAAAAAGTATAAAAGGGCTTCTGGTTGATCTCTGCCCTTATGACGTTAGTGAATTTCTCAACTGCAAGTTTTAATACTTTGCTTTTTTAATGTGTTTGTTTTGTACTGTATAATACTTTGCCTTTTTAATGTGTCTGTTTTGTACTGTATTCACTTACCTTGACGATGCTAAATCTATTGTACTGATAATAAGCAAATAAATAAATTGATTGATTGATTGACAGTAAGATGAAGAAAAGAGTGGTACAGGAGGAAGCAAGGAAAGAAGTTTGGGTACTGCGAGAAGCGAACAAGAAAATGATAATATTTGATAGGCCCATAAAGGTGATTTGTTTCACTAAAGATCTAAGACCACCGTGACAGTGTTGCCACATCGAGCAATTCCATTCCAAGTCGGCAGTTCGATACTGCGGCAGCGGAAGGACCGACGAAGAGAAGGCTACCGCAGTCATAGTGGCTTTGAGAGGACCTGTTTTAGGAATGTTACTTGCCATCCCGGATGATCACCAATTCATGTATGGAGACTATGTTATCGCCCTGTCGTTGATAAACTGATGACTGAATGAATGACCAGCTCAAAAAGTGAGATAGAGAGAAATCGCTGCAAACAATAATGTGCGGATACCTGAGGAACACCAATTACTTACATGTCACTTTGAATTTATCCAGTTCGATGAACATATTCTTCTGGTATATGAACAACCATGGCTTATGTCTTTCGTCGTACTTGGGGGCAAGGAATATCCTGCAAGTCCCCACTCGGTTACTTTCGGACTTGTTATCCACCGTGATGGTGTAAGTATATGGGCTGTGATTCAGATGTGTGAATCGGACCTGTATGGCGCCTCTGGGTTGGAACTCCATTCCTGGTGATATATCAACTTCAGATTGTTGAAAAGACGTTTGAAACTCATTCATCGGGCCGCCTTGGGTTTGTACTTGGATATTTCGTACAATGATTCCGGGGAAGTTCAACTGAGGAAAATATTATTGAGTTAATATATAGCTGAAAAAGTATATCTGGGGTTTTTTCACACTCTTTTGTGTTATACCAAAATACATCCAAACACCAAATTGTTTTTCATCAACAGTAAAATATTCAATTCAAATGGAAACCAACATTCAACAACCATTTTCAAATTCGAATGAACGTCTAATATCCTTGGATTCAGGTACAATGTTGGTTTTTTCCAGCAGCAAAAGTAGGTGTGTTGTAATGTCCTTTCAAATTATATCTAGAAGTCAATTCTTTTCATAAAGTAAGGAATAATGTAATCATTCCACTATTAGAGAAATTGAGGCAATTTTTGCCAGTACAAATATTATTTCATAGTTGTTTCCAGAGGGAACACCTTTTAGTTTCAATTTTGTAATAAATTTCGTAATTTTCAAATACCGAAACTTATACTTGTGATTACCGTCTATAATCATAAGCGATTTATTTCTTGCGTAAACGAGTATTCATAACTGAGATCTCGCAAATCGAATATGGGTTTTGATATTTTCTAATTTCAATTGCGTTTGATGAAATATTCATTATCAATCAATGACATCACAATTAAAAAAAGTTCCAAATAAATCACTTTCAGACAGCGATAGTTTACATCAAAGCCCCGGCCAATCATAGCATACTACTGGCCTGAGCTAACGGGTAGAGAGCATACAGCGGCTGTCAAAGCTGCGGATTGTTTTGTTTATAGCAGAAATATTCCCTGACCATCATCCAACTGTAGCCATTTGGGACTTCATTGCGAAATCACAAACCTGGAACTGCAGAAACAACAACCAACGCGGCCGAAACCTGGACCTGCAGAAGCAACAACCAACGAGGCCGAAACCTGGAAACTCTATTAGCCTACTACAACGACATCGAAGTAGCAGCCCCCTTCGCACCCTCCTAACACGGAGCAGCAAACCAGACCCCAGACATCCTTGACAAGCGTGATACGAAACATCCTAGCCAACACTGAGATGGAAGTATTAGACGGAGGCTCTTCAGACCACAACCCTATGCTACTGAGAATAGGAGGAGGTGACGTGAAACCAGAGGAGCCAGCTACCAAAAAGATCATCGACTGGAACCGATTCCAAAGAATCATGGACGACTCCCTAGGAGAAACCCAACGAATGCACACGAAGGCAGACCTCGAACGAGCAACAACGCAGCTGCAACAAACCATCCAAGATGGTATAGAACGCAGTCTCAAGACCACACCAGCAACCAGGTTCAACTACCAACTAACACTAATCCCGGAGATTAGGGAATTAGTTAGGAACAGGCGCCTCCTCAAGAAGAGGTACCAAAGAACGCTGGCCTCCGAAGACAAGAGGAGTATGCACCAGGCAAGCAGGCAACTGCGACTGGAACTTCGGAATCTTCAAACACAACAATGGAGGAACAGAATGACTGAAATGGGTACAGAAGAGAACTCTGTATGAAGAATACAGAAAGTACTTCGACACAACAGAAGGAAACCATGCCCAACACTCCACGGCAAGGGAGGCTTGGTCTACATTGACAACGAGGATGCAGAAGCATTCGCAGACGCTTTTGAACGCCCATGCAGAGACAACCGAGTACCCCTAACTGACGAGATGGAGGACATGGAACTTCGAGCCAGCCATACTGTCAGGAGGATAAGGCGGATCAATGACACCGAGCACATCCTTGAACCAATTTCGCCTGAAGAAGTCAAGGACATTATCCAAAACTTTGCCACACGCAAGACACCTGGACCAGACCAGATTTGGAATAGAGCCCTAAAGGCTCTACCGAGAAGAGGAATTTTGCTGCACTGACCAGCATCATCAATGATGATCAGGCTCAGACACTTTCCACGGCCCTGGAAAAAAGCCACGGTCATCACAATCCCGAAACCCAACAAAAACCCTGTGATCCCGCAAAACTACCGACTCACACCCTTGATGAGGAAAGTGGCAGAGCGAGTCATCCAGAAGAGACTGGAATCACTGACGGAAGATCTGAACGTCCTACCAGACGAGCAGATTGGATTTCGACACGGACACTCTACGAAAATGCAGATCCTAAAGATAGTAGACTTTGTAGTAGCAGGTTTCAACCTAGGCAGAGGACACTACACAGGAGCCTTATTCCTTGACGTATCCAACAAGGCCTTCGACAGAATCTGGCACGACGGATTAATCTAAAAAATGGCAGACTTTAGATACCCCACAGTCATAGTGAAGCTTGCGAGGACGGCGATGTCAATGTGAAGTTGGCATCGTCCTCTTCGCAAGAAGAAGCCTAGAAGCAGGAGTACCGCAAGGCGCAGTTTTATCTCCACATCTGTTTTCCATTAATATCAGTTTATCGAGTATCGATAGAGAGTTGACGTGCTACAAAGTCGCTCCCCAAGTATATCATACGTGCCGCTCCGTAATTCAAACTAAAAAAGTTTATTCATACTAGTTCGTGAAAAGTGATTGAAGTGTCTACCTAATGAATGGAAAAGTAATTACTTTACTAAAATCTCAGTAGAAACAAAAACCCACAAAAACACGAATTCGCTATCTGAAACAGATACAGAGAACCATCCCAAAGCTGACTGTGTATTTACAATGCCAGAACTGGATAAAACGAGCAAGCAAATTTATGATGAAATTTTAAAAACTAGGAACGAAATAAAAAACTTTATTGAAGCAAGTGAGGCTCGGCTTCTACTAAAAATCGAGGAAGTTAAGAATACAGTAACTGAGTTAGAAAAGGAAAACACAAACCTAAAAGAAGAAATTGAATACCTGAAAAGGGACCAGAACAAAAAGAACATAATAATATTTGGTTTAAAAAAAAGGAGAGAAGAAATAACACCCAAAAACTAAGCAAGGAACTTAATGAACTATTGGACGTGGAACTAAATGAAAATGATTTCAACGACTGCTACCCACTTGGAAAAGCCGAAAATTGCCCAATAAAAATTGAGTTTTTGTCTAACCTCAAAAAAGGTCCTGCAGAACTGCAAAAAACTAAAAGGGAAAAATATTTCCATTGCCCATGACTTGACTCATAAACAGAGAAGCGATCATAAAATTCTACGAAAACACTTATTTCTTGCCAAGGGAGAAAATTATGAGGACTGTTATATACGATGTAATAAATTATTTGTAAATGGCACGATATATGGGGTGAATGATTTGTTGGAAAGGGAATACCAGGAAGACCCAAATCTTGATAAACCTAATAGTGCTCCTGCGACCCCAACTTTAAATACACATCCTGCACCAAGGGAGAACCCGTCACCCACAAAACCGAAACAACGAAGTGCCATGAGAAGATTATTAAACAATGAAAACCCGTTGAAATCAACACCAGTCTCACAAAAGGAAACACACAAACCGAGAACACGCTCTGTCAAGTAAGTAGATGAGGACAACCAAGAACACCACTAGCACTTATAGTATTTGAAAACAGTGTTATAATATTATAATGGACCAATATATTCGTAATTTTGAAATTGAAACAATAGAAACCTTCAACCTTCGGGATAGTAACGAACTTAATAACATTTTAAGTGTGAATGAACTTCTTTCAACATTTTCTAACATACACAATAATATTCGGAGTATCAGCAAAAACTTTGATGAATTCAAACTATTCTTAGATAGTGTAAACACAGATATTGATTGTATTGTGTTGACGGAAACGTGGTTTATACATTACCCGCAGGTATATAACATCGAAGGATATAACTTAGTATACAATGAAGGGAAACTAAATCAAAATGATGGTGTTATTCCATATATTAAATCTAACCTGTACCTATCAAATACTACAAATTAGTGATATTAAAACTATCTAACTCACAGTTAAATTAAGCAATAATAATAATTTAGCCATAACCGCTGCGTATAGATCACCATCTACAGATCCCAAACAGTTCAATAAGAGCTTACAAGAATACTTACAAAACTGTAGTAGCAATAACGCCACTTATTCTATTTTTATCCGAGATATAAACATCGATATCTTAAAAAATGATGAACACTGCAATGAGAACCTAAGCACACTGAATGAGTTCGGATACATCTCAGTAATTAATAGTGAGACAAGAGTACATAAAAATAATGGCACTTGCATTGATCATATATTTCTAAAATCATAAATAAATATTAGGGACCAGATATTACCTTTAATAATACAAAGTAGCATAACAGATCACTACACAACCGCCCTCCAAATGATACTTAGCCAGAATGAAAATGTAACAAGTAATACAAATAAATACAAAAAACACATCGATCTCAAAAAACGAAAAAACAACTTAGGGCATACCTGCTGGGATCCTGTATATTCCGCACGTGACCCTAACGCTGGAACAGACGAATTTATCGATATTCTCACTGGTGCTATAAACGAGTCTACCTCTCTAAGAAGAGTAAAGAGGAAAGATACTAAAATTGCACCATGGATAACAAATGCTCTTGTTAAATCCGCGGACACAAAAATAGACTGTTTAGAAATCTACAGAATGATCCTAATAACCTAGAACTAAAAACCTATTATAAAAACTACAAAAACAAATTCACCAACTTGATAAAAAAAGTTAAATTGGAATATTATCAAAAACAAATAATAAAAAACACCTCAGATACAACAACATTATGGATAATAGTGCAAGAAATAAGTAGTACCAAGAGGAAGACACGTAACATGAAAGAAATAAGAAACGACTCAGGTGATTCTATAACTGACAAAAAGAAAATAGCTGACGAGTTTAACAATGTATACACTCAAATAGGAAAAAAATGGCAAACAATATAAAAAAGATCCCAATTATTTCCCGAAGAGAACTATTTCTCCCAACTCTTTCGTACTTCTTCCAACTGACAAGGAAATCGAGAATATTATTGGTGAACTAAAAACTAAAAAATCTGTTGGTATAGACGAAATCAAAGCGGAAACTATTAAAACAATCTGTACATATATTCTGGAACCTCTAACATATATAATTAACTTGTGCATGGAAAGAGGTATCTGGCCACGAGCGTTTAGAGAAGCTGTGGTGGTACCAATTTTCAAAAAAAGAGATGAAACATTGATAACTAACTATAGACCAATTTTGCTAATAACACATCTAACGAAAGTTTTTGAAAAAGTTCTACGTATATTTCCAAATATAACCTGATATCAAATAAACAATATGGCTTCAGAGAGAATCTCTCCACCCAAGATGCACTATTGGCACTCACCTCTGAGATTTCTACTGCTCTGGATAAAAATATGCCATGTCTATGCTTATTTATTGATCTATCGAAAGCGTTTGATACAGTAAATCATGACCTACTCCTAGAGACATTAGAAGATATGGGTATCAGAAATAATTGTCTGAAACTATTCGAAAATTATTTGACCGACAGATATCAGTCTGTGAGAGTGGAAGAAGCACTCAGTGATAGGAGAAAAATTGAGTATGGTGTACCTCAAGGAACCGTTTTGGGTCCCATTCTATTCAATATATATGTTAATGGCATATTCTCCATTGAGAGCAATGGAAAAATTTTAGGTTTTGCTGACGACATAGTAATTTTTCATGAGGCAAGTTCTTGGCAAGAACTAAAAGTTATGGTGGAAACGGATTTCCCTTCAATCAAAAACTGGCTGGAACACAAGCTATCAACTGTTAATTTGGAAAAAACATATTACTCACCCTCCAGCTGCAATCGGTCGAATTCACCATCATTTTAGAGCCTCACGTTTGACATAAGGGGACAACAACAAACTATCTTACCAGAAACTAAAATTAGGTATTTGGGAATAATAATAGATACTCATCTAAAATGGGATGCTCATATTAATTATGTATGCAAAAAGCTAAGAATGATCATTTATAAATTCAAATACCTTAAAGATTTATTAAATTTTCAACAACTCAAAGTATTATACCACGCATTAGTCGAAAGTCATCTACGATATGGATATGGATATGGGGAGGAGCCTTGAAGACCCATATTCATCCCCTAGAACTTCTACAAAAAAGATTCATCGAACTGATTATGTCTGAATAAGCTAAATATCCATCTGATGCACTATTTTCCGCAGCTCAAGTATTTGATATTCGCCAAATTTTTTATCAGATACCATGAAAATAAACATGACTTCAACCTACCGAGTCATCCTCACCATACAAGGCAAAAAAACCAGCACATAGTTCCGAACAGACAGAAATCTATCGGCCAACGGTCCTATAACTATATGTCTCCAAAATTGTATAACACTGTCCCAACCCATATACAAAAAAACAACTATCTGGTATCATATAAGAAAGAATTGAAGTCATTTATATACAGTCAACAACGAAACAAAATTGCTGATTTGGTGGAAATGAAAAATGTTTGAAAATGTGTATGTATGTGTGTATGTTAATCTGAATTGTCTAGTTTTGAGATGATATTTTATAAATTATACACTGAGCTTTTAATATTTTAATATTTTTGTATTCATCTTTCCCGAATAAACTGTGATAGATTTATATTGTACTGTGTAAGTGAATTTAAAAAAAATAATTTCCTCGTTAGTCTGAATGTATTTATTCTGTTTATACTTTTTTATTTATATTGATTTTTCCATGTTATGTAACTCAGTTATATTGAATTGAGTTCACCGTACTCTCAAATGTATTGTTCCTACGACCTACACGTTCATAAATTCTATTAAATTCCTTTGTATTTTCTGCGAAACAAGTGCTACAGCACTTATCGCTAACCAACTTTATTCACATCTATCTATAGATTTTATCGTAAACCCATTCTCTCTGAATAAAGTTATTATTACTATTATTATTAATACAGCGGACATTTCAAAGCTAGACAACAACTTCAACAAACTGGCACTTACGCTGACGACACAGCACTAGTGGCCAGGTCAGCAAATGTAGCCCAGGTTACCGTACCTGCAAGAACAAGCAGACAGACTGGAAGGCTGGTTCAATCTATGGAAAATCGAGATCAGGACATGTCATCATGAACGACCAACGCATCCCTTGGGCAGACGTAGTCAAGTATCTAGGAGTCACCCTAGACAAGAGATTAACATTAAGGCAACACGTGACACAGAGACTAGGACTATCGAAGGCAGCAAGAGAAACCTCAAGCCACCCATTGGACGTAGGAGCATGGACCTCCAGTTGAAGCTGCTCCTCATTAGGACCATCCTTTTTTCCATCATCCTGTACTCATTTTCCGCATGGGGACAATGCGCAAAAACTCACAGGACCAAAATCCAGCAATTTTTGAACGCCACCTTGAGAATGGCAGTAAACGCACCTAGATACGTCCCGAATAGATCAATCTACAGGGACCTGAATCTCAATCCAAACTTAATAGATGACCATCTTAGGAATCACGCTGACGCAACATTCCAGAAGAGAACACCCACAGAAACCCAGGATCCAGAACATAACAAAACCGGAAAACACGACCGTCCCCGAGAACCAGCGACCACGGCCAAACTCCGCCGCATCAGGTGAGTAACGAACTCAATCCAAAACACGCTAGATAGAACAACCACCACATACTACCCTTAAGGCCGGTCCAGACACAACGTCTTATCGAATGATAAAATGATCATTTTATCGTTCGATAAAACGTACAGATATCAGCGCGTCCACACGATTCCATTTTGTCGGTCAGTTTTATCGAACAATAAAATGATCATGCAAGTCGTTCGACGAAACGTACACAGTGGTCCACAGTTCCACACGATTCCATTTTGTCAGTCAAATGTCAGTTTCGCGACGTGTTTGTCATGGACGAAGCATTACTTTGGTCACTCTATGGTGTTTGCATTGCAATTCAAAGTACCAAACGAAAAAATCGAAGAAGATGGTCGAGGCAATGGTTGTTAAAAAGAAATGAATTTTCTCATGTCACATTATTACGTGAACTTCAGAACGAATCAGAGGATTGGCGTAATTACCTGAGGATGGACACTGAAACATACACCTATTTGTTGAATTTGGTTACTCCCTACATTCAGAAGCAAAACACCTGCATGAGAAACGCTATTTCAGTTCATGAGAGACTTAGCGCTACGCTAAGGTTTCTTGCGACAGGAAGAAGCTACAAAGATTTGGAGTTCACGACCTTCATGTCCAAACAATCACTGAGTGAAATAATACCGGAGACTTGCGTCGCCATCTACAAGGTGTTGAAAAACAAATGTTTGAAGGTAAGTATTAGAAAATAATTTTATTGGAAATAAACAAAGTCTGGCATTGTACATACAGAAAAATGAAACTATGAAACTATGAAAACTATGAAACTTAATACGAGTTCTTTAAAAATAAAAACTGCATAATGTAAGTCAAAACATGGCATATCCTAATTGGGGTTGAAGTTTGAAAGATACTCATGAACATTTGAAGGAGTAGATTCTGGGTCATCGTTGGGTAATAGGATCTTACGGGCGGCTGATAGCTGCTGTGAAAGATATTGCTGCTGGTCTATTTCAAGTAAGGAATACTTGTCTTCTTTGCTCAGCTGCTGTGAAACTTGCCTAGTTGGTGAAATATTGGAAATAGATGATGTTGCTGGCAAGGACATGCTGTTTGAATACTGTTGACTAGTGGAAGGAATAACATGGGTGGTAGCATGGTCCGCTGTGGTTGTTTGATTGGGTATTTGTAGCTGTGGTGCATATGGTTGTTGGCTCATTCCCGGTAGTAAATAATACCCTTGTTCACATCCCTGCCTTGGAATTTGTCCTCTTAGTCCGAAATCGGGAATATATTGTGTTCTACTATGTTGGGAGATGTATTGCTGTGTGGGTACTGGTTGAAGCTGGTTAGGATTTTGTTGGCATTCACCGGCCACAATTTTGGAATGTCTATCCAACGATAATAGATCCGCCTCATATAAAACATCAGAAATAAGTTTCATAGCAAACTTGACTTGATCAGGATGGACTGCTCGAAGCCTATCGGCGACATGTTTTCCGTATCGGTCATGTGAATCTTCCTGGAATGAGTCTAATCGTTTACTAATTTTAGTCATAACTTCGGCCGTTTCATTGTTATTTGAGGACACTTTCTTCTTGCGATTCAAAGTTCCCAAATGGGTAGTACGACTGGAAGTCGTATCACTAGTCGGAGTGGATGCTGATGGACCGGGAGATGGTGTCGCCGGAAAATTCTGATCTTCTGAGTTATACTGAAACAATGAAATGTTGAAAGATTAGAGAAGATTAATAACACAACATTGAAGATCCTTTTATATTATGTTGCATAAAAAACAAAACACAAACTTGTTACCAAGGCAAATTTAAACTTTTATTTTTTGTTATCACTCAAACTATACCGTTGGGGTGACAAAATGAATGTTTCTTTTATTGGTTTGATGTGGACATGCCGTTAGATGCTCAAATTAAGAATTAGTATTCATAAATTGTTTTTTGTTTCAGTTTCCAGAAAGCGAACAGGAATGGTTAGCAATAGCAGCCGATTTTGAGAGAAAATGGCAATATCCGCACTGTTTGGGTAGTGTGGATGGGAAACATATCAGAATAATTCCACCGAAAGGAGGGGGTTCGTATTATTTCAATTACAAAAAAACGCACAGCATAGTTCTTATGGCCGTAGCTAATGCTAACTGTGAGTTCATCTATTGTGACGTTGGCACAAACGGCAGAATCTCCGATGGGGGTGTACTTAGTCATACTACATTTTATGAAAAACTTGTCAATAACGATCTACAAATTCCAAAACCAGCAGGTATGCCCAATTCCAACGAAATAGTTGAATATACGTTTGTTGGTGATGAAGCCTTTGCCATGCGTCCCGATCTTATCAAGCCATATAGTAGTGAAGCACTGAACAGAGAACGCAGAATATTTAATTATCGCCTATCCAGAGCCCGACGTACCATTGAAAATACTTTCGGCATTTCAGCGTCACGATTTCGCATTTTCCACACTGCTATCAATTTAAAGATGGAAACTATTGATAAGGTCGTTTTGACATGTTGTGTATTACATAATTTTCTCCGTCAGAAATCTCCACAACATTACACACCCCCAGACAGTATGGACAGGGACAATACTGTGGACTGTTCTCTTGCATTAGGAGACAGGTGTGACCCACATTTGATGCATAACCTTCAAAGAAGAAGGAGAGGCCAAATTTTCAATGATGCAAAAATAGTTAGAGACAAGTTCTGTCACTATTTCAATAATGAGGGCTCAGTCCCTTGGCAAGATAAAGTAGTTTTTCCGTAAATCACACTTCATCATATTAGACACAAACTGTTGGATACAATTCACGAAAAAGAAACTACCCAAGTAAAATTGACGTAGTTGAGGTGTTTTGGTAGTTTTTTTCTTGAATTGTATTCACACCAAAGATTTCAAATATTCGTTGTTCGAAATGTTGGATAATAAATTATATCACAAACCTGTAGACTTAACCTTCTTTGATAAATACCTTCTCAAACGTCACTTACCTCCTTTTCACTTTCCTCATATGTCTCATCATCGATGGTGTTTGTAGATTTTCTAATTTGATCTTGATCACTTAAAAATTCAAGCAGAGAAAAGTACCATAATGACGGCTTATAAATATCGTCTTCACCAGCCCCACTTTTGGTAGATTGAATTATTTTGGCCCGTTCTTTTTTGTAAACGGTACGTAATGAGTTAATTTTTTTTTGTACTGTCCCCTTATTTGCCGCTTCATCAATTTCCCTGTATTTTTCAATCAGGATTTCATATGCCTGTGACTTCTTATTGCGGTCACTATACTCTGCACTTTTGACTTGCCACAAGCACGGGAAAGTCTTGTAGAGTTCAATAAACTCTCTTAAAAATTGTCTAGTGCACTGCCGAAGATCTGACATAATACTTTGCAACAATTCAACTCAACTGGCACAAATGTCAACGGTCACCAAACAACAGAATTTAGGTACTGCGACTCCCTATACATATCGTTCCGACAAAACGAACGCTCGTCCACATGCTCCAACTTGTCGAATCAATTTCAGATTTTCGACTTATCGTTCAACCTGATTTCGATCATGCAAGACGTACGTTTTGTGGTCCACACGCTCCGTTTTATTGATACGACTTGTCGAATTCGACAAGTCGTTCGATAAGACGTTGTGTCTGGACCGGCCTTTACACACCTATCAGGTACATCACCACCATACACACACACACAGCACCACGTCAGAAAACACGACAATCTTGCAGACGTGCCAATTTGCAACGCTCCAAAGGGAGCGGGGGAGGATGGAGGATGACAAGTGAATAGTAACTCTCGTTCACACAAACGCGTGAAGGGGATATATTGTCCATAGGCACTCAACCTTCAGGGGGGCATGGTGCGTGTGTTCTTACTTTTCGAAGGCTGTGGGAGGGAAGCGTAAATTCTTACTTGCATTTTTTTTACGGAATTGAACGGATTTAACCGTTTTGCGCTCAATCTTTCCTTCATCATACTTGAGTGTAATCAGATTGACAACTTGTTTTATTTTTCCTTTCCTCAAACAAATGTACTTTTTTTTCTTCCCTCCATATAAAACATGTTGCAATCACTATTCAGATATGTGTGTATATTTTTAACTGAGAATAAAAAAAAATTATATTAAATGATAAAATAAATAAATTAATATTCCGGAACAGAATTTGTAAAGCTGGGCTGTCTCACCTGACTATCTGGATAGCCTGGTAAACTCGATTTGAATTCCTGGAAAATGTCATCTATGAACGCGTGCCAGCGGTAAAACCATGGGTCTCTCATAGCGGTGGAGGGTTCTCCAATAACCCCAGAAGATTCCTAGGAAACGTTGCTCATAAAAAACTCAAACACATCTAATGAGCTTAGAATTTTCCCAAAATAGTAACGGTTGAAGTATTTGACTCACCAAATATTTGTCCTCTGGATCTTGAATGAAGGCAACGATGTTGTGCCCCATATTGTGCAAATTTCCATAGAAAGTTTTATCGACTGATAGATCCGAGGATTCCACAATATTCCCCAAAATATCAATACCTTCATTTTCTGTCAGTGGAATAGTTGTTCCATCGTCCTAAAAAAAAGAACACCATTGAGATTCCCAACCTACATAATTCCTCCATTCAATTATATTTTTATTGTTCCCGATGGAGAAGTAGCACCAATCGTAATTTTCTTCAGTGCTTCTACTTTCCAGCGTCCATGTTCACATACCCCTATCACACTTCCCCGATGAATCGCATCATAAATCCTGTTCCTCCAATTCTTCATATCCTCGATATTGAGCACGAGTTGTTCGTCTTCCCTATTCAAATTTTGCATGCGTTGGTTGGCCACCCTGGCCGACCACCAGCGTCCCGCAACCAAGCAGTCCAGCTTGGGAAAATAAGCTTCTTTGATTGGCTCTTCGTAACTGGTGAATCTCTCCACGCGTTTCATGCGGTTAGAGAGGCGTTCGAAATTGTATCTGGAGAGGAAAACACATTTTCTAGTGGGACTAACCTATTCATCTTATGTATATACAGATCATATAGTGCAAACGGTATCATATTCTAAGAAAAATTAGAGCTGATTCTGACTAAATTACCACCCGAGGCAATCGTCATTATGGCGGGTGACTTCAATATTAACTTTGATGAACATTCACTTTCATCACAACAATTAAAAGACTCACTCACATCTTTCAACTTTTTCATGCACTCTAACGGTTCGACCAGGATTACACAAGGCTCTGAAAGTGAAATTGACTACGTTTGCACGAATTTGCAGAAACAAAATGTTACAAGCTCTGTTATACCAGTGAATATTTCGCATCATGAGGCTGTCTACTGTGATGTTAAACTCAATTATAGCACTACCGCAGAAAAATTTAAATATGAAAGGTTATTATAAAACAAATTATTTTAATATATGTTTAAATATGGACTGGAATTATGTATCATACTCCGATGATCCCTTTCTTTCTTATCACAATTGCCTTATAAATTGTTTCGAATTATCTTTTCCTGAGCAGAAAATAAAAAATAGAAACACAAAGGCTTGGCTAACTACAGGAATTCGTACATCACCAATAGTGCGTACTTTCATCAATACTACAATAAATTCAGAAGCATTTACAGAAAAGTAGTAAAAGCAGCCGAAAACTGTTTCTACCATAACAGAATCTGCAAAAGTGAGGATACTATCAAAAAGACATGGCGCATAGTAAATGAGTTTCGCGACAAAACTCCTAATCTGGAAAAGAACATCACGTTGGATGGCAATACTTTGAATGAATTATATTGCTCCATAGCTGACAAACTGTCGAAAAATTTAGATAAAGCACCAGATCCATTATCGTTTATGAATACCATAAATATTGCTGAAACATTTGTTTTATATGAGACTAATTTAATACAGCCAATGGATACAATAAAACATGTCAAAAATAAAACTTCTTGTGGCATCGATAACATTTCGATAAGAATTTTTGAGAACATGCCAATTCCTGCTCTGGAGTTTCTAGTCCAACTTATTAATGACTCCTTTGCCAAAGGAACCTACCCACGATTCCTGAGAACAAATGTTGTGATCCCTCTTCACAAGGGGTGTGACACCACAGATCCATCAAACTTTCGACACATCTCGCTCATTCCAACCCTGGGTGAAATCATAACTTCTCTATTTTCAAAATTAGGTTGATGAATTTTATATCAGACCACAAAATCTTTAATCCCCAGCAATTTGGCTTTCAGTCCAGAAAGAGTTCAGGGGATGCCCTTTTCCATCTGCTGAAAAAACTTTACTCTGAGTTGAATTCGAAGAAGGTGTGTGCAGCAATTTTCTGTGATTTGTCGAAAGATTTCGATTATGTGAACCATGAAATACTGCTGCGCAAACTCCAGCACTATGGTATCAGAAATCAAAGTCTCAACTGGGTCGAATCATATCTCAGTCAACGAACCCAAGTTGTCAGAACTGACACACTATCAGATATTGGCTCTGTCAGACACAATGTGCCTCAAGGCTCGGTACTAGGGCCAGTACTGTTTTTGTCATATTTCTACGACCTGGTTTATATAGAATCTAATGGAATGTACACAATTTTTGCGGATGATACAACCATCCTGTGGCTTGCCATTATTGAAACAAATCTTCACAACAAAATAGCTCAAGATATTGTCAGTGGTAGAGAGTGGTGCAACTCCAATCTGCTATCCCTCAATATTCTACCCAATCTTGAGTTATAACATAATAATATGGGGCCAATCTACTAATATTGACAGAGTTTTTGTACTACAAAAAAGGATCATAAGAATCATATATAATTTGCAATACATAGAATCTTGTAGAGAGATTCTCAAAAAACAGAGAATACTTACTGTGACCGGAATATATATTTCAAAAATTTCCTGCTTCATTCATAAAAATGAAAATAAATTGACGCCTAATGAAGATGTGCATAGGTATCAGACCAGGAAAGCACAAGAAATCCACATTTAAAACTTTAGTACAAATACATTCAAAAAGTCACCTTACTGTGCCGGAAGCTTGATTTATAATAAACTGCCGCTAGAAATCAGATCTGCTGAAACTTTCAATATTTTCAAGAAGAAAATACAAATATTTTTAGTCGAAAAAAGTTTTTATAACCTGAAGGAATTTTTTGATGCATAGCAATCGTCTCAGAAAGTAAATTGTGTAGTGCCTAATACTATATGTTAAAGATGTCTGTCTGCTTGTATGTCTGTTGATCAAGGAAAAATGTATTATGTCTATTTTAATATTAGATTTTATGTGATAGTTTATACATTTTTTTGTTTTAATGGCAAAACCTTGTGTTACCTGTAACACTTTAATGGCAAATAAATATCTATCTATCTATAGATAAAACCAACCTCACATCATTTAATTGCAACTTATAAGACATTCCGATGGGGAATAATGCTATATCAAATAAAAATTCCAATAAATTTCTTGGAATCAATTTGGACAGCAAACTCAATTTCAATAACCATATTAAATTACTGAGCGAAAAACTAGCTTCGGGATGTTATGCTGTACGAATGGTGTCGAATGAATTAGGTATTGTAACCCCAAAAATTGTGTACCACGCTGTAGTTGAATCGCATCTAAGGTTTGGCATATCATTCTGGGGCACCTGCAACCAACAGCACTTCAACACAGTATTCATTCTTCAAAAGCGCGCCATTAGATATATGTGCAAAGTTAGGCCTAGAGTGTCTTGTAAACCCTTGTTCAAGGAACAGAAATTACTTACACTCTCTTCTTTATTCATAGTAGAAACTGTGTGCCTGGTACATGAGAACAAATCATCTTACGATGTTGTTGTTGGATCCACCCGCCAAAATGACAAGTTGAGACTGCCCATTCCATGATCAAATTTGATAAAAAAATCGCCGATCTAGAATGTAGCTGAAATATTCAATCATCTTCCGATAAGTTTCAAAGATATCCAATCACATGATCAGTTCAGAAAGTCTGTAAAACAAGTTCTCATTGACCAGGTATTTCATAGTATTCAAGAGTACTTTGATAAAGATATCGATGGCAAACGGTTATGAAATCATTTCTTGCTTTAACCATTGTATATATTTACTGCTAATAGTACCTACGAATTGCAAAACAGTGTAACGGCTATGGGTTCCAATTATTTTATTTTTTTATATACTTTATTTATTTACTCTTTTAATTTTCTGTAAACGCCCGACTATTCATTCATCTAGGATGTTTATATATGTATATGTGTATTGTGTATATATTTATATTGATTAGTATTTTTAACTTTCTTTTTTAAAATAGATATTCCTGAATGTAAGAAAAAATTAATGACATATTTTACTTTGGCTTTTATTTTAGGCAATTTTATAGTGACTGACTCTTTCGTGATTGTTTATATACTCATTTATTATTGCTTTGTCCACGAGATATTCATCTTTTGACAATAAAGTATATTTTGATTTGACTTGACAGGCGTTTCAGATAAACAATGAATGATAATTTGTGGAAAAATAACGATTAAAAATTAAGTATCCTCAATATTGAACGAATACCTTTTTTTATTAGTTTTCCAAGTTACAAAATTGAACTTCCTAAAAAGGTGCAAGTGGCCAAATTATATTCTAGAGAATAAAGTTGATTTTATAAAGTTGAAATTTGGACAGTTAAAAATTATTCACTCAACTTATTCTTCACCAATTTCTGTAGATAAACTCACACTGTACAAGAAACATTCTCCAAAGCAAACACCTTTACATATAAGTTTAATCCCTGGTTCAAATTGTCTTTGCTCAAAATTAAAGGAATTGTTAACTTTTCTCTTTATCTTTATTTCATAAAGAAAACTGACTTATCTCGCCAAAAATTACAATTCACACTGACTTAAGTTCATAAAACAAAAATAATAAACATGTCATTTCAATTATTTCAATTGTCCCTTGATGGGACTGGAACACAAATAATAAATAGATTTCATCAATTGTATGCCTGAAAAAAAATCATTTTTCACCGTCAAATACAGTAATTATTATGGTGTTATGACTGAACGTCAGTGACTATTGTGAACGGGTACCAAATAAATGTCAGTAACATATATTGCTTTTCATGTTCTAATATTCGATTGAATGCATTCCAATCTCACATGTTTCCGTTGACATAGCTCCGTTCACAAAGTCTCGTAAAGGATATTCCTTGGCATCCCAATAAATAATAACTGGTTCAATCTAATAGTAGATTATCTATATTTCCAAGACCACCTTGGCTCTGGGGAGCCTCTGATTCTCTTCTCTCCTATAGGACAGTCAATTCCGCCCTCTATTTTCTTCATCTATAGCTTCTAGAGGTAGCTTTTCTAGTGGTTTCATGATAATAAAATAATGATTTCATATGTTTAAAAGATCGAATAAACCTGAATTAAAGATCTAATCGAAAAACCTGGCAGAACCATAGCATCAACAAAAAAATATCTTTGTAAAACTTGTTTGACGAAGCTTCTTTTATATTCAATTATATTCGTTTCAAAGTTCACCTAAATATAATTTGCTGTTTGTTCCCCTTCTTTGTATTGAAATGGTATAGGAAAATTATTTATTACCACTCACGAGTTCATTCAGTGAAGCTAGAAATGGACGTAATCCAACAAATATCAATACTTCACTTTATTTTTTTTTATAATTTCCTGTTAATATTTAGCTGTTTTCCAAAAACTAATCCACAGAACTAGTCCAATACATATATTTGCTGAAAGCGTTTATTCTTAAGTGTCACTTCTGTTTTCCTATTCTGTAACATGGTTAAATCAAACAGAATATGCGTCTGTTCTGTTTTCTCATTCTGTAATGGACAGATGCCATTTATAAATTATAAACAAAGTTTGTTTTGTATTCTTTTCGTCAGACAGTTATTAATGTGCCCAAATATCAAAATATATTCAAATAATATCCTGAGGTGGAGAATCAGAGAGGCCGTCGATCTGTGAAAATAAAGGGATTCTTTATGTCATAACCTCACCCGTGTACATCTTATCAGATTTAAATGAAATATATTGCTGTTATGTAGTCTGTTGCTGTTATTTCTCATAAGTGTGCACAGAGTACTGAAATGAACGTTTTGAGAAAAGCAAACGTTGCATTATTTTTGAACCACTCAAATGGCCGAAATTTCAAACAGAAAACCAATCAGATCAGTTTTATAGAGATAAATATATCCTCGCTCTCTTATACTGCACTAGTGCACGATTATCGGATAATTGCACATTACAGGGTGTCCCAAAAGTATGAACTTACTATTATTATTGGGGGTTTTTGGGGTAACAATTTCAATGTGTTGATCAATCTCTTCTAGCGTTGCTACTCGACATATTTCAAGAAATTTTAAAAAAGACGCGAGCGTTCAAATTGGTTTGTGTTTGTGTTTGTATCGCTGTATCTATTTCTCATGGAGACGTCCAGGATAAGATGCCTAAAAACCCTGGTGTATTCACTGATTCGATTTTGTTCAGAATTTTTGGAGGACAACATATGAATGGCGTTAAATTCTGCTTAGAACTTCATTAGTAGATGGCGCGGTTGAGGAATGTTTGTGTCACGCTAAATGTCAAACCTCAAACCTACGTAATGTTATTTTTCTGTCAACATTACATTATTGCTTATTGCATATTTTTATGCAAAAAATTGTGAATTGATCGTTTACAAAGATAAAAGTTCTACGAACAAGATCCTGCTCAGAATAGTTGGCGCGAAAATGAAATGAAATCCTTGAAATTTACATCTGTCTATCAAAAATCAGATTTTTCTTGCAAAGAAACTAGAGAAATATTTTATATTATTTCTGTGAAATGTGGGGTTTCTATAAAATAGGGGATATTTTCCAATCAAGCCGATGAAAATTTAGGAATGGGATATTTGGCATGCAAATTCTACAAGAAAGTCCGCGATAGTGAATATCTAAGTTTTGTGGATATGTATTCAATGAACTAATTTTGAAATATATTTCAATATATTTCACACAAAAAATATAAATAAGTATAAATAAGAAAAAGTTTTTGAAGACAGCTTTCATTGAATTGCACTGAAAAAGAAAAAATAATTTCTTAAATTGCACTGAGAATATAATTTTTTTCAGAGGTGTCACGTTATTCTGTGAGTGACAGTTTCAAAAACTTGTCGCTCAAGAATTCATATTTGTATTCAAACTAAAAACATTGCGTGGCAAGCTTTTGAATCTGTTACTTTCAAAATAGCGTGACACCTCTGAAGAAATATTTTTTTTCTTTTTAGTGCAATTTAATAAAATATTGTCTTTCAAAAGCTTTTTATTTATTTAAATTTTTTTCAGTCATTCATGAAATCCACTTTTAAGTCATCAATGAAATCAAAATCGCCGCCATTTTGAAGCCGCCATTTTGAGTTATTCAATTTTGACAAATCAATCATGATCTCTGACCACAAAAACTCTACATACCAATTTTGAATTGATTTTTCTATCACGAAGAATTGTCCGAAAATAACCCATTTCTGTCTCCGATGGAGTATATGGGTATCAATAAAATCCGAACGTTAAAAGTATGTAGCCGACAAATGAGTCCGGAGACATATGCTCATATTGATGACAATATCTGGGACTCAAACCGTACATTATATCAAAAATTAATGAAAATTAACCGATTTTTTCTCGAAATTGAAAAAAAAACGCACTTTTCTAAGAAACTTGGTTTGTATCTTTTTACTCACCCTGTATACATGAAATGACTATGCGACGTTCTCAATATTGAAAATGTTTGATATATATATAAATATATATATATATATATATATATATATATATATATATATATATAACTAGTTAATAATATATATACAAGAACCCAAGGTTAGAACCAGATCTATAACCAAAATGAACTAACCCCATCAGTCACATTTTCTATTGTCAATGTGCTAGTACTAGTATAGTCATATTTTATTGATAATGTACCACACAATCTAGTGTTTTTTTTTATGTAAACTTCTGACTTATATAAGCTGTGATGGACCCGTATATAAGAGACTTTGAGATAAAATCAATTGAAACATTTTCACTGGGCAATATTCAAGAGTGTAAACAGGTTCTCCAAGTTAATAGCTCTTAACAATAATTTTAAAGTAATACATAACAACATAAGAAGTATACACAAAAATCTGGACGAGTTCAAAATTCTCCTACATGAATTGGGCTCGGATGTTGATTGCATAGTACTAACGGAAACATGGATTATCGAGAAAAGCGAATTGTACAGTTGGATGGTTATGAAATGATATATAATAACAGCAAATACAATCAGAACGATGGGACGGTAATATATATCAAAACAGGGTTACACTACAGACATTCCAACACACTCTTGAACAACTCTACGGCGACTAGAGTAGAAATTAATCTAGGCAATGGAGAACATGTGATACTCACAACTATATACAGATCCCCATCAACAGACATACAAGTTTTCAACACTTACCTACAAAATTACCTAGAAACTAATAATAACAATACCGAAAACTATCATATATTTCTTGGAGATCTTAATATAAATCTACTAGAAAAAAGTGACAATACTAACGAATATCTCAACACACTGAACGAATTCGGATACATTTCAACCATAAATTCACCAACTCGGATACACAAGAACCATAAATCTTGTTTAGATCACATCTTCATCAAAACAAAAAATGACACCGTAGATAGAATACTACCATTAGTAATAGAAACAAACATCACAGACCACTACACAACTGCATTGCAAATAATCATTGACAGACCAAGAGGGAACCCAAGAAATCAAACATATAAAAAAGGAAAAAAACCTGGAATCAGGTATATTCAGCCAGACCCCAACACCGCAACTGAACAACTTGTTGATAGACTTGCGAAAACTATCCAACAATGTACGGTAGTGAAAAAAGTCCGCCGGAAATACTCAAAAATCACGCCATGGATAACCAATGCTCTTCTCAAATCAATAGACACTAAAAATAAAATGGCCAGGAATCTCAAACGAAATCTCACTAACTATGTTCTCAAGGAACAATATAAAGCTCACAGGAACAAATTAACCACCTTGATAGAGAAAACCAAGTATAACTATTATAAAACACAAATTGATGCAAATAATACAGACAAAAAAAAGCTATGGGAAATAGTCAACAAACTGAGTAAAAATAAACGCGGGAATCATGAAATCAAAACAATAAAAAATCTAGCAGGTGATCTTCTAACTGAAAAAAAAGTAATAGCTGACGAGTTCAATACCATATTTGTTAAAATGGGAGAAACCCTAGCTAACAAAATAAAAAGTGATCCCAATTACGAACCTGATCGGCTATTCACTCTCAACTCAATGTTTTTGTCTACAGTCGATGAAAATGAACTGTCAAAAACCTTAAAACAAAAAATTCGGCTGGATCGGACAACATAAGAGCCGAAACAATTAAAATAATAGTGGACGACATCATCCATCCACTATTATACACCATTAATTACTGTTTTAATGAAGGATTGTGGCCTTCTGTTTTTAAAGATACCTTGGTGATACCAATTTATAAAAAAGGCGACAAGACTGACGTGAATAATTATAGACCGATATCACTTATAACCCACCTGTCAAAAATATTCGAAAAATTACTTAAAAACAGACTGCTATCGTACCTAAATAAGTTTCAGCTGATATCTAAAAACAGTATGGATTTCGGAAAAGATCTCTACCCAAGATGCCATTACAAATTTATTAGAAAAGTCCACTCGTCCTTGACGTTGGAAAGCCGTGCCTATGCATATTTATAGACCTATCTAAAGCTTTCGACACGGTGAGTCACGAATTACTTTTACAGTCACTGGAAGAAATGGGTATACGAAATAACTGCCACAAACTCCTAAGAAGCTACCTTTCTTCCAGAAATCAGTCTGTGAGGGTCGGTGACTCACTCAGTCGAAAGGAAAAAATTACTTACGGTGTTCCACAAGGCAGCGTGTTAGGTCCACTATTATTCAACATCTACATTAATGGCCTGTTCTCACTCCGGAGTAGCGGAGAAATAACCGGATTCGCGGATGATACAGCTATTTTCTACGAAGCACACGACTGGGATGAGTTAAAAATGAAAGCGCAAGAGGACTTCAACAAAATTAAAAAGTGGATGGATTATAAAAAATCAACGATAAATTTACAAAAAAATAATTATGTGCCATTTACATGCAACAAAATTAATACTCCGCCTTTTAGCACGCTTGAAGTGAAAACCAAAAACACCTCACTGACAATTATGCCCAAGACAAACGTTAGGTATCTAGGGGTTATAATAGACACGCATCTCAGATGGGATTGTCACATAGACTACGTAATAAGAAAACTGCGAAGTATTTTGCACGTATTTAAATATCTGAAAAAATCTTTACCAGCACAGTACCTCAGAACTCTTTATTACGCACTAGTGGAGAGCCATTTACAATATGGTATAACAGCATGGGGTGGAGCTCTGAGAACCCATATCAACGCACTCGAGATTCTTCAAAAAAGATTTCTGAAACTGATATTGTCAAAATCACACAGATACCGTTCAAATTTACTATACTTAGAAGCCAAGATATTTGACATAAGGCAATTATATTTCTATAAAGTCAATTTAAAATACCACCAAAACAGACACTCAGCCAAAATACCTATCCACACCTACTGCACACGAAAACGGCATCTTCACACAATCCCAGTTGTACATAAGTCGGTTTCAAAAAGATCTTATTCATACATGGCACCCAAGCTGTATAACTCGCTACCTGACACCGTCAAAACATGGAATGGCCTATTACCATTCAAAAAAGAATTAAAAAAACATATCTTCAATAAACCCAGGGAAACGATTAAAAACTTAACAGAGAACACATAATATTTCGTGTGACTAATGACTAACTGTACCTCTTATCAACTATTATTATTATTGTTATAGCTATTCATCAACAAAATACTTATAAACACAACCCATTTTAACATGTTCTCATTCTTGCTTATCATACTGGGAATTTTAATCTTTATTCTTTATGTTCTACAAATACCTAGTACAAATAAGTCCTACATGTCCTCTATACATATATGTATATGTCCTACTTATGTTTATTTCTCGAAACAAGTATTAATTTACTTATCGAGTATCATTTATTGATAAACTATGTGAATCCTTAGAATAGATATAATCTAATTTTTTTTTTACATGCTCCCCCCTATCCGAACTAAAAAACCCTGTATTAAAAAAATGTCAATTAACTTCGATCGAGATTGAGGTCTCATCATAGAACTCACACTGATTGGTTTGAAACTAATCGAATTGGATTTTTCTTTGTTCACTCTGTTGTAGAACACAAAACGAAAAAATATAATGGATACGAAATCAACGTGACATTGTACCATCATTGAGGCATGGTATTCCCAGAATGAAAAAGCGTTTTGTCAATTCTCGAAATTGTTAAAAATGCGTAGCAGAAAGCTTCACTTTTCATATTTAACACCTCGAAGACTAGTCGGTCGATTTTTTTGGGCTCATGGACACTTTTGCCGAGGAAGTCAAAATCTACAACATACCCGAAATTCAGGATATTGAACCAAAAGCCATTTTCCATAAGGATGGTGCGGGGTCATTTCCCAAAAATTATGGATAATTTCCATTGCACTCGTAATATTACTATTGACAATTCCACTCACGTATAATAACTCATATTTGTGGGTACAAAAATCGTAGTTTACTCTCGGCTAAATAGGAAGGAACAGAAAAGCAAGTGGATAAAATAATCTGATAAATTACGTTACCGTAGCAACGCATTTATTGTTCGTTTATCAAGCGTTGCCCGTCTCATCAGTTTGACAATTATAAATGTCAAAAACATAATTAAACGGCAAATAATATTCCAGTAAGTATGTCGAGATTTGGAAATATTTGCGAGGCAGAAATAATAAGGGAGATTGAAAAATCAACTCCAGAAAATACAAAAAAAGTAATTCCTCCATTTGGAATCAATTTAGCGAATTTTGTAAACAACGAAACTTCAATTTGGGAACCGAACAGTCAGTGAAAAATGTGGCAGGAATATTGATGGACTGGGGCTTTAATATGAAGAAACAGAATGGGGAAGATTATAAAGAATACGTGGTGAAAACAATGTGGAACACAACAGCGAAAATGTTGCAAAGCATGTGTTTCGAAAAATGTAATGTTAATTTCAACCCTTTCACTGATTTGGCATTCAAGGAATCCCGATTCACGTAATTCCAAGGGAAAGAACTTACAAGTTAATTCAGAAAAACGTAAAAATAGTTCAATAGCATTAACTGAAAGTGAAATTGTTAAAATGGAATTAATATGGGATAAAAATAGTCCATAGGTCTTCTAAAAATATTTTTTCATATCGCTGCATATGAATTAGCTTGGCGAGGAGGTGAAGCTGCAAATTGTAAAGTGCACTATTTTAAAGAAGAAAAATCAAATAATGGTGATTTAACTGGTCGCATTGAATATAATACAGTTTTTTTAAAACATGTCAAGGTGGCTCAAACAAGTGCTGCGATAGTAAATGGCTAACAAAAAACATATAAAACCCTAGCATATGCCCAGTAACATTGTTTCATAAAATATTATCACATAGACCGAACCATATTACAACTGATTTATAACTCCCAATTCATTTTCGAAAAATAATTCATCGAAAGGTTGGTACAAAAATGTTCCTCAAGAGTCAACGAAATTCTTAAGTGGTCAAAAATTTCAGCTGAAAACATTAGACTGGATACAAAGAATAAAAAAAATTCTAATCATTCTCATCGCTCAAGCGCCGTGTCAACTTTAGCTAAAGCAGGTATTAATGAACAAGAATTAATTAAAATAAATGGACATTCCTCTTCCAAGTATATAAAGCCTTATTTACAACTTGATGATGAGCATCATTCGCATCCGGTAACAAATCTCCGAGATAAAGCTTCGGATAATGAATTAGCCACAGTGTCAACAACATCCATGTCAATGTCAACAACAGAATCAGCATCAGTAAAGGAGCAAATGTCTACTGGACCAATTGTATATAATAATTGTATTTTTAACAATGATTCTTTCTAAACATTATTCTTCTTCTTATTGTTCATTCAGTTTGTTGAATAAAGTTTAATTGAATTGAGTTTTCTATTCATGGAATTGTCTTACCAAATACCACGCGAGCTCAGATCTAGCAGGATATTTTTACACGCTTTATATTAGCTTCACTTGTATGTTTGTTTGTTTGTTTGTTTGTTTGTAACCGACTCCTATGGGCGCGATTTTGACCCATCTCCAGACGTCCGAATTATTTTAAATTCAGCAGGTGTACATAATTCCGGTGCCAATGCATTAATAAATTTTTGTCTGAGGAAAAAACAAAATGGCGGCCCCAATATGGCGTACGAGTTTTGTGATTATGGTCCGATTCGCTTCAAAATTGGTGTCCGGGAATTTTTGTGGTCGGAGATTATGATTCTGTTGTCAAAATTGAAGTTCAAGATGGCGGTTCTAAAATGGCGGCCGAGTTTTGTGATTATGGTCCGATTTGCTTCAAATTTGGTATCTAAGGGTTTTTGCGGTCGGAGATTATGATTCTTTTGTCAAAATTGAAAAATTCAAGATGGCTGCTCGAAAATGGTGGACGAGTTTTGTGATTATGGTCTGATTTCATTCAAAATTGGTATGTGGAGGTTTTTGGGGTCGAATGTTATGATTCTTCTGTGAAAATTGGAAAATTCAAGATGGCGGCTTAAAATGGCGGCCGAGTTTTGTGATTATGGTCTGATTCTATTCAAAATTGGTATGTGGGGGTTTTTGGGGTCGAATATTATGATTCTTTGTGAAAATTGGAAAATTCAAGATGGCGGCTTTATATGTCGTCCGAGTTTTGTGATTATGGTCTGATTCTATTAAAAATTGGTATGTGGGGGTTTTTGGGGTCGGAGATTATGATTACCTAATTTGATGAGATTATTCCATTTTTTAATTTGCAGCTAAATCTGAGCTCTTGTGGTATTACCCCCGATAATACCACAGTAGATTCGGGATTGTGTTGGAGTAGTGGTTAGGTAACCACAATATGTGCGAAAGGCTCGAGTTCAATTCCTAGTAGTGGATTTTTTTTTTCAAAATCTATTCCAGGTAAAAAAAATTATCCAGTATTTTTCTTGCTATTTCGTGATAACCCGCAATTCTTGATTGATTTCTCTTAAAGAAACCGATTTATCAACCTCAACCATAACAAGAACGTTGATATCAATCTTTTCATTTATGATAAACCTCTGTTACGCCTCTCGATTTCCTTCTTGCCTAAAACGATTTTCAACATACAAAAAAATCTGAAGGGCTGGATGTTGCCGATTGGGATATCTCTGAGCATACAACTCAGCAGCATTCCTTGAATTTCTATGACATTCTCCAAATATTAATAACTTATCCACTTTTTCACTTTGAATATACATTATTTTGAAGACAAGTTAAACTGAAATTTAACGAAAATTAAGAAACTTTCACTGTCTGCTCATAAAGCTTATGTCACTTCATAACCTAAGTGAGTGTTTTGTTTTCCAAAGAAGACTTGATAAAGATAACTGCAAAAAATGATGCATCATGGCTATCCATGACACACTTGAAAAAAGTTAATGAATTATTATCCAGTATTTTCCTTAGTAATATTTGATTAATGTTCCTATTTATAATCCAACCGCAAATAAATTGGTATCGTTAGATTCGTCAGAAAATACTTTTTTCGGAAAGTACTTGTTAACACGTTCAATGCCCGTGCCGACAGATTGTCGGCTTGCGCATTCCAATAGCAGTGCCCGCGCCGCATAGGTGACGTCATTGATATAGTCTAGTAAAACGATGAATTATTCAGGGGGCACTCCAGTTGAGTTGTTTATGTGTTAGGGGCACATCGGAACGACTTTGAGAAGAGCTTTTTTTTACGTGGCCACGCGTTAAGTTTTACAGTAGTACCGTGTGCAATAATGGAAGATAATGCCATTCCAGGGCCATCTGGCGTGAAGAAATTAAGCATTGAAAACCCGAAGGCTCTCACAGATGATGAGATGTTGGCTTTGGCTTTTAGTTAATCCGAGGATGAACCTTTTCAAAGTTCAGGCAGCGAATGGAGTGGTGCAGAAGAGCAGGCGGGAGATTTTGCCGAAGATTTCGAGCCAGTAGAAAGTGATTCAGACAATCCTGAAGTGCGAATACAAACACCAGCAGACATTACTTGGGTAGAAAACCCTGCTGACATGAGAAATATGCCTTTTAGTGGTCAACAAGGGCTGAAAGTCAACATACCTGGGGAGGGTCGGCCCATAGACTTCTTCACATTATTAGCAGATGACGAATTTTTTTATTTGTTAGTAAATGAGACAAATGCCTATGCCGAATTGGTATTATTGAATGATCCAAATCCCAGGCCACAATCACGAATAAGCCGCTGGAAACCAGTGGATAGACAAGAAATGACAGTATTTTTAGGCCTCCTTTTCCATATGGGGATTATTCAGTTACCAAGACTCAGAGATTATTGGAGGAAACATCGTTTATATAATTTGCCATTTGGAAGTTTTAGAAGCAGAAATAGATTTTTACTTATAATGCGTTGCCTGCATTTTTCTCCAAATCCTCAAGAAGGAGAACCAAGATCGTCTGACAGACCTTCTAAAGTACGCACGTTAGTGGATTTTTTTAACAATAAGATGTTTACTACTTACAGTCCACAGAAGAAACTGAGTATCGACGATTCTATGGCGAGGAAGACTTAGGTTTCGTCAATATATCAAAAACAAAAAGCACAAATATGGCATAAAATTCTACTTACTCACCGAGAGTACTGGTACAATAATGAAAATTCAAATATACACAGGGGCAGCAGACGATATGGGTGGTAAAGGGCATGCTACCAAAATTGTTCTCAATCTTGCAAACAACTACTTGGATCAGGGATACAGTCTGTATATGGACAATTTCTATAATTCAGTAGATCTTGCTAGGCAGCTTCTAGAAATAAATACCTATTGCACTGGAACTTTGAGGAATGGAAGAAAAGGCAGTCCTAGTGAGGTGAAAACAGCCAAATTAAAGTCTGGGGAGTCAGTTCAACGTTACAGTAGGCAAATTTGTGTAGTAAAATGGAAGGATAAAAGAGAGGTCCTTTACATTTCAACAGAACATGAAAATGTTCTTCAGGAAGTGACTTTTAGGTCGGGACGAATGGGAGAAAAACCACTGCCCATCGCAGAATACAATGAATATATGTCTGGAATTGACTTGCAAGACCAAATGATGGCATATTATCCATCGCATAGGAAGACCATCAGATGGTATAAAAAAGTCGGAATTCATATAATTGAAATGATGCTATATAATTCATTTATGATATACAATAAACATTCCGTACAGAAAATGTCATACTTAGATTTTCGGCAATCTATCATCGATGTGTTTTTGCCGGAATCGGCAGAAAATGTCCCTGTAATAAGAGAAGCTCATCATTATCCTTCTAAATGTGAGGTAGCAGAAAGTGGAAGAAAGCTTCGAAAACGATGTCGGTGGTGCTCACAAAGAGGTATAAGAAAAGACTCACAATACTACTGTGCTAAATGTCCAGAAAAACCAGGACTCTGTCTTGAATTGTGTTTTGAACAATTTCACGAGAATTTGCATTAATTTTAAATGTTTATATTTCCAGGTTTTACGTTTCTTTTTTATAAACACAATAATATCGTGCGCCGTTTATTCTTCGCAATATGCTTTTTATCTGTGTTTGTATATCACGAAATGATAGGTTTATGTAGATGTATATGTATTTGTTATTTTTTAGGATTTACTTTACTTCCATTATTTAGAATGATATTTTTTATTTAATGTTTTTTTATTACTATTATTATATATATATATATATATATATATATATATATATATATATATATATATATATATATATATATATATATATATATATATATATATATATCTAATATACTTACTAGTATTATGTCGTGCTATTTCTTTTTATAATTTGTTACCTATTTGCTGTCGCTCAAACGTAGGTTTATTAGATGTGTTTTATGTTTGGTTATGTTTTTTAGAAATTAGTTATGTTATTCAGGATGTTCTCTTTTATTTTCGTTTTTATTAAATAAATTTAGCGATATATTTTGATAAGCCGACAGGGCCTCGTCACTGGGCACTGAGCACTGACATTTGTTGTTGAGTGCCCGTGCCGCAGCATATGCGGCTCTTTGTTTTTTTGCAAAAAAATGCAATATACATGGAAGAAAAAATACCACTATAATATATTTCTATCAAATGACACTATTAAATTAAAATTCAGGGGTGGGTACTGGTAAGTCAATTACCTCATATCGTGGGCAGTCAACGTGTTAAAAAGTGGTCGCCATTTGAAAAATAATAGTTAGACACGAAAATGTAATTTTGCCAACTTGTCTCATTTCTATCTATCATACTAGTCACTGAAACTTTGCGATTATAATTTTCTGACATCACCTGAGGTCCTCAGATTAGTTAACGTCTGATCAAGGCCTCATGACCTAGATGCAATATTAAAAGTGACCCTAAAAAAATTAAGTACCTAGGCGTAAAATCCTTTTTTTGATGTCACATTCTGAGCGAGAATTGTGTCAGGATTCCAAAAATGTTACAACATACAGGGTGTTCCATTTAAAAATTCAAAACTGGAGCCATTTGAAAAATATGCAAAAACTCTCCTCTCCACATACCATTCACCTATACCAAATTTCATTTTGATACACCCAATATTTTAGAAGTTATGACTTGTCTAATACACAGGGCCGATCCTAGCAGGTGTGCAGCGCGTGCACCGCACGCGGGCGGCCAAACTAAGGGGCGGCCGCAGGCCGCATTCAGTTATAACAATCAGCTATTTTTTGAAAGAAGAAAAATGAAACGTTAGTGCTCAGTTCTCAGTCTATTGTCCATTAGTATCTTCTCCTACTCTCATCTACACACATTCTTCATTTGAGAGCGAAATTCATGGCAGAGCCGGCAATGCTTCATAAAAAATTGAAATTTCTATAAAAAAAAAACCAAGGGCCATATTTTTGACACGACTAAGTATGTTTGGTTCCTGTGTGCGGCGCGGCGGCTTATTTATGTACGTATAGTCTTTACGATATCAGTTGGAACGGCGAAAAATATTTTAAAGGAGGTACCAGCGGCGAAACCTTTGAAAAAAACGTGCTGCTGTTCGCCGGGCGCTTTTTTTCGAAGGTTTCGCCGCTGCGGCCTCCTTTGAATTTTTTTTCGCCATGCCAACTTACTTGTAAAGACTATATATATCACAGTCGGCACGCGGCTCGCAGGTCAATGGTCAAAAGAAACTTTATTTTAGCGGTTTTCTTTATAGATAAGAAATGGATTGTTTCGACAAAGTTAAAGGGATGCGGCATCGGAATTTTTTTTGCTACTTCACCACTATATATAAACCATTTTCATTTCAAAATGTTCATTTTATTTTCAATCAACATACAATAAGACTGGTCATAAACACAATCAAGTGCAAGTGTAAGTTAATATTGGAAATTAGTGACAAGGTGTTGCTGTTGAGTATCGTTTAAATATTTAAATCAGAACTGTGGTAAGTACCAAAGCTCTTAACTAGATTTATGAACGAATGAAATGTTATACAGGGTGTTTTCTAATTAGATAAAAAAGTGGGCTTATTTTTAAACTAATTTTGTCGGATGATTCGTTTTGAAAATAAGTACAGAATGTTTGAAAATTCAAAATTTATTTTCAATTCTTTCAAAATTCGTTAGCGCAAAATATAATTTTCTACAAAATTATAGGTTACCAACCGGGGGAGTTTATGAAAATTTTAATTTTTACCCAGATTTTGAAAGAGCGCTACGAATCATTATTTATTTTAAATAATTTGCTCTAACTTTTTCAACAGGAATGGGGATTTCTTATGAATAACCCATATTCTTACACTTTAAGTAAAAAAAGTATTAACAATGGTAGGTACTTTTTAGAGGTCATTTCGATGAATGTTCTGAGTAAAATGCTTCAAAATTAAACATCGCGGAATGCATTTGAAAGCTTAGATAATTTAAAAAAATATT
This sequence comes from Gonioctena quinquepunctata, assembly GCA_018342105.1. Taxonomy (NCBI): domain Eukaryota; kingdom Metazoa; phylum Arthropoda; class Insecta; order Coleoptera; family Chrysomelidae; genus Gonioctena; species Gonioctena quinquepunctata. The sequence goes on along the minus strand of JAFIRS010002054.1, from coordinate 82,509 downwards.
TTGTTTCACAAAGATCAGACGATAATTTCAAAATATTTGTCGAATCAGCCACAACACTTGCTAGAGATTTAGGTATTGATCCCGAATTTCCAAGTTCGAGGCTCAGGAAAGAGGTCCGTTTATTTGATTACGAGGGCAGTGATGAACCCCCGTTTGAATCCCTTCCAGCAATTCAAGACTTCTTTCTATTTTGCAATTCTTGATCACGCGATCTCTTCGGTAAATGAAAGATTTACATTATTATCTGAGAGCTTTTCAATATTCTGCTTTCTGTATGAGTTTCATAACATTTCTAGTGATGATCTCATGAAAGCCTGCATGGACTTAGATATTAAGTTACAAGTACAGGAGGAAGGAAGTATCATGAAAGATATAGACCGTATACAACAGTTTAATGGAATAACTTCATTCAAAGATATTTTTCCAGGTAAGAAACAGCCAATTGAGGTATTAGAAATCATAGTCAAAAATGATATCATTTCCTGTTTTCCTAATTTTGCTCTAAAAATAAGAATTTTTTTAACCTTACCTGTTTCTGTGGCTTCAGGAGAAAGAAGTTTCAGCAAATTAAAAATTATAAAAATTACTTGAGAAATAATATGACACAAGAAAGGCTTTCAGATTTCATCTCTATTGAATCCGAAATCTGTGAAAAAATAGATTTTACGGAAATTATTGATAAATTTGCCACTCAGAAAGCCAGAAAGGTTATTTTATAATTAGGTAATTATAATGATTAGGTACCTAGTCTGTAGACTGTAGAACAACTGATTTATATACTTTTCGTTGGTATACGCACTGAGTATGTCCAAAATCATTGTGTGTGCAATAGACGTTATACAGGTAGATGAGTTTAAGAGTTTATAACGTCAACGTAAAATATTAGTCAAAATAAGAAAAAAATCTCTGGAGGGGCGGCACATCTGGTATTTGCACGCGGGCGGCCAATACCCTAGGATCGGCCCTGCTAATAGATTCGTTGACACCCGGTATATATTTTAAGTTTTTGAGTGAGTTCAAGAGCAGTGAATAATCGTTATGAATGAATGAATCTATGAAACGATTCTTTCGATTTTGGAACGAGAAGAATTGTTGTAACTTTCCACGTTGAAAAATCGAACAAAACATGAATCCTGGTAGTTTTTTCAATTTTGAATGTAAATCGAGAAATATTGTCATCAAATATCTTTCGCGCAAGATATTTAGATATTAGATTTTTAGAAAGATATAGATATTTATTTATTTTACTACGTTATTTTCACATTTGTAGCAGGTCATTGGTGTCAAATTCAGTATTAATTCACTGTTACTTATACTATACACACAGATTTATAAACATAGTTTGTGAAATATTTACAGTTTAAATATACAGTGTGTCCGTAAAGTATGGAACAAATTCATTTTCAGCTAAACAGGTCATTTTAAGAAATAATCCTGAAACACATCGATTTTTGATGTTAATTTACCGTATTTTAAAATAATAATCTAATAAACAGGGTGAATTACGTTCGAGTAATGACGTCACCGTCATTTTTTTTAAATGGAACAACCCCATTTTGTCTCAATTTTCGGATTACTCTAGCTGAGCTGATTCCAAAAATGTATCACATGTTGATTCCAATTGGTACAGGGTGGACAAAAATACAATAGTTTTGTGTGTGCTCATAAAGTAACGCGTAACATTCTTTATTAGGTAAATTAACAATATTATCAGAAATACTTATTGTCTAGCGGACAGAATATGCTGGAATACATGACTTTATAAATGTTCGAACTGCAGCCCTTGCTGTATTTGACAGTAACCCAAACGGTGTACAAATTCTTGTTGAACCTTGTGTATGGTTTCTTGCGTAATATTGTTTATTTCTGTTCGAATTTTCTCTTGTACATCTGCAATATTTGCTGGTTTCGTTTCATAAATAACATTCTTCAGATGACCCCACAGAAAATAATCCAAAGGATTTAAATCTGGTGACCTCGCTGGCCATTCAGTGGGTCCACGTCTACCAATCCACCTGTTCGGAAAAATTTCATCTAGGTACATCTACAGCATAATGTGGAGGTGCACCATCCTGTTGAAACCATAAACTTTCATCAAAACCTCCAGGATTACGTCTGCTGGGAAACAAATTACGTAAAGTAGGTACGAGATACCCCCTTAAAAACTCAAGGTACGTTGCCCCGTTTAAATTACCTTCGAAAAAGTAGGGTCCGATGATTCGATTTCGTACAATTCCAGCCCATACATTTACCTTTTGAGGGTATTGTGTATGATGCTCACGCATCCAGTGGGGGTTTTCTTTTGCCCAGTATCTACAATTCTGACGGTTAACCTCACCATCTAACATGAAAGTGGACTCATCAGAAAAAATAATGTTTTGTATCAAGAGAGGGTCTCGGTGACATTTATCCATCATTTCTTCGCAAAATTGGAGTCTTCTATCGGGATCATCTTCGTTTAATTCTTGCACAAGTTTGATTTTATAAGGATGCCATTTTTCAAGCTTCAATAGTTTGTGTACCGTTGTTTTGCTAACACCGATATAGCGACTAACTTTACGGACAGAAGTGTGCGCATCTTCTTCAAAACTCAGTAAAACATCTAATGCTGTATCAGCATTTGCAGGGGGACGACCTGATTTGCGTACATTTTCAACATTACCAATTTCTCGAAATTTCGTTTCAATCTTACTGACTGTTGAACGCGTTATAGGTCTTTCTGGATATTTATCATTAAACAAATTGCACCCTTCCATCTGAGTTCGCGATCTGTCTCCATACCCAATCATCATAAGTATTTCAATTCTTTGTTTTACACTTAACTCCATTTCTACTTCCAATTAAATCTAAGCAATCATTCGAATATTCACGAATACCAAAAATATTGTAGTACTAAACTGTCACTGAACATCAATAAATTACTAAACAAATAATGACATTTCCCAAAAAAGTAGACGACTATGTTTTTAGAAATAGATGAGAAATATTTTTGTCATATTCTGTCTGCTAGACCACAAGTACCAAACATGTTTGGAAACAGCTCATTTTTATTACTCTAAACATGTAGCAAACTACGGGGTGTTACATTTAAACCAATTGCCGCTAGACAATAAGTATTTTTGATAATATTGTTAATTTACCTAATAAAGAATGTTACGCGTTACTTTATGAGCACACACAAAACTATTGTATTTTTGTCCACCCTGTACCAATTGGAATCAACATGTGATACATTTTTGGAATCAGCTCAGCTAGAGTAATCCGAAAATTGAGACAAAATGGGGGTGACGTCATTACTCGAACGTAATTCACCCTGTATATCAGATTATTATTTTAAAATACGGTAAATTAACATAAAAAATCGACGTGTTTCAGGATTATTTCTTAAAATGACCTGTTTACCTAAAAATGAATTTGTTCCATACTTTACGGACACACTGTATACAGCTAAAAGTGAAGACACTTGGAGATTAAAAATGAGTTGACACTCAGTGGATGGGAATGAGCATTCTAGTGTCAGCGTCATAGGGTGTAGCGATGCAGTCATCGATCGAATAAAAGCAGTGAGCAAGGAGATAGGATTTTATACATTTTTCAAATTCAATGTAGTTGAGCGATTTCGCTATACACACTACACACACACAAGAGTATTTCCTATCATGATTCCCCATCATATAATTGGTCATTTGAAATTCTGATAAAATCAAACTCAATTTACCTGGCGACAATCTGTTGGTGCATGTAATAGAATAACTCTCCCCTCCGATTTTTATTCACGACTTTCATGGGGCCACTGGTGGGATAGACCAGGTGCCAATGCCAGTGGTGGAGGTTGACACCAAGGTCTTCTCTGAAGTACGCCAAATGCTGCTCCTCCTCCAGAGCCGATGCAGTGTATTCCAGAGGCAACTCAATTGGAGGCTACAAAAGATGATGATGATGAAATCAGTTCAATATTATGGGGAAATTGAAGATGTGTAAGTACTGAAACATTGATTACTCTCGTTTCGGACGTCCATCGTCTATCTTATTAGATAGGGTGTACCTCATAGTTGATCATATTTCAATTTGGAATGAAATAATCCACCCCTATGGGTAGAAAAATAGGGGATGATTGATTTTTCACTTGAGAACATTGGCACACATATGTAGTTGGCATTGACAGATCCTCCTACATCCGTCACAATAATTACATTCTATGAAAGGTTGGAATTATATACAAAGTGATGGAATCAACTGACCAGAACTTTCAAAAATAATTTATATTATATAACAATAAACAGTAAAGTAGATAATCGTATTATTTAACAGTTAATAGTTGAAGTAAGGTAGGTAAGTAAGTATTTTGGAAGTAATAAAAAATTAGGTGGGTAGTAATTGGTAAATTTCAGCCACAAAGAATTGAAAAATTAAAAATTAAACCGAAAAAATCAACTGAAAAGTAAAAAATAAAATGAACCTTCTCAGTCTTAATGATAATTGAGCTCCTAAACTAATGTGAGTAACTAATTTTGAGTCGGCCCCAAACAATTTAACAATTGAATTAGGTGAAGCGTAAAATGATGGCAGCGAGATGCACGGCGGCCCTTTGATTACTTCTTCAAAGTAATATAATGATCTTCGATAATTGTTTGTTTGGCGCCGACTCAAAATTAGTTATAGTTTTCCCAATATCAATTGCAGAAGCATAAAAAAGTCTTGCGGCGAAATCCTGTGAGCAGCAGTGGCGGAAATAACTGATTTTATTTAGATATTTTAAGATTTTAAAAATACTTCATAAATAATGAAAAATGAAAAAAATTAAAGACAAGCTTTTATTTATACAAATACATTAAGAAAGAAAAATAATTTCTTTCATTGTTTGATGTAGGTTATTATTATATCCTAAAACGTATTTCGATCGGCACACACCAAGACTCTTTTGATCTTCCCTTCGCCGACGGAGAATGTTTACGAGTAGTACACATTATTTTTCGTTCCGTTTCTTCGCATATACGCTCGTGTTAGCGAAGTGAGTTTTTATTTGCTCCCTATAGAAACAGCTTCTGCAATTGATATTGGATGGACTATAATCACATTAGTTTAGGAGCTCAATTATCATTAAGACTAAGAAGGTTTATTTTATTCTTTGCTTTTCAGTTGATTTTTTTCGTCGGTTTAATTTTTTGTTGAAAAGTTTTTTTTTAATTGAAAGTTGAAAATAGGGCTTTGTGTGGACGTTAATGCAGGAGTACAGCACCTCCCGAGAGAAGAATGCACATACAATATTTTGTATTCTTTTAAATATGAATAAAAAAAATATGTAGTGTCATTTGAACACTTGAAATGATGTAATTTCATTAGAAAAAAAATGTAAGTGAATTTTGATAATGTGAGGGTATTGTTTCTTGGAACCGCCGATTTTATTAAAAACCGAATTGTTCATATTTTTTTTCTATTAAATTGTTTAAAAGTTGATTATCATGTTAATTACAAATTTCGAAAGTCAACAAAATATGAGAAATCGAGTTAATATTGTGAAAAAAAATTTAATTGATATTTCACATTATTATCAGTTTTATGCCTGACAAAGGCATTTTACAACGTTTAAAAAAAATAGCGTATTTACAAAATATTTATAAATAAATGTATAAATTGAATATTTTTCAAAAATTGTTTTTTTTGCATTAGGTTGTTAAGAGTGGTTATGATTATAAAAAATATAATGTCAATCAAAGTTTGTTTAGAACTACTTGTAAGGTAAATAAACAATTACATTATTAATAACAAAAATTATTATTAAGTAGAGAATAACCATTTATTAATTTTAAAGAAAAAAATCCTTAATATATTATTCAAATAATAAAAAATATACAATTGAAAAAAAAATAAGTTTTTTTAATCATAATAAATTCTTAGCAACCTTATGCAAAGAAAACAATTTTTGAAAAATATTCAGCTTATCCATTTGATTATACATATTTTATAAACAAACTGCGTTCTGTTAACGTTGTAAAATGCCTTTGTCATTGTGACAATATTTACTCAATTTCTCATATTTTGTTAACTTTAGAAATTTATAATTAACAGAATAATCAATTTTTAAACAATTTTATAGCGAGATTTATTGAGTACACATGTAAAATATGAAGTCATTCTGTGAACAACTATTCGCGTTTAAATAAAATCGACGGTTCCAAAAAAATAACTTTATTAACAATAGCCTCACATTATCAAAATTCAATGAAAACATTACTTTCCAACGGAATTACATTCTTTCAAGTGTTCAGATAATACTATTATTTTTTTTTTTCATATATTGTGTCGTTAACATATTTCCCTTGATAAAAAAGTGTCTTCATATTTCGAATACATTGCCAGTGTGGCATCTGCTGAACGAAGTTTTTCTTCGTTGAAGCGATTGAAAACTTGGCTGCGATCAACGATGCAACAGGAGCGGTTGGTTGGATTAGGTCTACTTCATGTTCATAGATATGTGCAAATAGATATTTTAAATGTTATTGAAAGGTTTGCAAACAAGAAACACATGATACTGGATTTTCACGACATTTCTAATGCTTGTATCTGCAATCGTCTTCAGGTGAATACTGACAAGTTTAGCTGCTACTTACCAATTTATATGTATGTCGGTGCAATGGTGCGTGTAATTCCGCCATGTGCAGTGGTGCGTGTAATTCTGCGCAGTGTGGTGGTGCGTGAAGTTTCGCGCCTCTGCAGCCCGCCAGAAAGAGCAATCAGGGGTTTCCATACGTTCTTGATCTCAACGCTTGGTTGACTAAAGGCGTTATTGGCTTCGATGTAGGCGTCCTCTTTGAACTTTCGTTCAAACCAATGCTCCTCTCTATGTAGAACACTTGCGTGGACCCATAGTATTCGATGTTGCTCAGCCCAGGCGTGGTTAGCAATTCCCAATTTTGACGGTTCTCCACGTTGAGTCCATTTCTTGTGCTCATCCAATCTTACCGATAACGGCTTCTTTGTCTCTCTAATGTAGAAATCTCCGCATTCACATGAAACTTCATGAATGCAATACTTACTGATTTTATTTTTGTTGTTAGGTTTGGTCTTGGTGAGGGAACTCCGGATTGGAAGCAGCTTTTGATGTTGAACTTGTTTCCGATCCTTCTGATTTTCTCGGAGACACCTCAGATGTACGAAAGGCAGATCACTGTGCTGCTCCTCAGATGTCTTCGTTCTCTGGAGTTATTTCAATACTTCTCCTAGGAGTTTCTTGGGGTATCCATCTCAGTGAATGTGATCTCTGATGTGGTGACATTCGGCATCTAGTGACTCCTCGTCGTTGCATATGTGCATCGCTCTCTCTACCAATGTTCTCCCGATCCCTCTCTTCGTCGAACTCAGATGGTTGGAGCTGTAGTTGAGATACTACCCCGTATGTGTCTTCTTTCTGTAGACAGAGATGCGGATAGATGCGGATTTCATTGCATATTCTCTCAACGTTCACATCGAGGAAGGGTAAGGCACTGTGGTTTCCATTTCTATCGTGAATTTGATCGAATCCCTGATTCTGTCAATTCTTGAGGAGAAATCCAGACGATGTTCATCTCCGTGATTTCATATAATGAAAGTGTCATCCACGTACTTCAAGCACAGCTCTGATTTGTATTCTGCCTCCCGTATAGCCAATTCCTCGAACCACTCCATGTATATGTTGGCGATAATTGGGGAAATGGAAGATCACATCGGGAGTCACCGAATTAAACCACATCAGAGAGGATCTTCACCTGAATGGATACCCCAAGAAACTCCTAGGAGAAGTATTGAAACAACTCCAGAGAACGAAGACATCTAAAGAGCAACCACAAAGCACATTGATCTGCCATCCGTACATCAAAGGTGTCCCCGAGAAGATCAGAAGGATCGGAAACAAGTTCAACATCAAAATCTGCTTCCAATCCGGCAGTACTTTACGGAGTCTCCTCACCAAGACCAAACCTGACAACAAAATTGAAATCAGTAAGTATTGCATTTATGAAGTTCCATGTGAATGCGGAGATTCCTACATTGGAGAGACAAAGAGGCCGTTAACGGTTAGATTGGATGAGCAATGGAAATGGACTCAACGTGGAGAAACGTCAAAATCGGAAATTGCTGATCACGTCTAATTCTATGGGACCACGCAAGTGTTCTACATGGAGAGGAGCATTGGTTCAAACGAAAGTTCGAAGAGGCCGCCTACATCGAAGCCAATAACGCCTTTAGTCAACGAAGCGTTGAGATCAAGAACGAACGTATGGAAACCACTAATTGCTCTTTCTGCGGACTGCAGAGGCGCGATTGCAGATACAAGCATTCGAAACATCGAGAAAATCTTTCGAATCCATTAAGACGATGGACGTCCGAAACGAGAGTAATCAAGTCATCACATCGTGTACAACTTTCAAACATATTGAAACATTATCTGCCTACAGCTGAAGATGGCAAATGTGATTTAGCCGAAACATGGTAAAATCGGATCTTTTGTGGGCCAATACTACAGTACTCGGAGAGAAACAATTCAATAATGTTTCGTAAAAATTTTTACCAAGTCTTTCAGTTCTCAAAACGTGAAACTGTTCTCAAATTATTTTTCAAGCTCAAAAACTACGATGATTTCCTTCAGGGTAGTTTCGCAAATTAGTTCACACCAAATAATGGATTATCACGAACTGTTGATCATTCTTCAAGAGTATTATGTGCAACTGATATGTTTGAATGAATCGATAGAAATAAATGAGGTAAATCTCACCCTTGACTTCAAAGGAAAGAGATTAGCTATATCTCTGGCTTTTAAAAATATCTTGCTGTCAACAAAGCCACCTGGAAAAAGTGAACAAGCGAGGGAATATCTAGATCACTCGTATCAGGCCTGTTCAGTAGAGCTACGGAAAAGGAATAGTTGAACAAAAGAGGGTTGACGCGTTCACGAGCGTAGATGGCCATAGCTAGTAGATCATCGGTGTTCTCCATTCCTAAAAAAACATTATTATTATTGTTCAAGTTTTTTTTGTCTCCTATGTATAACTAACTACATTTACACAACTAGTTGTCCTTCAAGGCCCTGATGAAGTTTTGCATTAAATAAACGAAACGTTGGCTGAAAATTAGAGAGTTTGTCATTCGTCCTCATCCCACTATCCTGCCTACCTTCGTTTCTCAAGGACACAATTTCATTTGAGTTCTCATTACTTCATAAAGAAGTATCCAGTTTGAAAATCTTGCAATCATATTGCCGAATAAACTATTTCCAGCAAAAAAAAGATTTTGTCCAGTAATGTTCAAACATGGTGAACTATTAATGTAGATAAATAATGAGTAATCACATACTCATTACATAAGAATATTTTGCAATCGCACCTAGTGCATAGGTTGGCTACAATTACACATTTTAAATAAACCGTATGAGCTCCTTGGACTAACCAGAGAGAAACATATATAATATTGATTTGATGCCCAAATTCGGTAATGTCATTGGTAGGGTTCTTCGTATTCGGATAATGTTATATAGCGCCATCTCACAGAGTCAAGAGGTACCAACAATGCAAGTACCTCAAAAATATACGAGATGGCGCGGTACATATCGATTCGTAATAAAAAAAGGTTTTTTTTCAGGAATGACGCCCATATAGATAAACTTAAAAAGCAAAACCTTATGCAAAATATCATCCAAATATATATAAGTATATATATATATATATATATATATAGATATATATATATATATATATATATATATATGTATATATATATATATATATGTTTATATATATATATATATATATATATATATATGTATATATATATATATATATTTTTACGTTAATGTTCATATATCATCCTCAGATTCTGTAAGTACTTCCTTTTTTAATTTTTTTAAAATTTAATATTTTACCCTGAAAATTTCAAAATTGAAACAAACTTCCAGTATTAAAGAGTTTTTATAGTTTAAACTTTTGCTCTAATCCCCGTTATTCCCCACTGCTTATATATATATATATATATATATATATATATATATATATATATATGTATATATATATATATATATATATGAAAGAGAGGAATATCGAGGAGACTGTTAAAGACAAAATGGAAGGAATTTAATGGACATAGCCCTCAGAGAAAAGTGTTAACCGTAGACACGTGTTTCGGGCTCTCGGTCCTCATCAGTACGGTGGAGAAGTGCATGGATGAACAACACTTGGTAGAAAACGACAAATCAACGGAGTCAACAAACAGAAGCCAGCCGCTGCCTCCGTGGTGACGTTGGTTGTTGCCCTGGAATGCAGGGTCTGCTGACCGGAACCACAAATGTGCGGCTGGCTTTCTGTTTGTTGACTCCGTTGATTTGTTGTTTTCTACCAAGTGTTGTTCATCCTTGCACTTCTCCACCTACTGATGACCGAAGCCGACCACTGTCTACGGTTAACACTCTGAGACTATCATAAATTCCTTCCATTTATATACAGTGCGCGTCAAAATTATGGAACAAATTCGATATTTCGCAAGCCATGTACTTTTGACAAAAATCCTAAAATAGGTCGATTTTTATTTTAAAATGCCGATTTTTTTATGTATATTCTGAAGAGGTTATGTCACTGGTTTTGACATGGTGACGTAATCGGTAATTTTTTTAAATTGGAATATATGTCTTGTGATACCTTATCTGACAGGCCTTTTAATACTGCATTCAATGATAATAATTAATTAGATATTTTTTTACAGGGTGAACAAAAATTAATATTTCATTTCAATAAGACAATAACTTTATATCCAACAAAATAGAACAGTTGAATAAGATGTTCGAAATGCCATCCACCAGTCTCTTGACAATAAGCAAATCTACGGACACATTCCTCTTGCACATTGCGAATAACTTCCGGAGTAATTCTGTTAATTTCGATCCTAATTCGATTTTTCAACTCTTGTAGATTTTGCGGCCTATCTACATAGACCTTCGATTTCAAATAACCCTACAAGAAAAAATCCAGGGGTGTAAGATCTGGAGATCTTAGGGGCCACTCTATCGGTCCGCGTCTACCAATCCACCTCCTAGGAAAACAGTTATTCAAAAACTCGCGAACATCACGTGCATAGTGCGGGGGTGTACCATCTTGTTGCAACCAAATACTTTCATTTGGTGAGTTAGGATTGTTGGCGTTTGGAAAAATATATTTTTATTATTATTACATTATGATTATGAAATTCTTGTATTGTCATCGGTCCTTGATATGTGTGACAAATTTCAGATTATTCGGAAGATTGGAAGTGGGTGAATATTCACTTCCAAGATTTTATTACATTGTGAGTTATTTAGTTACAAGTAAAGATAATAAAAGCGTGTTAAAAAATGCAAAATTTGACTTTTTTGAGCCAAGGCTCTAATCCCTTAGACTGCCCTGGCAGACTAGTGAGTCAGTGCTCTACTACACCAATGGATCCTTTCCAAATATTAATAGTTAGCTATTTCCTAGTCTAAAATGGAAACAAAAGACAATCACAAATTAATGCCATAATAGGCAAGTTAGTGTCGAATGAATGTCAGTTGAAATATCAACAAATATTCTTCATAAATTCTAAGTGAAAAGGTTCTAAAAGTAAACTATGGCTACTTTAAGTGAAACCCAACGCATAGAAATTTTAACTTTTATTGAATGCGGAGATAGAACCGGAACTCAGCAAGAGGTATGCGACTTGTTCAATGCGAAGTATTCAAATAGACCTATCAGTCGTTCAACAGTCAGTAAGATTGAGAAAAAATTTGGAGAAACTGGTCATGTCAAACATATTCCGAATGCTGGACGTCCTAAAATAGAAGAAAACGTGAAACTAGATGTTCTATTGGGTGTAGAGAATAATCCTCACAATACTTCACGACAAATTGCAGCAGACCTTGACATATCCCAAAGATATGTATTACGGATTCTAAAAGCAGAAAAGTACCATCCATACAAAGTACAGCTACATCAACAACTCAATGATGATGATTCCGATCGCCGTGTGGAGTTCTGTGAAATAATGCAGGATTTGTGTAACCGCAATCCACGTTTTATAAAACTAATTCTGTTTTCCGATAAGGCTACGTTTTGCCTAAATGGTTCAGTAAATCGTCAGAATTGCAGATATTGGAGTAGGGATAATCCTCACTGGATGATGGACGGGCATACTCAATACCCTCAGAAAGTCAATGTTTGGGCAGGGATAATAAACGACAGGATTATTGGCCGTATTTTTTCGAAGGAAATCTCACAGGGGCGTTACTTGAAATTTTTAAGAATGAACTCATACCTAGCCTTGCCGATATTTTTCCAACGCAACAATCCTAACTCACCAAATGAAAGTATTTGGTTGCAACAAGATGGTGCACCCGCACTATCGTGATGTTGCGAGTTTTTGAATAACTGTTTTCCTAGGAGGTGGATTGGTAGACACGGACCGATAAGTGGCCCCAAGATCTCCAGATCTTACGCCCTGGATTTTTCTTGTGGGGTTATTTGAAATCGAAGGTCTATGTAGATAGGCCGCAAAATCTACAAGAGTTAAAAAATCGAATTAGGATCGAAATTAACAGAATTACTACGGAAGTTATTCGCAATGTGCGAGAGGAATGTGTTCGTAGATTTGCTTATTGTCAAGAGACTGGTGGATGGCATTTCAAAGATCTTATTTAACTGTGTTCTATTTTGTTGGATATACAGTTATTCTCTTGTTGAAATAAAATATTAATTTTTTTTCACCCTGTACAAAAAAAAATCTTATTAATTATCATCATTGAATGCAGTATTGAAAGGCCTTTCAGATGAGGTATCACAAGACATCTATTCCAATTTAAGAAAATTACCGATTACGTCACCATGTCAAAACCAGTGACATAACCTCTTTGGAATATACATAAAAAAATCGGCATTTCAAAATAAAAATCGACGTATTTCAGGATTTTTGTCAAAAGTACATGGCTTACGAAATATCGAATTTGTTCCATAATTTTGACGCACACTGTATATATATAATATTGACAAAAATCCTGAAATATGTCGATTTTTATTTTGAAATGCCGATTTTTTTATGTATATTCCAAAGAGGTTATGTCACTGGTTTTGACATGGTGACGTAATCGGTAATTTTTTTAAATTGGAATAGATGTCTTGTGATACCTCATCTGAAAGGCCTTTCAATACTGCCTTCAATGATGATAATTAATAAGATTTTTTTGTACAGGGTGAACAAAAATTAATATTTTATTTCAATAAGAGAATAACTGTATATCCAACAAAAGAGAACACAGTTAAATAAGATCTTCGAAATGCCATCCACCAGTCTCTTGACAATAAGCAAATCTACGAACACATTCCTCTCGCACATTGCGAATAACTTCCGTAGTAATTCTGTTAATTTCGATCCTAATTCGATTTTTTAACTCTTGTAGATTTTGCGGCCTATCTACATAGACCTTCGATTTCAAATAACCCACAAGAAAAAAATCAGGGGCGTAAGATCTGAAGATCTTGGTTGCCCTCTATCGGTCCGCGTCTCCAATCCACCTCCTAGGAAAACAGTTATTCAAAACTCCGAACATCACGTGCATAGTGCGGGGTGCACCATCTTATTGCAACCAAATACTTTCATTTGGTGAGTTAGGTTGTTGGCGTTTGGAAAATATCGAAGGCTAGGTATGCGTTCATTTCTTAAAAATTTCAATAACCTCCCTGTGAGATTACCTTCGAAAAATACGGGCCAATAATCCTGTCGTTTATTATCCCTGCCCAAACATTGACTTTCTGAGGGTATTGGTATGCCCGTCCATCATCCAGTGAGGATTATCCTACTCCAATATCTGCAATTCTGACGATTTACTGAACCATTTAGGCAAAACGTAGCCTTATCGGAAAACAGAATTATTTTATAAAACGTGGATTGCGGTTACACAAATCCTGAATTATTTCACAGAACTCCACAAAATTTGTATACTTTACGTAGAATGAAGGAAACATAATGTCACATAATGTTTAGGAAGTATTTTCCAATTTATTATACAATTAAATGTTCAAAATGACCACCATTCACTTCTTGACAATAAGCAAGTCGATATTGGAATTATCGTACAACATTTTGTAGGACCTCAATGGTTATGTTGTTAATTTCTTTCGTTATTCTAACTTTTAAATCTGCAATATTGTCTGGTCTATTGGAATAAACTTTCGATTTCAAATAACCCCATAAGAAGTAAGCGAGAGGAGTCAAATCGGGAGATCTAGGCGGCCATTCAATCGTTCCACGTCTTCCAATCCACCTAGTGGGAAAAACTTCGTCCAAATAATCTCTAACATTACGTTTGTAATGCGGTGGAGCTCTGGCTCGTTGGTACCAAACTGATCTATCTATTGCATTTGGATCATTACCATCAGGAAAAAGTATTTTCAATGTAGGCTGTAAAAAGTTCATCAACAAATAGTTAACTGTGCCTTCAAAAAAATAAGGGCCAATAATTTCGGTGTTAATGATACCAGCCTAAACGTTCACTTTTGTGTGAGCCTCACACATCCAATGAGGATTTTATCTGCTCCAATATCTATAGTTTTGTCTATTAACCGTTCCATTTAAATGAAAAGTAGCTCAACCAGAAATAACAATTTTGTTTATGAACTGCAAATCTGCTTCCATTCTGTCCATCATCAGTTCACAGAATTGTTGCCTTCTATCAGGATTATCCTCATTTAACTCCTGAACCAACAGAACTTTATAACGATGGTATTTTGCTTTATGTAAAGCTCTCAATATCGATGATTTACTTACATTATTGTCAACGGCAAGCTGTCTACTTATCATTTGCGGATTTTCCTCAATCGCTAACAGTACATCAAAATTTGTTTCCTCATCCATTTTAACATTTCGATCTGGTTGATGTATTTACTTTCGTAATTTTGCTAAGTGTAGACTGTGAGACGTGTTGACCAGGGTATTTATTATTAAACATTTCACAAACTTCCTTTTGAGTTCTTGTTTTATTACCTCATCCTAAAATGTATATTCTTTGAGTTTCGGATAAATGAGCCATAGTTAAATCAAATACACACACAAATATTTTTCAGTACACTGACGTGTGTCAGCAACTTATAAATATCAAAATAACAGTAGTCTACTAGATTGACACTACATTATTTCTGTGGGTTCAGTACACTGACGTGTGTCAGCAACTTATAAATATCAAAATAACAGTAGTCTACTAGATTGACACTACATTATTTCTGTGGGTTTTGTGAATAATTTTTTGGTGTCTTGAACGACTTTTCTGACGTTTAGAAAAACAGATAAGAAAATACCTGATTATTTCTTATGGGGTTATTTAAAATCAAAAGACATGACAATATTGCAGATTTTAAAGTTAGGATAACGAAAGAAATTAACAACGTAACTCTTGAGGTCCTACGAAATGTTGTACGAGAATTCCAAGATCGACTTGCTTATTGTCAAGAAGTGAATGGTGGTCATTTTGAACATTCAATTTAATTGTAAAATGAATTGGAAAATACTTCCTGAACATTATGTGACATTTTTTCCTTCATTCTACGTAAAGTATGAAAAATTTACATTTTCAAAATAAATTTTCTCAGTTATGATTGCACCAAATTTGAAAAACTTAATATTGCTGAACAGAGAATAAAAATCCCTTTCGAACAAGGAGCCACACAACCCCCCCCTTCTCATTTAAAAGTTTTGAGGGGATGCAAGAAGGGGGTAATATTTTCATGCTGTAAATTGTAAAATTGACAATAGAAATCGACATGTTTCAGGTTTTTTCAAACAAATACTTAATAACGCTAAATTGAATTTATTCCATACCTATGAACCGCACTGTATATAATATATATATATATATATATATATATATATATATATATATATATATATATATATATATACGAATTGCTCGTTTAGAGATATAAGATAATGGACCCAATACTATTCCTTATGGTACTCCAAAGGTAATAATTCTTGATTCAATAATTATCACATTACTAGCTGACCCGACAGACGTTGTCCTGTCCAAATTTTTATATTCCACAATTAACTGATAATTTTTTACTACGCATTATATGAAACTATCATACCATATGGAATTATAGCTCAAGGTGGAACACATACTTTAAAATCAATAATCTGCCTTGAAAAGTATTGTAACGAACCTAGGCCGGACCTGTCGCCTCACATGTTGCCGTCGACAGCGATGAGATCATCCCCGGAGATGTTCGAGAACCATCCAGTGCGCTCTGCCGCGGAAGACAACGGTCAATATTGGAAACAATTGGAACACGCCGGTCGCCAACGGAAAGAATTCGAAACATCGAGAATGCTGTATCGGAGATAAATAGGCAACCCTCAAGTCTCAGAGACAGTCTGAACGAGCCCATACCATCGAGCTATACAGTGGCGTAGTAATATAAATTAAGTTGTAGATTAAGTGTGAAATAAATTATTAAAACCAAGTTAAGTTTATTTACGTTACAATTGGTGTCGGAAGTGAGATTTTGAAAATAAACAAGTGATCGTGGAGTGGATAGTCAGAAAAATAAATTGATAGACCTTTTTGTACGCCCAAAATAGACAGTGGCCCGGTTTTCGCGAAGTGGACAATTGTGCGTGGGAATATAAACTGATACACTCTTCGCGTGAAACAGAAAATAGACAGTGGCCCGGTTTTCGCGAAGTGGACAATTGTGCGTGGGAATATAAACTGTTACACTCTTCGCGTGAAACAGAAAATAGACTGGTGGCCCGTGGAAAAGAATTCGCAAGTGAATTTTAACAAACTGATAAACTTTTCGTGTGAAACAGACTGATACCTCGTCAAAAGACAAAATGTGTTCAAGAAAAGTGCGTCTTGCGGACTTGAAGGTAGCGGAATTGAAACAGGAATTGGAGGAAAGGGAACTGGAAACAATGGGTAAAAGCAAGTACTCAGGAAAGACTTGCAGAAGGACTTATCCAAGAAGGTGAGGACCCGAAACATTTTTTATTCAAAGTTCCCGGAGGTGATTTGAGTCCGATAATAGAATCCTTGAAAGAAGAGCTGCAACAAAATTCGAGGACTTTGAAGAGAAGCTTGAAGAAAATTCAAGAAGCCTGGAAGAAAATGCTAGAAATCTGGAAGAGAAGCTTCAAGAAAATTCTAGAAATCTGGAGAGAAGCTCTAGAAAATTCAAAAGCCTGGAAGAAAATTCTAGAAATCTGGAAGAGAAGCTTCTAGAAAATTCAAGAAGCCTGGAAGAAAATGCTAGAAATCTGAAGAGAAGCTTCAAGAAAATTCTAGAAATCTGAAGAGAAGCTTCTAGAAAATTCAAGAAGCCTGGAAGAGAAGTTCCTGGAAAACACAGAAGGCCTAAAAAAAGAATTGTGTGGTGTGGCTAATTTTCTAGAAGAAAGAATGGGAACCGTTGAGACAGAGATAGATAAAATTAGGGAGCAAATGAACACGGAGGTGGATAAAATCAAAGATGGGGTCGAGGCGAAATGGACAAAATGAAGGAAACGATCAGTAAGCTGGAAAAACGAATTAATAGTGCGCCCTCCACAGAGATGGTTAACGAAAATTCAATGCTGGACTTGAGTTTGAACTTGGATAAAGTTCAAGAGGGAAAAAAGATGTCAAGGTCATTTCAGAAATAGGAAGCTTTCCATGAAGCCGCCTCAGTTCGACGGAAAAACTCCATGGGCCAATTACCGCCGGCAGTTTGAAGCAGCGGCCAAAGCAAATGGATGGAATGCAGGGAAAGAGCTGAGCACTAACACTTGCATTACGTGGAGAACGACGAATATTCTACAAACTCTTACCGCCCAAGAACAGGAGGACTATGATCAGCTGATTAAACATCTAGAATTACGATATGGCCACGCCCATTTGGAACACGTATACCACTCCCAGCTGAAAAATCGCTGCCAAAATCGGGCGAATCCTTACAAGAATTCGAAACTGACATTGCACGCTTGGTTCGTCTCGCATATCCAGCCATACCGGAAAATGTAATGGAGCGATTAGCGGTTCAGGCATTCTTGGATGGACTCCGTGACCAAGAAACCAGACAAGCGTTGATATTAGCTCGTCCAACACATCTCGTAGACGCACTGGCACGAGCTTTGGAATTTGAGGCAGCAAAACAATGCTGCAAAAGCCAAAGTAAAGTTCAAACGATTGAGGAAGACTCACAGGAGCCTGCTAACTTGAAGCTGCCATAAGATAAGTGATGCAGGAAGTGTTGACACTGAGAAAAGACATATAATATGCCGTAATTGTCGCAAAATTGGACATGTGCTTTGCAAATGTCCAACATTCATCGACTCCGATGCAGGAAAACTAAGAAAGGTCGATGAGAAGGGCAGTCGTCGGCATGTGTCCGGCAAGCCCCGGTTAACAACGCATATGTCGCTATGCTTCAACGACAGAACAAAGGGTGTCTTCGTAGACGGTCTCATCAATAACGAGCCTTGCACCATGCTGCTAGATACAGGTGCGACTAGGACAATTCTCGGGCCTTCCTTTGCCAGAACACCGGAACGGATTGAACCGACAACTTGAAGCTACGCACAGCGACAGGGACCAGTTACTGTATATGGCGAGCTACCGATTGAAATAATTTTGGGCAACACTAAAGTGAAACATCAGGCACTTGTAGCGGACATCGAAGACGATGCAATCATCGGAATGGACATCATGAATTCCAGAGGGTTTGAATTGGATTTCAAAGACGGCGTCCTACGTGTCAACGGAGAAGAGCTGGTACTTCATGGGAGAAGTGAAGAGTTGATCCGTGTGCTGTTGGCTGAAGATGTAAGCGTACCTGAGAGGGCTGAAACCATTCTGGAGGCTCGCCTGGACGGGAGTGCGAGCAGTGGGAGACTGGTGATGTTCGAGCCCAAACTTCATGATGAGAAAATTGGACGAGGATTGCACTAGGGAAGACCTTGTTGCGTGCTGACAAATTTGTGCCGGTAAGGGTCATGAATGTCAATTATTTCCCAGTGACCTTGAAGAAAGGAACAATTTTGGGGCACTGCTCGTCAGTTTCATCCGTGATCCGGGCGTACGAGGTACGATTAGCCAACCCAACAACGCCCACAGAACTAGAAAATTAGTTGCCATCTCTTCCAAAGACATAACACCAGCTCAACAGCCCAAACTAAGAGATTTAGTCAGAAAGTACCAAGACATCTTCGATACCGGACAAGGGAAAAAGGGGTCGAACTAATGTGGTCCAGCACCAGCTTGATACTGGGGTGCCGACCGATCCGGCAATCAGCAAGAAGACTTCCTCTTGCCAAGAAGGCAGAGGCTGACAAAATAGTCAGCGAGATGGGAAAGAAGGAGTTATCGAACCGTCTGACAGTCCCTGGTCCTCTCCAGTCGTACTGGTGAAGAAAAAGGATGGATCGACACGCTTTTGTGTAGACTATCGCCAACTTAATAATGTCACGAAGAAGGACAGTTACCCTCTCCCGAGAATAGATGACACCCTAGACACGTTGGCTGGTTCCACGATTTTCTCGACCCTTGATCTGAAGAGTGGATACTGGCAAGTAGAACTGGCTCAGGAAGATCGAGAAAAGACTGCTTTCACCATCGGCTCAGGATTGTGGCAGTTCACCGTTATGCCATTCGGGCTCTGTAATGCTCCCGCCACATTCGAAAGATTGATGGAAACAGTACTGAAGGGACTCTCATGGAACACGTGTCTAGTGTATCTCGACGACATAATTGTGGTCGGCAGATCGTTTGAGGACCACGTGAAAAACTTGGAGGAAGTATTCCTGCGACTGAGGAACTCCGGATTGAAGCTGAGCCCTAAGAAATGCCATCTGTTCCAAAAAGAAGTACGATACCTCGGCCACGTTGTCTCTGGAGAAGGAGTAGCAGTGGATGACCAGAAGATCAAAGCTGTTAAGGATTGGCCCATCCCAAAAGACATTCACCAACTTCGAAGTTTCCTTGGTTTATGCACATACTATCGCCGATATGTGCTGGGATTCGCCAACATCGCTAAACCACTGACCAAGCTCACGGAAGGCCAAACAAAGTTCCAGTGGTCCGAAGAATGTCAAGACTCATTCAGGAAGCTGAAAGGAGCTTTGATCAACGCACCTATACTGAGCTATCCCCTACCCAAAGGGAAATTCATTTTGGATACGGACGCCAGCAACGTGGGACTTGGAGCTGTCCTATCTCAGATCCAGGAGGACAGGAGAAGGTCATTGGTTATTTCAGCAAGACGCTTAGCAAACCAGAGCGCAATTACTGTGTCACCAGGCGAGAGCTGTTAGCTGTTGTAAAGGGTGGAACACTTTACAAGTACGTGTACGGAAGAAGATTCCTGTTGAGAACTGACCATGCAGCTCTCAAATGGCTCTTACAGTTCAAAATCCTGAGGGTCAAGTAGCACGTTGGATCGAGAGACCAAGAATTCGATTTCGAGATCGAACATCGAGCCGGAACTAGCCATAAGAATGCAGATGCCTTGTCGCGAAGACCATGTCCAGATGATTGCTCACATTGCCGACGAGCAGAAGAGAAAGAAGCAACACTTTGTAGAACCGCGGCAATGGATGACAACTGGAATGACAGCAAGATCCAGAAAGACCAAGAGACCCGACCTTGGCTTAGTCGTCAGCTGGAAGAAGGGCAATCGAAGACCATCATGGCAGGAAGTCGCAGGTTACTCGCCGGCTGTTAAGTCCTATTGGGCACAATGGAACTCTCTTATTCTGGACAATGGGATCCTGAAACGTGTGTTGGAGGCCGATATTGGTGGGAAGACAGACGCCAAATAATTGTTCCCAGGAACAGAGAGAGGAAGTGCTGCGGAAATCCATGATGGAGTCGCCGGAGGACATCTGGGAGTGACGAAGACCCTGCAGAAAGTAAGGCAACGGTTTTACTGGGCCAATTGTCAAGCTGACGTCAGGACTGGTGCAGGAAGTGCGCTGTATGCGCTGCTAGCAATGGACCTCGAATACGACCCAAGGCCCCGATGCGTCAGTACCACGTAGGCAGCCCGTTCGAGAGAATCGCCATTGACCTCGCCGGCCCGTTTCCCGTATCCGACCACGGGAATAAATACATCCTTGTGGCAATGGACTACTTCAGTAAGTGGGCGGACGCCTATGCCCTGCCCAACCAGGAGGCCAGCACCGTCGCCGACGTCTTGGTGAAAGAGTGGATATGTCGATTCGGTATTCCAATGGAGCTGCACTCGGATCAAGGCAGAAATTTCGAATCCAACCTTTTCCAAGAAATATGTCTACTGCTGAACATCCGCAAGACAAGAACCACGGCACTACATCCGCAGTCCGATGGAATGGTGGAACGGATGAACAGGACGATCAACCGCCACTTGTCCAAGGTTGTCTCTGACCATCAAAGAGACTGGGACCAGTATCTTCATTTGTTCCTGATGGCCTATCGATCCGCAGTTCACGAGTCAACCGGTCAAACTCCTGCTAGTATTATAATGGGCCGAGAACTGCGACTGCCTTGTGACCTGAAGTTTGGGATACCGCCAGGACAAGAAACTCCTGCTAGTATTATAATGGGCCGAGAACTGCGACTGCCTGTCCGGTTGAACATCCAGAGTGCCAGCGATAAAATGAAGAAGACCATGACATCAAGGCCGACGCTGGAGGATTTAAGGTTGATGACCTGGTTTGGCTGTACAACCCCAAACGTCGTCGTGGACTATCACCAAAGTTGCGGAACTCGTGGGAAGGCCCGTATAAAATCGTGAAAAGGATAAACGACCTTGTGTACCGAATCCATAAGCCACCCCGAGGGAAACCAAGGGTCGTCCATTTCAACAGGTTGGCCCCTTACGCTGGAAACCATGACCAAGTTCGCACCCTCAAGCCACCGGAGGATGATATGACGTTCGAGAAGTTTATGTCCTTGTATTCAAACGGGCAGAAAGTTCTACATGGGGTTACTAGAGAGGAGTCACGAGACCTTTTCGAGGTGCCTGCTGACTACGCACTAGCGCACTGTGTGGCAGAAGATCTTCGAATGTCCAGGGGCATCGCCGTAGTGTTCTCCAAGAAATTTGGTCAACTCCAAACACTGCGGGGCAGAATCCAGAAGTTGGTGGGGTGCTACAGTTGAAGAAAGGCCAGAGAAACATCTACTACCTAGTTACCAAGAGGCATTCCCAAGATAAACCGTCCTATGAAGATGTCTGGAAGAGTCTCACCAAACTAAGAGATGCTATGGTGGACCAGAATCTGGTGGATCTAGCAATTCCAAAATTGTCCTGTGGTATTGATGGGTTGGACTGGAGAGTCATAAGAAGTATGCTGGAGGCGATATTCAGATCCAGCGGCGTCAAGATTTTGGTTTGCTGTAACCCTCTTCCACGACCGATCATGAAGACCGTGGAGTGTTACTTCCATCGAACTTCACGGTGCAGATATGGGGAGTCATGCAGATATCGTCACACTCCAAGGATGAAATTTCGGGACGAAATGTCTTTAAGAAGGGGGCAATGTAACGAACCTAGGCCGGACCTGTCGCCTCACATGTTGCCGTCGACAGCGATGAGATCATCCCCGGAGATGTTCGAGAACCATCCAGTGCGCTCTGCCGCGGAAGACAACGGTCAATATTGGAAACAATTGGAACACGCCGGTCGCCAACGGAAAGAATTCGAAACATCGAGAATGCTGTATCGGAGATAAATAGGCAACCCTCAAGTCTCAGAGACAGTCTGAACGAGCCCATACCATCGAGCTATACAGTGGCGTAGTAATATAAATTAAGTTGTAGATTAAGTGTGAAATAAATTATTAAAACCAAGTTAAGTTTATTTACGTTACAGTATGTATTGAAAATCATTTCCAAAAAAAAAATTTTAAAAAAACAAATAAATGTCTAAATGTACAGAAAAATTCTACCATACAATTTTGCATACAATAACTCATATCAAAAATGAACAATCTTCTGAGTCTTTGATAAGAAAATAAAAAATAAATATCTCAGTCATAATAGGAATTTTCCAAAATTGTTGATCATTAAATTTTATAATTTCAATATAAAAAAGTTTCCTAATCCAACTGCAAGTTGAAAACCCTCTAATTCTCGGCATTATCACGATTATTATTAATAATGACATTCTGAGAACTCCTTACCTAGAAAGATGTCGAGCAATGTCGCAGCTAATCTTTGATGCTTGGGGATAAATAGTGAAAAATTTTCTTCTCTTCCCAGTTTCAAGATTTCTCCCAAAGGCGGTAAGGAAATTTTAGCAACTGGAATTATTTCTGAAGCATCTATTCCGAATTTTTTGGCTATTTGTGGCCCAAATTTCCGATACGCTTTGTTCTGCAAAATTGAAATTCGTGAAAGAAACCAAACATAAACTTATGTAAGGAGCCATTACTTCCAGTTTCTTACTTCATTTAATTTTTTTTTATTGAAGGTTGATTTGTTCCATAGCGAATGTAAATATGGAACACTCTGTGTGTCTGTGTGTCCCATTGTCTGTTATAACTTCTAACATTCATAGTTGAAGTTTAGCACAATTGTAAAGTTTGACGACATTAAACTATTTCGATAATACAAACTGTTATTGAAAAGGGAATTATTCTCAATTAAATATTGAATAGAAATATTCTTCTGTGAAATGAAAAATCCACGATAAAAATGTTCAGTTAGTTTTTGTAATATCTTACAGAAAACAACGACGAAAATATATTTCACGCTTCCAGGATCATCAGGAAGACCGGAAGAAATGGAAAACACATTTTCAAGAAGCAATCTCACTTTGTAAAGATGGAAAAATGTTAGAAACTTCTATTTTTGAGAGTCTTTTTGAAATTAGTTTTTTTTTACATTATAGCCTGTCATGGGGTATGCGAATGCAAATTTTCATTTTCAGATTTTTTTCTTTTTAAGTGATTCCTTTCTCGATATCTATCAACAATGTTCAGCGTGGTTTTAGCCGGGAAAGTAGTTGTTTTCGGTTAGATATTACAAAATATAACTTCATTTTTATCGTGGATTTTTCAATTCACAGAAAAATATTTCAATTCAATATTCAATTGGGAATGTTTCACTTTTCAACGATGGAAGATAGTGAGTAAAGTTTATCTTTCAGTGGCAGATGATTCCACATATGATTTCATGAACATCCTGTTCACATTTTCAAAAAAATCAACTAATTGCTATATTCTTAATATTTTGTGACTTGTGTTTTTAATAAATTGCCAATTGTGTTGGGTTAAGGTCCAGAAACTGAAATCACTACAATATTGATCGGGAAATTAAAACATGAACGATACTTTAAATGTTAACAGATTGAAATGGTGATTAAGATGAAACATGTATATACCATAAAAAATATAAAGAATATAAAGAACATATAAGCCGATATGAGAGGACCTCTACGAAGTTATATTATAGATATGAAGAAGACAACATGATTTCACTCCCCCATTGAGGTTTCGTTGTCAATGAAGGAAAAATAATTACATGCACGTGGGGATTCTTTCACTTCCTTCCTTTTCATATACCAGTAAATGATAGGAGAAAATTAAATCAATATTTTCATTTGAGAATAATTGGCCAGTTGGTGAACTACTGGGCAGTGAATGAATGAATTTGAAAATGGCGTTTGATGCAAGGAAAATATTATTTTGAGTACTATTTTCAAAACAAAAGCTTATATACATATATATATATATATATATATATATATATATATATATATGTGTGTGTGTGTGAAAACACCAAAAAGATTAGAAGGTGTGAGAAAATGCTATTTTTTTGAAAAATAAAACTTTAGAAATCACTAAATAATTAATTTTCATTGTTGAATAATCGAGTTTTCAAGGAGAATAATTATATAATTTCAAACAGAAAAAGGGTACGATTTTGTAGAAAGATTAGTAGCGAAAAAGATTTGTAATATCAAAATTCTTTCCATTTTTCTATATACTATCGAAATAGTGACCCTCACCAAATATTCTTTGTGTACGTCAAATTGTGCATTCTGGGGTCCTTTAGTGTTGAGAATCGACTCATTCGGATGATCGAATAAAAAGCAAGAGATCTTCTTTCCGCATGTCTATCTGAAATAACTAAAAAATAGTTTCAAACTAAAACATCACAGATTTATTGGAGTGTCAAAAAGTCTACACTCAATTTGATTTAATTCTATAACTAAGCTCACAGCTTTCAAGAGCCCAAGAATGTATTATTCCTATGTAAAAATGTCCGCTGAATACAAAAAAGCTTTCACTTCGATTAGAGCAAAGCTAAGCGAGATTCTTTTTCTGCGGGCGTCCCGACGTTTTGACCCTATACACTACATTTTTAGATTTAGCGGAGTTTTTTACGTATAGACAAGTTATTTTTGGAATAACTTTATTTCACATTATTTTTTTAAATTACAAATTTATACGGGTGTCATCCAAAAGCGTTTTTTCCGGTCACTTCGACACGGTCGAGTTTGAAACGTCGTACGAAATTCAGATGCCAAGATGTGTTTCAAAATTCTAGCCTTCCATACGGAAAATAATTTTCTATCGAATGATGTGGATGGCATGAAAATCGAAGTACGACAAACAAAATTCATCTTCAAACTTGAAAAGTAATTTTGCAAAGGCGTCGTTGTAAACATCTTTTTGAAAAAATCATAGAAAAATCAGGGATATATTTTCTTCAATTCCTCGGAATGAAGGTCTGATTCAGTCAATCGTATAATTTCTTTCAACGACTTTCGACATAGTATTTGTCATCATCAGGTTGAAAACAAAATTATTTTATTTGAATTTTGCGTTTGCATCGTAGGACGTTATTGTTACCATGCAACTAAAATATTTCCGTAAATTTTTGTCTCCTTGGGTAAGGGCATGAAATACACTGGAATTTTTGGCGTTTATAGGTAAAATGACATTTACATTCAACTTCAGATTATGTCGAATTTATTCTATAAGTTTTACTACGTTAGTTCTTATATTTTATCACAAATAACCATTTTTAATAAAGGCTTAAATGTTGTTGAAATTCTTGCTATCTTCTTTTTCTTTAATGGAGAATATAAAAGCGAACATTCACTAAAATGTATAAATTGTCTATGTTTCATGAAATATATGTAGTACTTTGAAACAATCTTATTCTGCTGTAATCCACGAAGAGCTCCATATTTTTACACACCAGAAGCAAATGATGTTTGATAATCCCAAACAAATTCGGTGAATACATTTCGGGCCACATTCTTCGAATAAATACGTTAAAAATTTTAGGTTCCGATGATACATTTTAATTTCACTAACTTCATTACAAAACTTGCATAAAACGTATTTCGCAAATCGCTCCATTCTTCTAAACTCTACAACACAACGAATTTATTTAGATAATTTATACTCAGGTAACGTCAAAAGTTAGAATTACTAGGTTTGACATGAATTCCATGGCCTTCTATACGTTTAACTACAATGAACTAACTGATTATCTGTATACTCCGCCTGTATGACAACTATATAGTAGATTAGATTCATTCAAAAAAGAAAAATTAAACCATGATTAACTTTTCTGTAAAAGTTTTATTTAACTAAAGTGTGTAACTAAGATATTATGTCTCCTCGAAATAATAGAGAACTATTATTACACTTTAACATATTATTTGGTTTACTTGCTTAACCAATTCATATGATTATTTTTTTCAATACCTATTTCATTATTTTCTACCAACTTTGGTAAAATGAATTTGTGAAAAACTGACTTATTTTTTGTTATTTTGCATAATTAAAGTAGATTAATTGTATTTTATAACCTAATATTATGCGTCAAATTTCGATGATTTCACTTCGAGTCCCTTGTAAGAAAATATATTTCTACAACTTTATTAAATGAATTTTTCAAACCTAACAATGTTATGCATGGGAATTTTATAAATACTGAATACCTTCGAGTTCCTTGTAACAAAATATATTTCCACCAACTTTAATGGAATAAAGTTAGTCGAGAATAATGGTTTGATATACAAATTTATAATATTCAGAATAGAAATTTAGAACAGAATTAGGCATAAAACCACCGATATTGATATCTGAATACCTATAGCTGCTTAAATATTAACTAAAAGAAAAATAATATGTATCACCTGTATATGTAAATTCGCTATCTTACGCAACAGAAGAATATTATTAATTATTATTACTGTTCATTTTGACCACTACTATTAGTATATTATTATTTCTAACATTAAATGTACAATTACTAGAGTTATAACTGATGGTTGATTCGCATCCGATTGCACCATTTTGGACACTGAACCATTGGCGCAGCTGTCATTCGCTTCAACAATTTCTTTATGATGTTCTATATCCATCTGTAAATAGGGTTTTATGGATTGACTACTACTGTGGACTGTTATTTTAATCAATTCCCTTTTTTGCCAAATTTGACACTGCAGTTGCTCTCGCCGAATGATTCGTGATTTTCACTTTTTTTGTGTCAACACCAATCTTCTGTGCAGCCAATTTAAACCATTTGTTTGAAGGTTGTAGACGATGTGGTAACTTGATTACTCTCGTTTCGGACGTCCATCGTCTCAATGGATTTAGAAGGTTTTCACGACGTTTCGAATGCTTGTATCTGCAATCGTCCTCAGGTGAATACTTTTAAATCCATTAAGACGATGGACGTCCGAAACGAGAGTAATCAATTTGAACCATGTTGAAATCGTGTTCTTCTCTAATGGACAATTCTTATACCACCCCTTTGAATTTCTTGGGAGTTACAAACAAACGAATGGTCTCTATAGAATCTCCTCTTTTTTCCATCATCTTCCCGAAAAGACGAACAGGACATATGCTTGAATTATTTATATTTGTAATTAGCCACTTGGGATTATACTCTATGTGACCAGTAAAGTTGCCCGAGTTATTCAATACTTGCTGCTGCACCTTTTCCATCCCTCCAAGCTAATTCGTGGAAAACGATGTGAAAAAACTCACGTTGAAGACCTTCTGGACAATCTTCATTCCACAGTTCTACAATCTTCATGTATTCTGCGTCACTTAACGCCGAAGCACTAAGCTTTTGTTTTGTTGAATCTTTTTGTAGTTCCCTACGTTTGGCATCACGTGCTGCTCCTGCGTTTTTAAAACGGATCAAATTTAATTTTATATTTTTCATAATACATTTCCTGTAGTTGTTATGCAGTTGAGTTCCACATTACTTTTACAAAACTTTCTTTGTACACTTCCGAATTTGCTTTTCTCATATTGAATGAATAATCTTCTAGAATACTAGCCAGTTGTTCAACAGGTAACTTTGCGGTATATTATAAGACTTCTCATCGCAAAATTCTAGACACTGCTTCCAAATGCTTGTCTTTGATTTTTGGTATTATCTGGGATCAGATATTGAACTTCTTCTCCAATTACGTCCTGGTTTTCTCTCCCAAACGAGACATTCCCTTAAAAACACTATAATATACTTTATCGTATCATTGAAGATTATGAATTTTATATGAAATCTTTGTTAATAATTATCAACATCATAAACGTTCCATAACCTACATACTACCTTCGTTACTCATAATACATTCGTCTACCATCATTTAATACGTTAGTTTCGAAAGTTTTATACTTTAGATACCAAGTAATATTAGATCTATGTTTTCATGAACATGTAAAACAATATTTTGACAATTTTCAAATTTGATGGATACACCTTTGCCTTTAGCGTCCACGATCATAGGTTTATCCTCTGAAGATTGATTAATGACCGAGCAAGCCTTTTTCGATTTCGTGCGGTTCCCAGTGCTTAATCCACTGCCGGAAACATCGCCGATTTGAATTTTGCGAGCAATGGAAATTTTTGGTCACACTTTCTTCTAAATACTTCTAGCAACCTTCGCCGATTCCCATCCACCAAGTTCTTGTGGTCAATATATCTCCTCCAGCATTAACAAGAAAATTTGCCGAAGATCTTCTAACGCAGTGACCAGTATACATATTAGGATTTTCAAGTGAGAGATATTCAGCTATTTTTTGAGGTATTTTAGATAAGAAATGAATGCCGCAGGGCTGTACCGTACATTTCCCTTTTCTATATGATACAAACAATCTTCGGTGAGTAACATGGACTGGCCTTAATATTGCGTACTTTTTAAATCGAAGCACAGGATTGACTTCGCCGTCAGATACCACAGCGAAAATCCGTTTCTTGTGGGTTTTTGAGTCGGGAATAGTAGCAATCAGCTTGTCCTCTAAAACGTCAACATCTTCCGTGGTCATCTTCGCTAATTCATTGGTTCGACAGGCTCCTCCAATTCCAATTAAAAAAGCCACTTTCATCATTAAAAACTCCTCGTCTGGGGCAGAACGCACAAATTCGTTGACTTGTTCTCTTGTAAATACTTTTGATTTTTTTGCTCTATATCCAACGTTTTTCTTCTTGATGAAACGTATTAAGGCGCCGTATTTATCGATTTCCACTCTTTCCTTCAGTTCTAAAGTCGCTCGTAACATGGAATATTTTGGCCATAAGGATGAAGCAGAATATTCCTCAGATAGTTTTGCGAAATACGCCAGCAACACCGTTTCTTCTGCACCTTGAACATGTACTTTTTTTCGCCACTCACAAAACTGCCGATATTCTTTTTCATAATGGATTTTAGATTTGTCCGGAAGCAAGTTCAACCTTATAGTGTTGGCTGCAGCTAATATATCGTCAGGAATATCAAAATCTTGCATGATTTTAATGATGACTTTTTGAAATGCCAAAATGATATGACATAAAACTTTGTTGCTTTTATTTTCGCATCTCTGTTGTCAATGATACGATAAAGCTTTGAATATAACCCGATTATTAGCGATTTAACACCGTCTCGGACATTGCGGGTGACTCCTCGTCACCTAGCAATGTCCTCGACTATTATAAATCGCATAATAATCTCGTTATATTAATAGCTATTATTTTTCACTTGATCGTTACTGCTTTATAATACCTTGGCAACGGTTGCTATTAACAGACTCATAACGCCCGGGGCGTTATGGAGGGCATTATGAATCATAACGCCCGCTAAATGTTTTTTTCTGTAGTTCAATAAATTAATTACTAAGGAAAGTTTTATTTATAACTGTACATAAAAAGGGACTAATTATTTTCCCTCAAATATAAATTACAATGTTAAAATGTTCCTGAAAAATTAGTACCAAGTTTGAAGTTCTGTGAGTTGACCGATGATGAACTCCTCAATGTGCATTCGGTTTCGTTCGGAACGTTAACATTTTCTTTTTCGGAAACGGAATGGGCTATCATTGTAGCAATTTTGTTCTTCGAGGAGATACTTTCTTCAATATAGCTCACCGCTACCGTACTACTCTTCCATTTTCCATGTAATTTTAGTGTTTCAAAGGAAGCACCACCTTGAACAAAAAGCGTTGACGACGTTCGGCGTGATAATGTCCGGTGTAGCCTTCGGGTTTTCCAAGTTTAGGTATTTCGCTATGATTGAAGGAACACTTTCTATAGTATTTTACCTACAGGTAACTCATTGCATTTATTATTTCTGTAGGTTAAAAAACCTACGTTGTTTACATCCTTTGGACGTAGTGCAATGTACTTTTAACTAAGTTCAAGGCTACTATTTCGCTTTCTTCAACAATGGTGAAACTTTTGAGGTGCAGGTCTTGGTTTCTGGTACCTTGATCAGTAAAACGGCTCCTCGTCTTCAATGTCATCAACTGTCATCTTGACCATTTCATCACGTCTTAAGCCTCCAAATACGCCCATTACCAGAACAACTTTATGTAGCAGAAAAGTATCATGTGGAGCTTTTCTTATGAAAAGTAATTGTCCACCTTCCAATACCTTTGATTTTGTAGGAATGTATCCTTTGAATTTACTTTAGAAATGCCATCAGTTGACTGAATGTTGATATATTAATATTTTCCTTAACAATCAATATTGATTTCAGCTGTGAGTATTTGGTCCATAGATTATTTGCACTATATTGTTCAGACTGAAATAATGTAAAATAAATAAAAAATATTAATATTTTTCATGAGAGTTCCTAGAAGTATGCCATTAAGACAGTTTCATTTACGGTATTCACTCTGTTTTCATCTTTCCATATCAGAAAATGGTCATACTCCTTCTCGTATAAGTGTTTGGATTTCACAGGCAGTAAATTTCCTAACGCTTTTCAGCTTTGAGCGTCACATTCTGTGGATCTCCATAATTATTATGAACACAACCGTTTTAGTTTCCTCCACTAATAAGCTTGTCAATTCTTACAAAAATGCAGCGTCGTTTTATTAAATAAACAACCCTAGCAACCTCTTCAATGTTTCCATGGCAATTGCATAGAAGCTCACTTGTGCTCAGTTGCCGACCATAACGCAGTAAATACTATGAGAAGAAATTTATGAAGTAAACAACGTCGTTTAAGATAATTTTTCGTGAAAATAAAATCTTGTATCCCACGGGCGTTAGGATCTATATAACGCACTTGGTACATAAATAGCTATTTCACTTTGACACCACGCACATGAAAATGGCATATATAAAAAACACTCTTCAATCAACATACAAAGCCTACTATTTAAATTCAAAACCATCAAAAACCGTCATTACCCTAGTATTTTTTTAATAATATTTCGGTGTGAAATTTTCTTACCGAATACCACTCTAGCTCAATTAAAAAAAAATGTTTCTCGAACACGAATATTTTTAAAAAAATTCGTTTTTTTGAAAAAATTTCCAGTAATAATTGAAGCTCTAGTGGTATTATAAATAAAAACTGATCTTTACATGCTGCCAAAAAAATACAGTCCGGCTTATATACAGAACTCAATCTTAACAATCCAGGGTACTTTTGAAACGGGTAAAAATGCATGAAAGATAAACAAACCATTCTCGATAACTTCGAAATCACACAACCTACAAGAATTTATTTATCAATGAAATTTTTTTTCCAAAGTTGCTGCGACAGGTTAGTGGTGTTTTTACACGCTTTACACGCTTCACTTGTATGTTTGTTTGTTTGTAACCGACTCCTTTGGGCACGGTTTTGACTCACTTCCAGACGTCTGAATGATTTGAAATTTGACAGGTGTACATTATTACGGTAACAATGCATTAAGAAATTTGTGTGTGAAAAAAACAAAATGGCGGCTCTAATATGGCGTACGAGTTTTGTGATTATGGTTTGATTTGCTTCAAAATTGGTATCTGAGGGTTTTCGTGGTCGGAGATTATGATTCTTTTGTCAAAATTCAAAAATTCAAGATGGCGGCTCCAAAATAATAATAATAATAATAATATTTATTTGCATCAGTAATACCTACAATAGTTAATAATCCTAATAATAATTTAACATAATATTTAGTAATAGTACTCTGACACAAACAAATAAAGAGAAAGAACACAAAGCTTTCGCTGTCCGTGTCATATCCCATTCATTCGTTCATGCGACACTAAAACATAACAAAGAATTATAATTTTTAATAAGACACATACATATAATGAATGCACACATACATATACATAGATATATTCCACACATACATACATATATATTCACATAGATATACATGTTACTACAATATTGAAGCAGGAAAAAAATAGCCTAAACAAAGAGAAACTGATGGACATATAATTATTTTGGCATATTGAACAGTAATAGAGGACTGATAATATAGAGCATGAGGAGTATGCTGGATTAATGGTAATTTTTTTTTTTTAGTTAAAGAAGTTATGTATGTTGTCTTCGATTACTTAGTAGGAATGACTTAACCTTATTTCTATAATATACTTAGAATTGGAGATGTTGAAAAGGGACCTTCTGAAATAATATTTATGAATCGTGGTCCTAAAATGATAGACATTTGGTACCCACTGTTTTATTCGCTAGTGGAGTTCTCAACTTATTTGAATATATAGCTCTTGTTGGGTAATTATGTGAAAGAAGTCAATATGTTTCCTATTCTTGTATAAAAGCACACTGCTTTTAGAAAGAAGATCTGTCGAATATCTAGTATCCTAGCTTCTTCATATAAGTTATCTGATGGGTAGGTTCTTTTTTTTTTAATATAATTTTAGGAAATATTTTTGAAGTGTGTTCAACTTTTCTAGATATACATTCGCGATGCCACCCATCCGATAATTCCATATGCTATACGGAGTCTACAAGAGTAAAATAGAGCATTTTTAGATGGTGCAGAGGTAGGATTTTAGTGAGGTATTTGAAGCGGCCTAGAGGTTCGCATCGTATTAACAGTGTTATTAACATGATGATTCCAACGGAGATGACAATCTATACTTATCCCTAAATATTTTATATTCTCAGTACGTTTTATTGTGATCGTTTTATTGTGATTATTTATCTCTAAAGTGTTATACTGCGGAAGTTTGTTTTGTAGCTTGTTATAGGGGGAACAATGTTTTATCAAAATTTATTGTTAGCAACTGGATTAAACCAGTCATGATACTATTCATTTCTGATTGGATTTTAGATTTTAAGTTTTCCCAGCTTTTGATGTATACAATATAACTGTATCATCCGAAAGCTTATTATGTGTCCAGAGGTTCTAACGGTTAGTATGGTATTGATATATATGATGAATAGAATTGGTCGAGTACCGTCCCTGTGGTACTCAATTTAACCAATTCAAAACTACTATAGGTATCATCAATTTTGACACATTGCTTCCTATCATGCAGATATGATCGAAATAAGTCAAGTGCCACTCTCGTATTCCTACATCTTCCAAGGATTCCAACAACTGTTGGTGGTCGACAGTGTCGAACGCTTTTGCAAGATCCAGAAATACACCGATGCAGGTTGGCTCTTATCGATTGCATCATACATTTTCTGAGTTATTGATGCAATGGCTCCTTCCGTAGATTTTCCGCTTTGAAATCCAAATTGATTATCAGCAATTATTTTGTGTTTCTTCAGAAATAGTTCCAACCTTGTTTTATGACCTTTCAAAATTTTAGCATAGTTAGTTACCAGAGATATAGGTCTATAGTTTGATGGTAGGGTTTTTGTCGCCTTTTTTATGTAAAGGTTTATTACTGCGATTTTAAATTCAGTAGGGCAGATTCCATTTCTATTATAATATTGATAATATAACACAAGGTGCTACTATTTCCTATATATTGCTTTCAATGTTTCGGCTTTTTATATCGTCTATACCTGGTGTCTTATTATTTTTAAGGATATAATGATTTCACTTATTTCTTTTTTCATCCGTAGGTTTAAAAAAAGGAGAAAGGATTTATCATTCTAGGAGGTGGTGATACTGGAGGTTTTTCATGTTTTTGTGCTAGTTCTTGTCCCTACGTTGGAAAAAAAATCATTGAAGGTATTCGGATCTCTATTGGGGTCTACGTACTGGCCATCTTTCGATTTCAATTGTTTTATTTTGTAGGTTTTATTATTGGTGTTGGTTATATTTTTATTGTTTTCCAGAGCTTCTGTGCATTATTTTTATTTTGTTCAATTAGGTTTTTGTGATGGTTGAGTTTGTAACATCGATAAG
Source organism: Gonioctena quinquepunctata (assembly GCA_018342105.1). Classification (NCBI taxonomy): domain Eukaryota; kingdom Metazoa; phylum Arthropoda; class Insecta; order Coleoptera; family Chrysomelidae; genus Gonioctena; species Gonioctena quinquepunctata. Next base: position 47,973 of record JAFIRS010002054.1, on the reverse strand, counting down.
TTTATTTAAATGGTTTCTGTATTTAACATAGTTCTCTTTCAGTCTTAGATTAACTTTATCTTTCTGCCATTCCTTGTGTAGTTTGTCGCGTTTTTTTATAGATTTTATAAGCCCTATTGTTATCCAATCTTTTTCTTTATGTATTTCCTTTTTCTTCATAAGTATTGGTATTTTTTCAATAGTTTGATTAATGTTACCAAAAAGTAGGTTGTAGCTTTCTGCACGTCTTTAATGTTATATAATGATTCCCAATTCAAATGATTTAAGTCGTTTTTAATTTTGTATAATTTATCTTTTTCACTATATTATCCCTATAATCAGATTCTATGTCCTTGAAAATGTTTGTGTTCAATATCGTGGCTCGATGATCTGTTACAAGAGAATCTAAAATAAAGCTAGAAAAGTAGTCGCTGACTTCACCTTTTTTTATTCATACAAAAAATATGATCTAAGCAGTTTTAGAGTCTTCTTGGATCCTGGTATGGGTATTAACAGTTGAGTTGAAGTTAAACATACTCAATATATCTAGATATTCAGACACAGTTGTGTTATCCTTGAGAGTAAGTCAATGTTCATATCGCCTATAATTATATGTACATCACTGTTCTCAACTATTATCATTACAAAGGTAATCGTATAGTCCGTTTACAAAGTCTTTATCATTAGTTGATGGTGATCTATATATGGCTGTAATTTTATGGTTTTTGTTCTTTTACAAATAACTTCAATTGCTTTACATTCTGAGATATTTACAATCGTGAAGGTATAGTTGATAGTATTTTTAAGGTACACAATAGTCCCATCACATTTGTTGACGTTACCAAAATTATATAGCAAATCATACCCTTGCCTTTGCATGAGGTCTATATCAAAAATCATTTCGAGTTTCTGTTAGAACTAAGCATTCGAAAGGATCATCAATTTGACTCCAGTGTAATCTCGAAGTTATCTAAATTTTTTGAAATACTTAATATTTTGATGGATTAATTTGAACTTACATTTAGTATCTTTATTATTTCATTATATTCAGAAGCATCTTTCAATATTTTGGAAGGAAATTCTAAATAGTTGTAGTCTCTAATGAACGAATCCATTTGAATTTGCGTTATAATTAACAATTTGGTAACTGAACAATTTTTTTTTTCAATTAGATATAGGTGAGCATTCCTGCTTTGTTCATTTCATTAGAAGTCCATTATAAGTACTAACCTATGACAATTTATTTACCAGTGCCGCTGCGAGTTCTTATCTTCTGTTTTTCGCCTACCTCCTTCGGGAACTTGCCAACAAGTTGGGTTGGAGTATTTATTTTCTGATGTGGGTTTTTAGCTGATGGTTCAGGGGGTTTGGTGATCAGACGCTGGAGTTCTCTGGTTTCTATTTGTATTGGTGTACCAGGGGCGCTTTGGGGTTTTTCTTGGAGATTGCTTCCAATATCTTCTTGATTTTCTAGATCTTTTGGTGTGTATATCCTGCCATTCACGTATAATCGATTCCCTTTTATATAAGAGTCTCCTTCGTTGTTTCCTCTAGCAAGGTTTAAATGTTTCCTCAGAGTGCTATATTCTTGTCGTTGTTTGAGCGTGAGGTCTCGAGCTATTGAAATGTTCGTTCCCTTAAATTTCTTGCGTTTTTTAGCACAGCCACTTTCTTTAGAAAAGACGTGAATTCTATTTTGATTGGAGGGTTGTTTGTTTTTCCGAGTGGGTAGAAGTTATTCAGATCACTTTCAGTGATATTTACATCAACCAGTTTCTTTATTTCACTTTTGATAAAATCAATTGTAATATCATCTGGTTTGCTTTCCAATCCAAAAATAATAATATTATTTTCTTTTGATTTTTTTTCCAGACTCTCGACTATGTTAGTAACTTGTGCGTTTTCAGACTCGATTTTGTTTATTCTTCGATTTAGGTCCTCAATTCTCAATATTATTCTAACTTCGACAGCTTCAATGAGTGATTTCAGTTCTTGTTATATTTCTTCAATTCTTCCAAAATAATCTCATTAGTGACAGACATCCTCAGTGTCTGCTGTAGGTATAATATTTCTGGTAGTGTACGTTTTCCTTTATGAATCAGGTACACTGATAAGGAAAGCTAATCTCTTACCGGCAAAAAAGGTTAGAGATGTTTGTTGTGGTTATTGTTCGTAGACGTAGAACATTTAAAAGTATGCCTTCTGGGGTGACTCTTGTTCTTTATTTTTGTTCACAATGGTGATAATTCGATTTCCAATTGATATTTTGTAGATTTCAGAAAAAAGATTTCCCTATTTCCTTCGTTTTACTTCGATTTTCACAGAGCTAACTCACTATCACTTTATTAAGCTAAAGCGGCACATACATACATACAATGGTGGACGAGATTTGTGATTATGGTCTGATTCCATTCAAAATTGGTATGTGGGGGTTTTCGGGGTCAAATATTATGATTCTCATGTGAAAATTCAAAAATTCAAGATGGCGGCTTCAAAAAGGCGGCCGAGTTTTGTGATTATGGTCTGATTCTATTCAAAATTGGTATATGGAGGTTTTTGGAGCCAAATATTATGATTCCTTTGTGAAAATTGAAAAATTCAAGATGGTGGATTCAAAATGGCAGCCGAGTTTTGTGATTATAGTCTGATTCAATTCTTAATTGGTATGTGGAGGTTTTTGGAGCCAAATATTATGATTCCTTTGTGAAAATTGAAAAATTCAAGATGGTGGATTCAAAATGGCAGCCGAGTTTTGTGATTATGGTCTGATTCTATTCAAATTGGTATGTGGGGTTTTTGGGGTTGGAGATTATAATTACCTAATTTGATAAGATTATTCCATTTTTTTATTTGCAAAAACATAATAAAAATAATAGTTAAAAAAACTAAAAAAACACGCTTTTATAAATAAACCACATTGGAAAGTAGGAAATAAATAATAGTTTAAAAAAACTAAAGAATACGCTTTTATAGAAAACCAGACTAAAAAAATTGAAAATAAGAAAAAAATGTATTTTATTTTTAAAAAAAATTGGGGTGTATGGTATCAATAATTATATAGTACATTACACACCTAGGGCAGTAAAGTAGGCAATGTCTCAGATCACAGGTAATTGTTGGCCGAGGCGATACCATGCACCCCACGCTTTTTTTTGAATAAAATACATTTTTCTCTTATTTTCTATTTTTTTAGTCTGGTTTTCTATAAAAGCGTGTTTTTTAGTTTTTTTAAACTATTATTTATGTAATGGAAAGTTTCATTTGATCAAATTGCGACTTTTCTGTTGTTTTGTCGAAAATGGTATGTATTATACAGTGTCCGCCAAAATCTTAGAACCATTTGGGAATTTTTTTAATTATTAGTTTCTCAGAACATTTCATTCTCTATAAAAGGTGGTGCATTCAATTAGACTTAATACGCACATAGCCGTTATTTTGAGTGACGTGCGGCTAATCGGGAATCGGGCGATATTCTAAATTCACTATAGAGTAAAGTGACATTACTATGGAAAAAAAAATGTTATTGAAAAAAGTTGTTTACAATTAAAAGATATTCTCAGTTATCCAGTTTAGTCTACCAATTACTAATTTCAATAACTGCCTAATGAGTTGGCCTCAATTTTCAATGGGAATTATCGACAATAATTTTTGCGTAGTAAATTACTAAATTAGCATAAATTGTCTATAAAGCAATTAAGTGATGTAACAAAATCTTGAAGATGAGTCCAAAAAACAGTAATGGAAAGATACTGAAATGAAGCTAGGATCCTTGAAAAAATCAGAAAAATATTTGCTGAATAATTAATAACCAAAAAATAAATATTCGAATTGAGACTTGGTTGGTAGGTGTACCTACCTAACTGGATAAGTGGGGATATCTGTTAATTTCAAACAACATTTTTCGATATTTTCCATAGTAATGTCACTTTATTCTATAGTGAATTTAGAATATCGGCCGATTACCGCTTAGCCGCACGAACTTTGGCCGCTTATATCTCAGAAACTAAACATACAAAATCATTTGAACTCACACTTTTTTCTAATGACCCATCCTACTATGACATAATGAAGTTTCAGCCAATTCGTACGCGAGCCAATTTCTTTAGTGTGTTGTGGCAATTACGGTGATGAAGCTTAACGTTAGCCTTAAAGAGTGTACAAACTTGGTATCAAAATGGACCTAGTGATCTACAATCGAACGTAGTCTATAAAATTAACTGTACAACATGCTACATTGGTCAAACAGTGCGATATTTGAAAAAACGCATATCTGAACTGAACACATGAATCTCAATGCCCACTGCTCCAGTAAACATAGTAGAGAAAATCGTCATACTTTTGATTTCAATACCATGAAAGACATACAAGGATTAAACACGTCCTATTTCAACTTGATGTTTGTCTCCATTCAAATTGATCCAACTAAATGGTCATACTTTTGATTTTAATACCAGAAGAGACATAAAGAGATTGAACACGTCCTATTTCAATTTGATTGTTATTGTATCCTGATGATTTTAATAAAATTCGAAATGTTGGCAAGGAAACGATATTTTTCCTTCAACCAAACTGATCCAAATCCCAACGAACCTTCCGAATATTATAAGGATATTTTACATTTCTGAGTTCTCGTTTCTAATTCTAATCGATTGAAGTGATTTATTTTATTTATTTATTTAGCATTGCACCACCCTAACAGCTGATGCCTCAAGCAGGGCAGGAAAAATACAACGTGTACTAATTATAATAAATAGTGAATAATATACAATACTTATACAAATAATTCACAAGTTCTACACATGAACATATGTATGTGAAATAAAAAAAAAAGTTCACAAACAGAGTCATATGTATAATGAATACAGAAGTGAGTGCTTTATGAAATATTGTGTTCGATCTTACCTGTTTTCCAAAAACTAGAGACAAAAGTTGAAGGAGAGTTCGAGCAAGACTTCTAATTCTTTGGAAAAGGATTTCAATTTATACCCAGAAGATGATTAAAGCGAGTATGGTCAGGTGATAGCGGTTTCTGATAAAAAAGCCATTTCTGTTTGACCCATACATTGATATACTAATTATGTATGCCAACATTAAAAATAGCCAGTAATTATCAAGAAAATATCTGGGATATAATAATTGATGGGATTCTAAACGACAAGTTTCTGAAGCCTTTTTTCACACCACGGTAAAAATTTCCTTCTCCTATACCCTATAAAAATATAATTACCATTGGGAAAATAACAAGATGAGTGAATTTTTTATATTTTGAAACATTTCTGTATTGCAAGAAAAAACCAAAAGATCCATTTTATATTCCATTAGGTATATTTCTTTTTGTAAATAACTTCAATTTTTGTCAAATTAGTTATCTTTTTCAGCAACTAGTACAAAAAGCTTGATTAAAAATATATTCCAATGTGAATTGCGTCCAAACAAAAAATCCAGAGTTGAAATCCAGAAACGAGATTTTGGAAAACCGCACTAATTTTCAGTATCTCTCAGCTTATTCCACTCAAAATGACACATCGTACATATATCATTTATCTCTTGGCCATGTGTTTCAGGCTCTATAGTAATATACAGGATGGAGCAAAAAATATGGGAACTCCAATATACAGTGTGGCCTATTAGAAATGGTAGCACCCATATAAAAGACAAATTTTACAACATATTTTTTTCCAAGAGGTAGATAGAAATAGAAATAGAAATATTTATTTATCCTTTGTGACATTACAAACATGTATAGGACAAGTCAGTCACCCGCTGTAAAAGGTGTATTTTGAGGTTATTTTAAAATTATGAACACGAATAATATATAACAATATACAGTTGGTATGAATAAAATAAAATAAAATAGTATTAAAATAGTACATTTCTTATAAACTAACATAGAATGTATTTAGTGCACTATACAGGCATATTTATGCAAATACAGATGGAATAGACAAAGACAGTTCCTACAAGCTATCATGGAGGTATTCTTTTACACTATAGTAGTATTTTTCTAGCATTAAATTTTTTATGGTCCTTTTGAAATCACTGAAGGAGTCCATACTTGTAAAAGTTAGTGTGAGTTTATTATAAATTTTCATTCCCATGTATCTAAAACTATTTTCAAGTTTTGTAGTTTTGTGTCTGGGGACACATAGATGATCAGAATTCCTGATATCATAATCATGATTTGAAGAATTCAGTTCAAATTTATCAATATTTTTTCTTACATACAAGATACAGTGGTAGATAAAAATGCTGTAGAACGACATAATTTTATATTTAATGAATGTGGGCTTACAAGTTTGTCTGAAGTCTAGGCTGAACATTTTTCGTATGATCTTTTTCTGTGTTATGAATATTCTATTGGCATCTGTGGAATTTCCCCATGAGATTAGGTTATAACATAAATGACTGTACACTAAACTGTAGTAGACATTGATTACTGCACTGGTGGGTATGCAGTCTTCAATTCTTGAAATTGCATAAAAGTCCCTAGTCATTTTTTTGTTAACTCTGACTTGCTCTCCGTCTGATACTAGAATCAATATGTAAGCCTAAGAACTTTGTGGTTGTGGTTGATTCAATCATATTACTCTCGACTCGACATGTTAGAGAAAATGAGGTGGACGTAATATTATTGGAATGAAAATGTACACACTCTGTCTTATCGATATTAACCATTAGACCGTTACATTTACACCAGTTCACGAAAGAATTTACAGTATCTGCAATGGATGATATGAGTTCCTCTGAGGTATGTGCCGAGACCGCCAGTGAGGTATCGTCCGCATATATCGTCAGTAGTTGCGATTTTAGTTGAAGTGGTAAGTCGTTTATAAAAAGAAGGAATATTAGCGGTCCGAGCACAGAGCCCTGAGGAACTCCTCTATTCATAATATGAGAGTTGGATATAGAATCCTTTACTTTGACTATCATTTTCCTATTGCTGAGAAAGTCCACAGTCCAGTCCAAGAAAATTCCTCTGAATCCAACATTGTACAATTTATTCTCGATGAACTTCATGTCTAAACTATCGAAGGCACGCGATAGGTCGAAAAACAGACCTGCCACGTGCTTTCCCTTATCTAGTTGCGCGTAAACATGCTCAAAAAGATTGCAAGCAGCAGTTTGTGTTGATCTGTCTGCTCGAAATCCATGTTGGTGTGTGGTTATGAGCCCGTTGATATTTAAAAAATTTATCAAACTACTAAAAACAATGTTTTCAAAGATTTTAGAAATAACAGTCAGCACTGATACTGGTCGATAATTGGATAGATTTTCAGGATCATTTTTCTTGTGAATTGGAATAACTTTTAGCAAATTTAAGTGATGATGGGAACTTGCCTTCTATAATCGATAGATTTATAAGATGACTCAAGTGATTTGATAGAGATTCAACACCTGCCTTCAATATTTCTACTGAAATGTTATCAATGCATGTACTAGGCTTGGTTTTCAGGTTTTTTATTGCATCCCTGACTTCCTCTGGTGTTACAGGATTGAAAAAGAATGTTTTGCTGAACATTTTAGATGTAGTACAAGATGTTGGCCTCGAGTTTATAAAATAGTCATCAAGGTCGTTTTCCGTTACGTTAGCAAAATATTCACCAAATGTATCTGCTATATCTGAAGGACATGTTAAAATTTCACCATCAAAATTGATTGTTAAATCCGGGGTTTTTTTTTGTTCTTCCGATTTCTTTGTTAACTGAATTCCAGATTGTTTTAGGCTTATTATTAGACTTGAATATACGTTGTTCATTGAATTGCCGTTTGGCATTCTTGAGTAATTGTTATGTTTGTTTTTTTCATTTCGATATAATTCTTGGACGTCGCTTTGTTCCAAATTCTTACTCAACCAATGGAGTTCCTTCAGATTTTCACTACTTTTTTTCACTTCTGTTGTAACCCAACCTGATTCTTTATCGACATGCTGCTTTTGATATTGTTTTTTAAGAGGGCAATATATGTCTATATAATAGGTCAAAATGTTCATGAAGGTGTTTGTACAGTCTTCAATATTAGATTGAAGATACACTTCTTTGAAATCTGCTGTGGACAATGCATTTTTAAACTGATCCATATTTGGTTCAGACATGTCGCGATAACAGGTTGATATTTTATTTTTTATTTTTGATAGATTAGTCCAAGTTGCATCATCAACACTCAGGGTAAATATTATGTGGTCACTGAAATGACCCTCATAGACTTCAGACTTACAGTGATTTAAATCAACATTGGTTAAGATATAATCTATTTTTGTTGATGATGTTTGCCCTAACTTATTTTATGAAGACCCTTGTGGGGGCCAAATTAGTGCAATTCAGATTGTAACTTATAATAAAATCATATAGACGTGTTGTTGGAATTTGTCGAATAGTCAATGTTCAGATCCCCACAGAGAAATATATTGCGATAAGACTTACTGCATAGTTCCATTATGTCACATAGTTTGTGAAAGAATATGTCCAAATCACCTAATGGGGCCTATAAAACATATGACATATTTTTGCAAACAGATATCAAAAAGACAACTGAACACCACAATCCATAAAGAAGTATTAATTTGTAAGGCCAACTATGGTTATTTTTTTATTCATACAAAAATATGTTTAAGCAATTTTTTTGGTAAAATTTTGGATTGAGTTTTCACAATGTTCCTGACGATCAATTCGTTGGAATGTGGTCGCCAATAGAAGAGATACAAGTAAATAAAATCTGGAAATATGCCGTTTTATGATCTTACCAAGACAATTATGGATTTTTTTATCAGAAATCTGGATGTGTCACTGAATTCAAGAGTCTCAAAATGTGTTCATCAATGGAAGAGTTAAATTATTGCATTAACCCACTTTCAACACTGTGCAGTGATCAAAATAACTAAAACTTATAATAATAAAATTAAATATATAAATAATAATTCAAAAATTATTCTAATAAAATTAAATATATAAATAATAATTCTAGTAAGATTCTTCAATAATGCATTCAATTGAAATGAACAGAAGGCTGTGACTTAGACAGTTCTTTCCCCATTTTCATAAAAATGGTGGGTTTATGTTGATTCTAAAAATAAATAGAAATGGTTGTTGAAAAAAAAATTAAATTATACGTCTTTCTCATAATTACAGGAATCAAAGAAAAGTAATCATTATATTCAATGGAAAACACCCAAATCTTCCTGCCACCAAAAAAATAGATAGATAGATTTTATTAATCCTTTTTGCTACATCTCAAAACGTCCACCCGTAAAAATAACACCCTCGTTCACACCAACAAAGAACAATGGATACATCCATTCGATAATCCAACAAAAAAACCCAACACCAAAAAAGCAATAATTATTAAAAAGAAACACAATCTAACATCTTCCAAGATGGGCGGCCTCCTTTCAGTCGATAAAAATCCTTTCAACGGATCGTTTTTAAACTAAGTCCTGTGTCCTTTACGAAAATAACAATATGTTAAATGTTCCCCCGAATTGTTTTACCTCACCTGAGAAAGAAATCAGTGTGTGCAATTAGACCATTTGGAATAATAAAAACCGAAATATACGCTTTATGGTAAGTTCCAATCTTTTTTTCTCCAATATTACACAATTTTTCTAATTTGTTTGGTGTTTACAGTTGACCAATGAATATTTTGAAAAAAGCATGAGTTCCTGCCGCATCGTTAATAAAATTACCAGTAATTTGTAACGACGAGTTTTTTCCTTTTGGACCTAAGTTACGATAGTGCCTTCGCAGCCTACTAGTTGTTTGAAACCAATTTTGTGATGAATAACTCTTTTTCAACGTTCACCTTTTTGCACAATTAAAGATTTACTTTACTCGATGCTTTAATGAAAATTGAAATGCAGGTTACAAGTGACAAAAATGGAATGATCAAAATACATGTCTCAGATAATTTATAACATAAACAAAGAATAAAACTATTATAGTTCTTTCGTCGATTTTCGGTTTACAAGATAATTCTCGGTGTGAGCTTATTCTGCAGAGGATAAATCTCGTAGGAGCTTGGTCTGCAATTTCTCTAGTCGCCATGAAGTCTAGGGGCAGGGCCGGACTCAGGAACTGGGTGGCAGGCCGGACTCCTCCCTTCTTAAGATGAAGACTGGGTAGGTCTGGTTGGCAAGGCTTCATGTCCCTCCATATGGATTGGGTTTTTGGCATCGCTTTGAACGGTAATACTACATGGAGTATATGGAGCAATTTTTGTAGTAAAATGCTACCCAAAGGAAATAATAATGCATAAAAGAATGCAAATGAGGATAATAATCCATACAGGTAAAAGAGCTAACTTGTGGCTCATTAGGAAGTTAGAACATAATAATAATTAATTTATTTACCACTTTGGTACTTCAGGGTACATATGGTAGGTCAGATAAAAGGTAAACAAATATATAAAACAACATAAAAAACATTAAAATCACAGCTTTACATATAGAAGTATAAACTGATGGTGAGGTTGTATTATTGAGGTAAGATGTTTGATTTCATCTAGGTTCATTTTAGAAATAGAAATTGGGGTTGATCTCAAAAGTAATTGAGAAAAATTCAAAGAGGGCAATTGATAATTTTTTGTTGGTGATAATTCGGCAGGTCCATGTTGGAATTTTTCGCCATTGATGATAAATGACAATTTTCAGGTATGGAAATGATACAACTTCCAGGCTGGATCCTCGTGATGGTTTTCCATGGTACAGCTCTCAGTGATGATGATGTTGGTTGCAGTAGAAAACAGGATTGTTTCTGGTGTCAATTTTTCCAATATTTTTCAAAGTGCACATCATACATGGAACAATTAGCAGGTTCATTCTTGATAATGAGTTCAAAACGCAATTTTTTTTCTTTTTGTAGGTTGTTCTTGCGTAGAAGGTGTTCCGATCTCTTCCAGGGTTCTTCTTCATTCTGGTAAAGCTCTTCACCTCATTGAGGATAAGGTAAGGTTTTAAGGGTAAAATTTGTTTTTGATATGTATGGGGTAAACAAAATAGGTTTTAAAAAGAAATAGGTTTCAATATTGGGAAATGGATAAAAAAAAATTATTTTCTCTTCAGTAAATAAGTTTGTATTCCCAAGAAATTATAATAACTATGTTGATTTTAAAACTAACCAACTGATTTTGAGAGAATAAAGAATATTCATTTTTTTGGGATAATTGAATATAAATTTATAGAGGAAAAGTGGGGTGAACCCTTATTAATATTTGAAAATAAAGCATTAATAATTTTCTAGTTGACTTTGAGAGTCTATTATCAGATGTAAAGCATTGATTTCATTAACTTGATTTTGAAATGTTTTTAGTTGAAAACTTGTTAATACATTGAATTTAATTTGGAAAAGGGTTTATTTGTTTTGACATCATTTCTTTTGAAAGAAAGTTGTTCATTCAGTTCATCTCGAATTAATTGATCATTTTATTCAAATATTGAGCATTGAATTTATTCTTTCACCATATTCTGGTCTAAAAGTACCAAAGAGCCATTTATGTATTTTTTCCACCTAAGTTTATAAGTACTCTTTTTGGATGATATGTTTGTATAATTTGGTAAAAATGGTCAACTTGTAAAAAATGTTTGTGCCTGTTGCATGAGGTAAATTTGATTGAGTTCTCAGTGCATTTTTTACTGATAAACCAATTTGAAATTGAATTTTATTTCTAAATCAACTAATTCAGTTATATTCATATAACTTATACAAGTATGTTACTAGTGGTTATTCTAGTTAGTTTTTTTATGGCACTATAGAATTAGTTAACTTGTTAATGGATCCATTTATTACAAAAATAGAAGGAGGGAAGTAAGAGAAATAATTTCATCTGAAATGAATACAAAAAATGAAATTAATATTTTTACGTTTCTTTATATTATGTTTGAATATTTTGATGTTTCCAGTCCCAATTGTATTATGTGTCGGGCTACAGGTTGAATATTAGTGAAACGAGGAGCCAATTTGTCACGAGTTTGTTCCTTTGATAAACTGTAATATTTGTTGTTGAAATGGGGGGTTCGTGTGTTTTTATTGATTTTCTCAACTTCTAGTTTTCAAATATTTATTTCTTCATTGATTTGTTCAAATTTTGTATTCATTGTTTCTTTGTGATTTTGAACATACTTTGATATTATGTCTTTTTCAGATATGTCAAATGGATCTTTTGAAGAGAGATGTCCAGAAATTACTTCAAATGGTGTGTATCCAGTAGAAGAATGAATACAATTATTATGTAATATTGAGTATTTCATTAAATTTTGTAAAGATTGAGATGGATTTTGTCTTGTCTGAGTTCTAAGTGTTCAATTATGGTTGAGTGAACCTTTCTAATATAACTATTCGAATTAAAAATTTTTGGGTGTGGTAAAATGAATATTTATTTTATGTAATTTACAAAATCTTTTTGTTCTTATTATCAAATTACATCCTCCATCACATACTATTGTGTGTGGTATTCCATAGTGTGAATTAAAAATTAAAAATCCGTCAAGTATATTGATTCCGTTTATTCCTGGTATAGGGTATGCTTGTGCAAATTTTGAAAATGTATCAATTACTGTTAAGAATTTTTCTTTCGAGATAGAAAGAGCATCTATGTGAATTCTTTTCAAAAAGGTTTGGTTCCTATAGAAATGGGTTGAAACTCAAATTCATTAGGGTTGTCGTTCATATTTAGATTTCTGGCAAATATTATAATTATTTATATAATTTTTTATATATCTATCCATATTATTGGCCCAATCAATACAATTTTTTAAGTGATTCTAGAGTTGTTGTGACTCCATGCTGACCAGTTTTGTAAATATACTAATTAATTTGTCAATTTGTTCATTTTCTTTTCTATATCTTTAGGTAAATTTGAACATATAAGATATTTTGAATTTATTCTTATTATTTTATCATGTTATTTAAAAAAAATAGTTTTCATGTTGTTAATTCGAAAAAGTGAATATAGGTGTAGTTTCTACAAAACACAAAGTTGAGCTCTGTCAAATTAGATATCCTAGATATTTGAAAAGAAGTGGATTTTTTCTAAAAATTTAACAAGTGTTTTTATTTTTATTTGAAAATATGCCTTAGAAATATATTTTTCATTTTATATATGCTTGGTTATATTCATTTATTATTCAGGGGTCTCCTGAATGCGACCTAAAATTTTATTTTCAGGAGGTCTACCTGAATGCACCTAAGATTTTATTTTCAGGAGGTCACCTGATTTGTGATGTAAAAGTTTTTATTTCAGGTGGTCTACTGTATTCGCGCAAGAACATAACTTTGGATTTACCAAAATTTGCGTTACGAATTTTTTTCTAAAGGTTGGGTATGAAAAACAATGTTCAATTTCATAATTTTCATACTGATTATTGGTTTGAATATTTTTGAAATTTCTAATTGGTTCTAATGGTTTGTCCGTATTATCAACAATTTTAGAAATATTATTTTCTTCAACTCTTATTGGAAAATCACTAATTTTTGAATGTTCTGTATTTTTTCAATATTATTTTTGTTGGTTTTTAATTTTAAAAAATTATATTCTTTATATGTCGAAGATTTTGGATTTTTTTTTTTTTGTTTGGCAATCTGTGAATTTATTTTCAATTCAGACCTTACGTTCTGTTTTTGGTTTAACTAATATGTTTTCCATAAATTCGGGCATTTTTGGATTTTCCTTCGAGTCAATTTGGTATACTTGAAGTGGTTCTTCCAAATTCATAGGAAATGTCCTAGAATTTAAATTATGATTTTCTACTATCGCTTGATCGTTTTCTACTGTAGTTATATCTTCCAAAAGAAAAACAGTTTTGATTCAATGGGTCTGTCTGTTCTGTATGAATCTTCGAAATAATTTCTATTTTGATACCGAGGTTCAAAATTATTTTCATTCTCATATTGAGGTTCATTCAATTGATGAATTTCTTCAGAAATAAAAAGTTGGTCTAGATTGGGGTTGGAAAAACTGTTCTTGCTGTATGTACAAAAAGTATTACATTTCTAGTTACTGTAGACATTGGTATTGTTTCACTTTGAGTTGTTTGATTCTTGGTTTCAAAAAATTTGATTATTTGGTTTTCCGAACACCTGTTGATTGGGTGAAAAACCTTTGGGGCATTTTCTTGTTTGAATTTGTATTGGTTGTCTAGGAAAATTACGATTCTGGTTTGAGAAATTTTGATTGGGAAAACGGTTTTGATTTGAAAAATACTGATTTGAATTTTGATTAGAGAAATTTCTTTTTTGGGTTAAAACTTGGTTGAGCAAAATTTGAATTTCTTTCTGATTTATAAAATTATATTGTGGTATATAATTTTGTGGTTTTTTGAGCAGGCAAGGGTATTTTGTAACTTGGTTGGGGAATTGACTGAAATTGATTTTTTTCCATCGTTTACTAAGCATAAGAAATTTCTTCTTCAATAATAAAATTTAAGGTTTTTCCAAATTGTTGGGGTTTTTCAATGTAACTGCTGTCTGAATCATAGTAGGTAAATATTTCAAAAATGTTATCAAAGTGTATTATCATTATTGATAGATGAAAAATTTAACTTGAAATACTGACATCTAATACCAAAATTATAGGAATTTTCTTTATATTTGGTTTCAAAGAATGAAGTTCTTGTAGAAGACAAGTGAAAGATATTTGGTCTGAAAATGAAATTTTAATAAGTCCTATCTGTGCCCATGTAGTAAGTTCATTTCTACTTGAAATCAAAGTCAAGGCTTTTCCTTTTCAATTTACTTATTATTCCTCTAAGAATATTTTTTTATAAATTCAGGTTGTGCATTATATTGTAAAAAGTATCATCAAGCAGCACAAAAATTGTTCAATTCACAAGGATCACCAGAAAAATTTTGTATTATATCCAAAAAGAGTTTTAGTTGTTGGTAATTCATTTCAACTGCCATATTTAAATCTGTGTTATTTAAATTTGAATTTGAAAAAAGTTAATCAAGATCGAAATTTTCTTCAATTTCGGAAATTGAGTTATAATTTTGTTCTCCTAGAATAGCTCTTTGTTGACGTAATTCACGATTTATTTGTGAAATATCTCTAGATGCGTTAAACATAAAATTAAAATTAATATTTACAAGAGAAAAATATTTCTAGTGTAGGGAAGGGAAATGGTTGTAGGAAATGAGAGTGACTTACAGCTAAGTTTTCTTGTTTCTTCTTAATTCTAAACCAATCTTGGGATGCTGTCGTCCGATGGTTGTCAGTGGTCCTCTGATTCGTTCCTGTTGCTGGATATTCAGATTCTCACCCTGTTGCTGGTAGTGGTTTTTGAATTTGGGTTTTCCAAAATCCTTCGCCGACTGCCTAGTTACGATAGTGCCTTCTGCAGCCCTTGGTTGGAAAGCACTACTGTTGTTTGAAACCAATTTGTGATGAATAACTCTTTTCAACGTTCACCTTTTGCACAATTAAAGATTTACTTTACTCGATGCTTTTAATGAAAATTGAAAATGCAGGTTACAAGTGACAAAATGGAATGATCAAAATACATGTCTCAGATAATTTATAACATAAACAAAGAATAAAACTATTATAGTTCTTTCGTCGATTTTCGGTTTACTAGATAATTCTCGGTGTGAGCTTATTCTGCAAAAGATAAATCTCGGTAGGAGCCTGGTCTGCAATTTCTCTAGTCGTCATGAAGTCTAGGCAGCAGGGCCGGAATCAGGAACTGGGTGGCTGGCCGGACTCAGGAACGTAACTCCTATCCGACGAAATCCGAAATTCTAGATATCTATATATATATATTTACATATATATATATATATATATTATTGTTATGTTATGTTATTTGCCAGTTGTAAATTTTAAAAGACTAAAAAGCCACAAAAAGAATAAATAATAAATAATTATCAATTTCAAGAGTTTGCTTGTAAATAACTTTTAAAATTCAATGTATTTTATGAGCCTAGGTATGATATGGATAGATAAAAATGTCACAGTACTATAAAACAGTCAATTATATACACTATCAAAATTATTATAACTCATAATTGCTCAAAAGACAACTAAAAGTCAAGATTTACAAAATTATCATGAATAAATAGTAATCAACACATTTATAAACTTGAAACACTCTGTACATGAAATTGTAGCAAACTAAAAGTAGCCAATGAGAGAACAGCAAACGTCTTATGAAAGATAGCCAATCGGAGAAGAGATGATCAGATGAAAAGTTGGAAATTGTGAGAGAATGGCAAATAGAAGGTATTGTAACGTAAATAAACTTAACTTGGTTTTACTAATTTATTTAACACTTAAATATACAACTTAATTTATATTACTAACTACGCCACTGTATAGCTCGATCGTATGGGCTCGTTCAGACTGTCTGTGCCATCTTGAGGGCTGCCTATTTATCTCCGTTACAGAATTCCCGATCTTTCGAATTCTGGCAGTTGGTGACCCGCATGTTCCAATTGTTTCCAATATTGACCGTTGTTTTCCGCGGCAGAGCGACTGGATTGTTCTCGAATATCTCCGGGGATGACCTCATCGTTGTCGATGGCAACGCGTGAGGCGACAAGTCCGGCCTAGGTTCGTTACATTGCCCCCTTCTTAAAGACATTTCGTCCCGAAATTTCATCCTTGGAGTGTGACGATATCTGCATGACTCCCCATATCTGCACCGTGAAGTTCGATGGAAGTAACACTCCACGGTCTTCATGATCGGTCGTGGAAGAGGGTTACAGCAATCCAAAATCTTGACGCCGCTGGAGCTGAATATCGCCTCCAGCATACTTCTTATGACTCTCCAGTCCAACCCATCAATACCACAGGACAATTTTGGAATTGCTAGATCCACCAGATTCTGGTCCACCATAGTATCTCTTAGTTTGGTGAGACTCTTCCAGACATCTTCATAGGACGGTTTATCTTGGGAATGCCTCTTGGTAACTAGGTAGTAGATGTTTCTCTGGCCTTTCTTCAACTGTAGCACCCACCAACTTCTGATTCTGCTCCGCAGTGTTTGGAGTTGACCAAATTTCTTGGAGAACACTACGGCGATGCCCTGGACATTCGAAGATCTTCTCCACACAGTGCGCTAGTGCGTAGTCAGCAGGCACCTCGAAAGGTCTCGTGACTCCTCTCTAGTAACCCCATGTAGAACTTTCTGCCCGTTTGAATACAAGGGACATAAACTTTCGAACGTCATATCATCATCCGGTGGCTTGAGGGTGCGAACTTGGTCATGGTTTCCAGCGTAAGGGGCCAACCTGTTGAAATGGACGACCCTTGGTTTCCTCGGGGTGGCTTATGGATTCGGTACACAAGGTCGTTTATCCTTTTTACGATTTTATACGGGCCTTCCCACGAGTTCCGCAACTTTGGTGATAGTCCACGACGACGTTTGGGGTTGTACAGCCAAACCAGGTCATCAACCTTAAACCCTCCAGCGTCGGCCTTGATGTCATAGGTCTTCTTCATTTTATCGCTGGCACTCTGGATGTTCAACCGGACTCGTTCGTGGATGTCGTCCATTCTCTGCCGAAGTTTGCTGACGTAGTCCTCTCCCGCAGTGTCTTGTCCTGGCGGTATCCCAAACTTCAGGTCACAAGGCAGTCGCAGTTCTCGGCCCATTATAATACTAGCAGGAGTTTGACCGGTCGACTCGTTTACTGCGGATCGATAGGCCATCAGGAACAAATGAAGATACTGGTCCCAGTCTCTTTGATGGTCAGAGACAACCTCGGACAAGTGGCGGTTGATCGTCCTGTTCATCCGTTCCACCATTCCATCGGACTGCGGATGTAGGGCCGTGGTTCTTGTCTTGCGGATGTTCAGCAGTAGACATATTTCTTGGAACAGATTGGATTCGAAATTTCTGCCTTGATCCGAGTGCAGCTCCATTGGAATTCCGAATCGACATATCCACTCTTTCACCAAGACGTCGGCGACGGTGATGGCTTCCTGGTTGGGCAGGGCATAGGCTTCTGCCCACTTACTGAAGTAGTCCATTGCCACAAGGATGTATTTATTCCCGTGGTCGGATACGGGAAACGGGCCGGCGATGTCAATGGCGATTCTCTCGAACGAGCTGCCTACGTTGTACTGACGCATCGGGGCCATGGGTCGTATTCGAGGTCCATTGCTAGCAGCGCATACAGCGCACTTTCTGCACCAGTCCTGGACGTCAGCTTGACAATTGGCCCAGTAAAACCGTTGCCTCACTTTCTGCAGGGTCTTCGTCACTCCCAGATGTCCTCCAGCGACTCCATCATGGATTTCCCGCAGCACTTCCTCTCTTCTGTTCCTGGGAACAATTATTTGGCGTCTGTCTTCCCCACCAATCTCGGCCTCCAACACACGTTTCAGGATCCCATTGTCCAGAATAAGGGAGTTCCATTGTGCCACATAAGACTTAACAGCCGGCGAGTAACCTGCGACTTCCTGCCATGATGGTCTTCGATTGCCCTTCTTCCAGCTGACAACTAAGCCAAGGTCGGGGTCTTTCTCTTGGTCTTTCTGGATCTTGCTGTCATTCCAGTTGTCATCCATTGCCGCGGTTCTACAAAGTGTTGCTTCTTTCTCTTCTGCTCGTCGGCAATGTGAGCAATCATCTGGACATGGTCTTCGCGACAAGGCATCTGCATTCTTATGGCTAGTTCCGGCTCGATGTTCGATCTCGAAATCGAATTCTTGGAGTCTCTCGATCCAACGTGCTACTTGACCCTCAGGATTTTTGAACTGTAAGAGCCATTTGAGAGCTGCATGGTCAGTTCTCAACAGGAATCTTCTTCCATACACGTACTTGTAGAAGTGCTCCACTCCCTTTACAACAGCTAACAGCTCTCGCCTGGTGACACAGTAATTGCGCTCTGGTTTGCTAAGCGTCTTGCTGAAATAACCAATGACCTTCTCCTGTCCCTCCTGGATCTGAGATAGGACAGCTCCAAGTCCCACGTTGCTGGCGTCCGTATCCAAAATGAATTTCCCTTTGGGTAGGGGATAGCTCAGTACAGGTGCGTTGATCAAAGCTCCTTTCAGCTTCCTGAATGAGTCTTGACATTCTTCGGACCACTGGAACTTTGTTTGGCCCTCCGTGAGCCTGGTCAGTGGTTTAGCGATGTTGGCGAATCCCAGCACATATCGGCGATAGTATGTGCATAAACCAAGGAAACTTCGAAGTTGGTGAATGTCTTGTGGGATGGGCCAATCCTTAACAGCTTTGATCTTCTGGTCATCCACTGCTACTCCTTCCCCAGAGACAATGTGGCCGAGGTATCGTACTTCTTTTTGGAACAGATGGCATTTCTTAGGGCTCAGCTTCAATCCGGAGTTCCTCAGTCGCAGGAATACTTCCTCCAAGTTTTTCACGTGGTCCTCGAACGATCTGCCGACCACAATTATGTCGTCGAGATACACTAGACACGTGTTCCATGAGAGTCCCTTCAGCACTGTCTCCATCAATCTTTCGAATGTGGCGGGAGCATTACAGAGCCCGAATGGCATAACGGTGAACTGCCAAATCCTGGAGCCGATGGTAAAGCAGTCTTTCTCGATCTTCCTGAGCCAGTTCTACTTGCCAATATCCACTCTTCAGATCAAGGGTCGAGAAAATCGTGGAACCAGCCAACGTGTCTGGGGTGTCATCTATTCTCGGGAGAGGGTAACTGTCCTTTTCGTGACATTATTAAGTTGGCGATAGTCTCACAAAGCGTCGATCCATCCTTTTTCTTCACCAGTACGACTGGAGGGACCAGGGACTGTCAGATGGTTCGATAACCCTTCTTTCCCCATATCGCTGACTATTTTGTCAGCCTCTTCTTCTGGAAAGGGAAGTCTTCTGCTGATTGCCGGATCGTCGGGCACCCCAGTATCAATCTTGTGCTGGACCACATTAGTTGACCTCCTTTTCCTTGTCCGGTATCGAAGATGTCTTGGTACTTTTGACTAAATCTCTTAGTTTGGGCTGTTGAGCTGGTTTTATATTTTTGGAAGAGATGGCAACAAATTTTTTCTAGTTCTGGGGAAGTTGTTGGGTTGGCTAATCGTACCTCGTACCCCCCGGATCACAGATGAAACTGACGAGCAGTGCCCTAAATTGTTCCTTTCTTTAAGGTCACTGGAAAGTAATTGACATTCATGACCCTTACCGGTACCAATTTTTCAGCCGTAACAGGGTTTTCCCTGGGGCAATCCCTCGTCCAATTTTTCATCATGAAGTTTGGGCTCGAACATCACCACGTCCCCCACTACTCGCACTTCCGCCCAGGCGACCTCCAGGATGGTTAAAAGCCCTCTCAGGTACGCTTACATCCTCAGCCAACAGCACACGGATCAATTTCTTCACTTCCCCCATGAAGTACCAGTCTTCTCCGTTGACACGTAGGACGCCGTCTTTGAAACCCAATTCAAACCCTCGGGAAATTTCCCATGATGTCCTTTTCCGATGATTGCATCGTCTTCGATGTCCGCTACAAGTGCCTGATGTTTCACTTTAGTGCTGCCCAAAATTATTTCAATCGGTAGCTCGCCATATACAGTAGCTGGCTCCCTGTTGCTGTGCGTAGTTTCCCAAAGTTGTCAGTTCAATTCGTTCCGGTGTGCTGGCAAAGGAAGGCCCGAGAATTGTCCTAGTCGCACCTGTATCTAGCAGCATGGTGCAAGGCTCGTTATTGATGAGACCGTCTACGGAAACACCTCTGTTCTGTCGTTGCAGGATAGCGACATATGCGTTGTTAACCGGGCTTGTGGACACAGGCCGACGATGCCCTTTTCGTCGACCTTCTTTATTTTCTGCATCGGAGTCGTGTTTGAATGTTGGACATTTGCTACGCACATGTCCAATTTTACAATTCCAGCATCTTATCTGTCTTTTCTCAGGAAAAACTTCCTTAATCACTTTCCTTATGGCGGCTTCCAAATTAGCAGGCTCCTGTGAGTCTTCCTCAATCATTCGGACTTTACTCTGGCTTTTGCAAGATTGTTTCGCTGCCTCGAATTCCAAAGCGCGTGCCAGTGCGTCTACGAGATGTGTTGACGGGCTAGTGTCAACGCTTGTCTGGTTTCTTGGTCACGAGTCCATCCAGGAATGCTTGAACCGCTAGTCGCTCCATTACATTTTCTGGTGTGGCTGGATATGCGAGACGAACCAAGCGTGCAATGTCAGTTTCGAATTCTTGTAGGATTCGCCCGATTTTTTGGGAGCGATTTTTTAGCTGGGGTTGGTATACGTGTTCCAAATGGCGTGGGCCCTATCGTAATTCTAGATGTTCAATCAGCTGATCATAGTCCTCCTGTTCTTGGGCGGTGAGAGTTTGTAGAATATTTGTCGCTTCTCCACGTAATGCAAGTGTCAGTGCTACAGCTCTTTCCCGCATTCCATCCGTTTGCTTTGGCCCGTTCAAACTGCCGGCGGTAATTTGCCCATGGAGTTTTCCGTCGAACTGAGGGGCTTCATGGAAGCTTCCCTATTTCTGAAATGACCTTGACATCTTTATTCCCCCTTGAACTTTATCCAAGTTCAAACTCAAGTCCAACATTGCATTTCCGTTAACCATCTCTGTGGAGGGCGCACTATTAATTCGTTTTTCCAGCTACTGATCGTTTCCTTTATTTTGTCCATTTCTGCCTCGACCCCATCTTTGATTTTATCTACCTCCGTGTTCATTTGCTCCCTAATTTATCTATCTCTGTCTCAACGGTTTCCCATTCTTTCTTTCTAGAAAATTAGCCACACCACCTAATTTTTTTTTAGGCCTTCTGTGTTCCAGGAACTCTTTTTCCCGGCTTCTTGAATTTTCTAGAAGCTCTTTTCAGATTTCTAGAATTTTCTTGAAGCTTCTCTTCCAGATTTCTAGAATTTCCTTCAAGCTTCTCTTCCAGATTTCCCAGCATTTTCTTCCAGGCTTCTTGGAAAATTTCTAGAAGCTTCCCCTTTCCCGATTTCTAGAATTTTCTTGAAACTTCTCTTCCAGATTTCTAGAATTTTCTTCAAGCTTCTCTTCCAGATTTCTAGAATTTTCTTCAAGCTTCTCTTCCAGATTTCTAGCTTTTCTTCCAAAGTCCTCGAATTTTGTTGCAGCTCTTCTTTCAAGGATTCTATTATCGGACTCAAATCACCTCCGGGAACTTCGAATAAAAATGTTTCGGGTTCCTCACCTTCTTGTATAAGTCCTTCTTCAATTCTTTTCCCGAGTATTGCTTTTTACCGTTGTTTCCAGTTCCTTTCCTTCAATTCCTGTTTCAATTCCGCTACCTTCAAATCCGCAAGGCGCACTTTTTCCTTGAACACATTTTGTCTTTGACGAGGTATCAGTCTGTTTCACACGAAAGTTTATCAATTTGTTTTTAAAAATTTACTCCGAATTCTTTTCACGGGCCACCAGTCTATTGTTGTTTCCCCGCGAACAGTGTATCAGTTTATATTCCACGCACAATTGTCCACTTCCGAAAACCGGGTCACTGTCTATTTTGGGCGTGAAAAAAGGTCTATCAATTTATTTTTTTTTGACTATCCCCCACGATCACTTGTTTATTTTCAAAATCTCGCTTTCCCACACCAATTGCAACGTAAATAAACTTAACTTGGTTTTACTAATTTATTTAACACTTAAATATACAACAATTTATATTACTAACTACGCCACTGTATAGCTCGATCGTATGGGCTCGTTCAGACTGTCTGTGCCATCTTGAGGGCTGCCTATTTATCCTCCCTTACAGAATTCCCGATCTTTCAATTCTGGCGGGTTGGTGACCCATGTTCCCAATTGTTTCCAATATTGACCGTTGTTTTCCGCGGCAGAGCGACTGGATTGTTCTCGAATATCTCAGGGATGACCTCATCGTTGTCGATGGCAACGCGTGAGGCGACAAGGTCCGGCCTAGGTTCGTTACAGTATCATAAGCAATTATCATTCAAACTTGTATATAATGATAAGAATGGGAATTTAATTGTGTGTATAAATTGTGCAACATTAATATAAACAGTGCAAAGTGACAATTTGGTGCGCGAATTCGAAATTTCAAATGGAAATGTTGCGAAGCGACGAAAAAACAAAGCTTCGAGGAGATCGAAAATATTTTCCAAAGCGGAAGCACGCACAAAATTTCACAAAAAGTAAAATGGAATAATTTCATCATTTGCTTGAAAAAACAAGATTACCTTAATGATATCACATATCCACGATTCCAAAAGCTGAGTCCCGCATCGATACGTTCCTGACACATGGTTTTGCAGTCCAACGGAGGCTGGAGAGAGGATCTTCCTGTTTTATGGTATAGTTGTAACACCAACAGTTCCAACCAGGTATAAAACCCTTAATAGTGCTTTCCCGGTCCTGAACTATTTCACAAATAACATTTTTCACATTCGATTAACTCTATGTCACTTTTTTATGAACAATAACAGAAAATTACTCTCACAGAAAAAGTGAGGTTCTGTTTATCTATCCATGATATGCATTTTATTATTATTCGTGAATAATTGTTTGATTCACTTTAGCATAAGTTATTTCTCGTAGGTCAGGTATTTTTAAGTCTTCCTGGATAAAGGAGATAATTGTTTTTTGATATTTGGTTTGTTTATTTTCTCACAATGATCAACTAACATAACTAAGATCATTCAATAAACTGAAGTTAGCCAGCCAGCCAAATTCCTTTGAACCGACTATATGAGATAAGGGCGTACCAACTGTTGTTAGCTGTGCGAAGAAATAATAATTGTTGGTAGCTGACGAGAGAACAGTGACGTTCGCTGACAATTATTATTACAGGGTCAGAAATATCTAATTATATCATATAAATTTGGCTCAACGAATAGTAAAAAATTATTATTAGCAATTTTCATTCTATAAAAACAATTTACATTTTTCAATTTATCATAACATAACAAATGGCACCCAACGCGGTGCAAAAAGTATACTTATAAGTATAATATTTATATATTTCAATATATCAAACCATAACAATATATATATATATATATATATATATATATATATATATATGCTTTAGTTTCTTGACCACATATATATATGTTCTGCTATTTCTCGTAATAAAGGTCTGATTCAGTAAATTCATATAATTTTTCTTAACCACGTTTGAGACATATTTAACTTAACACAATATTGAAATGTATGCACAAAATAATTCTTTAAAAATATAGTTCGAAATATAATACGTTATTTAACTCAATATAAAAATATCTGTAACATTTAAGAGAATTCACTTACAAATTATTTTATTTGAATTCTGCGTTCGCATCATACGAACGTTATTCTAGGTGTGTGACGTTATCAGGAATGGTTTGTTCATCTTTCATGCATTTTTACCCTCTTCATAAGTACATTCGATTGTTTATATTGAGTTCTAGTATATGAGCCGGACTGTATTTTTTTGGCAGCATGTAAAGATCAGTTTTCATTATTATTACTTTAAACAAAGTTAAAAAGGTTGTTATAAATCTGGCTTAAGTTTTGATATCATTTCTATTAATGCTATTGGGGTCTTTTTTTCAAGGAATGTTCTTACTCTTGGATTCCTTTCTTTGGTCAAAATTTCAACGTTGTTAGTAACAAAAAACAAACTCAATATACACAACAGCTCAACCTCAACAATATACGGGTTGCCCAAATTACACTAAACTGAATTCCCCTTCGCCTATTGACAGCAATATTCAATCCGCCACTTACATTTATCAAAATTCCTCTCGAAATTCTTTTAAATGTTATTGGAAAAAATTATTACTATGTAGAAAACTCCTGGGAATTTGTCCGCAATATAACAGTTCAAAAAAATCATATAATAATCTCTCTGGATATAGTTTCTTTATATACAAATATAGATACAAAATTAGCGATAGATATCATAAGAGAGAAAAATGGCATGAAATACAAAGTCACACAACACTAACCTTAGAAGAGTTTTTGAAAGGAATTGAACTATGTTTAACCTCAACATACTTTCAATATGAGAAATAAATACTACTCACAAATATTCGGAATTGCAATGGGATCTCCAATTGCTGCAACAGTAACAAATCTGGTTATGGAGTATGTTGAAGAAAGATCATCAAATCACTTACTTTCAAACCAATTTTCTTCAAACTATATGTAGACGATTGTTTTAACCTGTATTCCTACTGACAAAGTTGATGAAATTCTAGAAAAGTTTATTAAATATCATCCTAGATTGAAATTTACAATAGAAAAATAAATAGAAAAACCAATAAACTTTCTCGACACAACAATAATACACGACAATACTGAAAATTTTTTCACAAACTGGTTTATTAAACCAAATGCAACAAATCGTTACACAACTATTTGTCAAACGCACTTATCAAAAAAAAATTATTCAAAATTTAACTGACAGAGCCATAAAGCTTACTCACCCAAAATCAGGAAAAGTAATATAGAAAAATCAAGAATATATTGAAGAAAATGATTACCCCAACCACTTTGCAGAAAAACAATAAAAAAACAGATACATATGATCTACAATAAAATGATAATGAAGTAAAGAAAACAACAACATACATACCTTTACCATACATAAACAAACTATCGAGATGAAATCAATAAAACAATGGAAAAACACAACATAACTATTCCACACCATTGAAAATGCAGACAAAACCATTTATTCAAAATTAAAACCAGAAATGCCAAAACAAACAAACTCATACAGTATATAGAATGCTGTGTAAGACTGTCAAAGTACCAATATGGTCAAACAGAACAATGTTTGCAGAAACGATACAAGCTCACAAATGCTCAAAAACGACATTACAGCCTTATCCAAACACGGAAAAGAAAATCAACATAATTTTGACACTAACAACGTTGAAATTTTGACCAAAGAAAGGAATCAAGGTAAGAACATTCCTTGAAATGATACATATTGAAAAAGACTCCAATAGCATTAACAATGGAAATGATATCAAAACTTAAGAGATTTATAACAACCTTTTATAACTTTGTTTTATAGTAATAATAATGAAAACTGATCTTTACATGCTGCCAAAAAAATACAGTCCGCTCATATACTAGAACTCAATATGAACAATCAATGTACTTATGAAGGATAAAAATGCATGGAAGATAAACAAACCATGTCCGATAACTTCGACGCATCACACACCTACAATAACGTTCATTCGATGCGAACGTAGAATTCAAATAAAAAAATTTTTTTGAGTGAATACTCATAAATGTTACAGATATTTTATTTTGGGAGTTAAATAACGTGTTATATTTCGAACCTATGTGTTTAAAGCATTATTTTGGTGCATACATTTCAATATTGTGTTAAGTTAAATATGTCTCAAACTCTTTATTCTCAATTTTAGTGTTTTAACCTGATGTTGACAAATACCATGTCGAAACGTAGTTAAGAGAAATTATATGAATTGACTGAATCAGACCTTTATTCCGAGAAATTGAAGAAAATATATATATATATAAATATATATATATATATATACATTTATATATATATATATATATATATATATATATATATATAAAATATAAAATTCAGAAATTAAAATTGTTAAAAATGAAACAAACAGAGAAAAAAAAACAAAAATAAACTTTAAAACCTTTAATTTTATATATATATATATATAAAATATAACCATTTTCTCAACTGCCAACCTTTCCCAATTTGTCAAAAAGTTTTGAAAAAGTAGTAAATCGATATTATTTGAATTATTAATGCATTCCATGACTTAACTGATTTGTTTATTTTTTGTCAGATGTCTACAAATTTACATTATTTTTTTCATAGACGTCTAGCAGTTGAAAAACAAATGAAAATACCAGAAATTCCAAACCCCTTCTATATATGACATGATTTTTCGAAATACCAAATTTTAGCGATTTCTAATCAAAACCACCGCGTTCCTAATGCCAAGTTAGACCTAGTTCGATATCACTGAAAAAATTCTAGGCCCACTTGGCTTAATAAGTAAATTGAGATTATTTGAATATTCATGCATTCCCTGGCTGAACGCAATTAGTTTATTTTTGTCAGATCTGAATCAAATTTTGGAATCAGACCAAAGTTGATACGAGAAAAACGATGGTGCCATTAGTTTTTCGTCAAGACGTCTAGAAGTTGAAAAACAAGTGAAAATGCCAATAACTCCAAAGTCTCCCCTAAAAATGACGTGATATCTAGGTAATGACAAACTTTGGCGATTTTTTTATCAGAACCAGCGCATTCCTCGTGTCAAGTTATACCTAGAACGATATAACTGAAGAAATTCTAGGCTCAATTGCCAAAATAAGTAAATTGAGATTATTTGAATATTAATGAATTCCCTGGCTGAACGGAATTAGTTAATTTTCGTCAGAACTGAACCATATTTTGGAATCAGACCAAAGTTGGCACGAGAAAACAGGTAGGTGCCATTAGTTTTTCGTCAAGACGTCTAGAAGTTGAAAAAAAAAAGAAAATGCCAGAAACTCCAAAGTTTTCCCTAAAAATGACGTGATATCTAGGTAATGACAAACTTTAGGATTTTCATCAGAACCAGCGCATTCCTCGTGTCGAG
Source organism: Gonioctena quinquepunctata (assembly GCA_018342105.1). Classification (NCBI taxonomy): domain Eukaryota; kingdom Metazoa; phylum Arthropoda; class Insecta; order Coleoptera; family Chrysomelidae; genus Gonioctena; species Gonioctena quinquepunctata. Next base: position 20,492 of record JAFIRS010002054.1, on the reverse strand, counting down.
TTATACCTGAGTTCGATTCCATTGGAAAGAATCTAGGCCCAATTGTGAGTAAGTAAATTCAGATTATTTGAATAATATTTCATTCCCTGGCTGAACTGAATTAGTTTATTTTGTCAGAGCTGAACCAAATTCTGGAATCAGACCAATTTGACACGAGAAAACGATGGTGCCATTCGTTTTCGTCAACACGTCTAAAATTGAAAAAACAAGTGCAAATGCCTAAACTCCAAAGTCTCCTAAAATGACTTGATATTTAGGTAATGACAAACTTTACCTTTTTTTCATTAGAACCAGTGCATTCCTCATTCCTCATTCCTAGGTCCATATCATTGAAGAAATTCTAGGCTCAATTGGCAAAATAAGTAAATTGAGATTATTTGAATAATAATGCATTCTGGCTGAATTGAATTAGTTTATTTTCGTCAGAGCTGAACTAAATTTTGCAATCAGACCAAAGTTGACACGAGAAAAACGATGGTAGCATTAGTTTTTTGTCAAGACTTCCTAGAAGTTGAAAAAAAAAAGAAATTGGCAGAAACTCTAAAGTCTCCCCTTAAAATGGCGTGATATCTAGGAAATGACAAAGTTTTGCGATTCTTTCTTTAGAACCAGCTGCATCCCTCATGTCGAGTTATACCTAGTTCGATTCCATTGGAAAGATCTAGGCCCAATTGTAAGTAAAATAAATTCAGATTATTTGAATTATTAATGCATTCCCTGGCTGAACTGAATTAGTTTTTTTTTTGTCAGAGCTGAACCAAATTTTGGAATCAGACCAAATTTGACACGAGAAAAACGATGATGCCATTAGTTTTTCCCGGTAAAAAAAAAAAATTAAAATGCCAGAAACTCCAAAGTCTCCCCTAAAAAATGTCGTGATATCTGGTAATGACAAACTTTGGCGTTTTTTTCATGGGGAACACGCATTGTTCGTGCCCAAGTTATATTTAGAACGATATCACTGAAAAAATTCTGGGCTCAATTGTCAAAATAAGTAAATTGAGTTATGTGAATATTAATGCAGTCCGGGATTAATTTATTTTTGTCAGACCCGAAAAATTTTGGAATCAAACCGAAGTTTTCACGAAAAAAAACGATGGTGCCATTATTTTTCCCCCAAAAGAAATCTAAGTTGAAAAATAAGTTAAAATGATAGAAATTCCAAAGTCTCCCCAAGAATTATGTGATATATGGGAATGACAATTTTCCCGGCGATTTCAAAAGAATCCGTATTCCTCACCTAGACCGATATCTTGAAAAATTCCCAGGCTCGATTGGCAAAGTAGAAAATCGAGATTATCTGAATATTGATGCATTTCCTGGCTGAAGTGAATCAGTTTATTTTCATCAGATCTGAACTGAAATTCTGATTCAGACGTATTCTTCTTAAATATTTTTTTAACTCAACTCGGGGGCCCCAAATATCGTAATTAACTATTCAATAGATATCCAAAATGTATTAGAAAGAATTTAGGTAGTTACTTATTCTTCAAGAGGATGGTAAGTGATTTGAGATAATTTCGAACTTCCACAGGACTAGTTGAGTGCATTGGTAGGAGGATGATGGTTCCAATGAATTGAATGATATCAAAGTAAAAATATCTCGGCAAGAACAAGACAAATCGATAAACATTGGGGCCTCAACAGGTTGATGAATACACATTAGGGCCTAGAAGTGAAAATGTTCAAGTATTTGGGAGTGATAATTGATAACCAACTGAATTTTGACAGTCATTGTGACTATATTAAAAAGAAAATGGCGCGACAAATAGGTTACATGTATGAGGCTCGGGATAAATATCGCATTTTACTAAACTGACAATCTACAAGTCAATCATTGCACCTCATATTGATTATTGTGGCACCTTACTAAGTTTCCTAAGTAATGATACACTACAAAAATACCAAATCGTGCAATGAGGCGATTTTGAATTGTAAAAGCGTACTCAATCACAATAATGCTGAACACACTGCAATTAATGAACATTAAACTAAGGTTACATATAATGCACTAATTTTTGTATACAAATTGAAAAAAAAACATGTTACCCTCGTATCTATCAAATGAGCTGAATTATGTCACATTTAAATAGAGGCAAGCGAAAACGATTTCTATGTAAATGCTGAAAATGTTTTCTGTGACCCTTTAGAAATGGTCTAGTCTTGTTCAACAATTTGCCTTATGAAATAAAAGATGTGTGTCACTAAATAGTTTAAAAAAAAATTTGTGTGTGTTATTCGTAAAGAAAACTATTGATTGAGAAAGGAGAAAATTGTAAATTGTAAATTACCAAATGATAGTCTAGTTATTTGTTTCTTATCCTAAAATATGACGTTAATTTATGTATCTAGGGTTTTATGTTTTTTACTTATTGACTTTTTGTACTTCAAGTTTTTATGTACCCGTAATGGAGAGCACTGTGCTAATAAAGTTTGATATCTATATATTTATATATATAAACAGGTATAATGAATACACATTGGGGCCTCAACAGGTGTAATGAATACACATTGGGGCAGGGGGCAACGTTAGATATAATCAAAACACATTGGACCACGAGATAAAAATAGAACTGATAAACTGGTCAAGTTCATTGCCAAGTCAATGACCGACCAATGAGAATAGATCCAAAATACAAAGGTTTCTCACGAATATGAAGGGGCGGACTGGCCATACCTGCAACTTATAGGGCTTCCACTGCTTTTAGAATGATATATACCGGGTAGCAACGGGGCATGGTAGGTACACCTCTGAAATTTGCTGTGTTTTCGAATATGAATTTGAAATTCTTACCATTGTAGTTATGCACAAGTACACGTTTTTCAAATAAAACACCTACTATTTCAGGGAAATATTGGAAAGAAATGCAAACTTGCAATATTTTTGAATCCGATTGAAAATGGCGAATTTGGCCAATAAAAGTACGTAATTAAGGTTGGCGACAAACATGGCTTGAAATTAATCAATAGAGGTGCCCCCCATGCATTATAGTGGATATTTAGCTAAGTCTCAACCTTGAAAATGAGTAATTAAGTTGCAACTAATTTTTACCATGAGACAATAGCCGGAGACTGGCCAGGGCAATGTTGCCAATAAAGTTACGTACTCCATGTAATAGCTGTCTTGAAGTAAAAGTTATCATTTGGTTTGGAAATTAATCAGGAAGAAATGATTCGTTAAATAGTTATTCCAAAATAACATTCTTTGAAAATAAAATCAACGTTATTATCCATTATTATGAGGTCCAACAAGGTAAAATTAACCTAGAGATTTGTGATTATATTGGCGGGCTTGGCAACATGCCAGTTGGAGTTGACCCTGTGAAGGTGGAAATAAAAAATTCTCGTTTACGGCAGAATATATCATTCCAGCGCCAGCGGTAGAGGAATCGTTATTGGATTTTGAATTTTGATATTATTCTAGTGAATGTTATGAAAATCTTGCATTTTCAACCGGGCATATATTAGTTTTGAATCAGGTTCATATGTATTTTAATTGCGACTTATGAAAACATTGAAGAAATTTTGGATGCCATCAGAGTTGGAAGTTGCAACTCAAAATTTTTGAGAAAAAAAAAAACTCAATGGAACTTTGCGCAAATTTCACAATTTCTCTTCCTTAATATTCGTTGAGAAACACACGAAATTTTGTGGAGAAAAAAAAATGGTTCCCACGTTAGAAGTATTTTATATGGATTGTGTACTGGAGGAAATAATCAAACAACGTTCTCTAAGGGTTGAAAAAATGTTACGACCCTCCATGGATAGAAGATGCTCTGAATCAAATATAGAAAAAATAAATGATATTTTTTTACGCTGAACTTTCTTTGCAAAATCAGAAATTATTGATTTATTATCATACATCGCCTGTGATTTTTGAGTAGTTATATCACAAGTGATGAATATTTTGGTGAGTATACCGGGTGACATAGGATATCGGGCCACCCCTTTAACTTCTGCATTCGTGAACGATTTTTCTGAAATTTAGTACGATTATATAAGCAACCATTTCGTATTTGATCAAAATTTGACTGTATTGATTAACAGTAAGTGAAACAAAAATTATTTTTCAGAAAACATTAAGTTTTTCTGTTATGTGCGACACATTGTGAATAGCCTTGACCAAATCTCATTTATCCACGAGGTAAAATAAAAAACAATTTAAATTTCAATTGTGTAAAAAAATGACATTTGACATGAGGTTTGGATTTGTTTTGACCTGTTGAACTTGAATATGTAAAATATACATGGTGTTCTAGTTGAAAAGCAAAGTTGCCGGCATTTCCAGAAAAACCGGAAGTCCGCCATATTGGACTGTGTGATCAATTCCGAAATGGTTGCTTATATAACTGTACCAAATTTCAGAAGAATCCGTTCACGAATGCAGAAGTTACAGGGGTGGCCCGATATCCTGTGTCACCCGGTATTTTGGCATCTTTGTGTCAATATTGTTGTAGAAATACACGAGACCAAATTTATTTGAAAATGCTCCAACAGCAAAGCTGGGGGGGTATTTAAAAAAATTGGTGGAGTGGTATTTCTGCAACAATATTGACGGAAAAATATCAAAATATACTTTACCCAAAATATCTATCACGAGTGGTATATGACCAGATTATATATCGAGCTAGATATTACAAACATACCTACACTTGAAAAAAACTATGTTTTCCTACGTTTTTTCAAATTTCTTCTGGGGAAGTGTTTTCGAAACGGTCAGACCTAATTTTTTTATTTGACAGTGACTTGGACGTAATCTGATAGTGACTGAATTATTTCGATAGGCTTGGTATGAACAATGGTAAATGTCTACTCGCTTTGTAGCAAGTAGCGTGTATATTCAGTAGTAATACTAAGTATAAGTACTTCAAAATAATCAAGTTATACATCGATAACTTGTTGAGATGTATAACCGTATTTATTTTGAAGTACGTATTGTATTTGATATGATTATTTTTTGGGTAAATTAAGTAAATATAAGCAATTTATTGATTTAAATACAAATTGGTAGAATGAAAATTACAATTATTATATTGTAACGAACCTAGGCCGGACCTGTCGCCTCGTGCGTTGCCGTCGACAGCGATGAGGTCATCCCGGAGATGTTCGAGAACAGTCAGTCGCTCTGCCGTGGAGAGCAACGGTCGATATTGGAAACAATTGGAACATGCCGGTCGCCAACTACCCGAATTCGAAACATCGAGAATGCTGTATCGGAGATAAATAGGCAACCCTCAAGTGGAGTCGAACAGTCTGAACGAGCCCATACGATCGAGCTATACAGTGGCGTAGTAATATAAATTAAGTTGTATATTTAAGTGTTAAATAAATTAGTAATACCAAGTTAAGTTTATTTACGTTACAATTGGTGTCGGAAGTGAGATTTTGAAAATAAACAAGTGATCGTGGAGTGGATAGTCAGAAAAATAAATTGATAGACCTTTTTGTACGCCCAAAATAGACAGTGGCCCGGTTTTCCTGAAGTGGACAATTGTGCGTGGAATATAAACTGATACACTGTTCGCGTGAAACAGAAAATAGACAGTGGCCCGGTTTTCGCAAGTGGACAATTGTGCGTGGGAATATAAACTGATACACTCTTCGCGTGAAACAGACAATAGACTGGTGGCCCGTGGAAAAGAATTCGCGAAGTGAATTTTTAACAAACTGATAAACTTTTCGGTGTGAAACAGACTGATACCTCGCCAAAAGACAAAATTGTTCAAGAAAAGTGCGCCTTGCGGACTTGAAGGTAGCGGAAGTGAAACAGGAATTGGAGGAAAGGAACTGGAAACAACGGGTAAAAGCAAGTACTCCAGGAAAAGACTTGCAGAAGGACTTATACAAGAGGTGAGGACCCCGAAACATTTTTATTCGAAGTTCCCGGAGGTGATTTAATTTTGGTAATGAATAAACTCGAAGAAACTACTAAATCCGTGAAAGAAGAACTGCAACAAAATTCGAGAAATCTGGAAGAGAAGCTTCAAGAAAATTCTAGGAATCTGGAAGAGAAGCTTCTAGAAAATTCAAGAAGCTTGGAAGAAAATGCTAGAAATCTGGAAGAGAAGCTTGAAGAAAATTCTAGAAATCTGGAAGAGAAGCTTCAAGAAAATTCTAGAAATCTGGAAGAGAAGCTTCGAAAATTCAAGAACCTGGAAGAAAATGCAAGAAGCCTGGAAGAGAAGTTCCTGGAAAACACAGAAGGCCTAAAAAAAGAATTGTGTGGTGTGGCTAATTTTCTAGAAGAAAGAATGGGAACCGTTGAGTCAGAGATAGATAAAATTAGGGAGCAAATGAACACGGAGGTAGATAAAATAAAGGAAACGATCAGTAAGCTGGAAAAACGAATTAATAGTGCGCCCTCCACAGAGATGGTTGACGAAAATGCAATGCTGGACTTGAGTTTGAACTTGGATAAAGTTCAAGAGGGTATAAAAGATGTCAAGGTCATATCTGAAATAGGGAAGCTTTCAATGAAGCCTACTCAATTCGACGGAAAACTCCATGGGAAAATTACCGCCGACAGTTTGAAGCAGCGGCCAAAGCAAATGGATGGAATGCAGGGAAAGAGCTGTAGCACTAACACTTGCATTACGTGGAGAAGGACGAATATTCTACAAACTCTTACCGCCCAAGAACAGGAGGACTATGATCAGCTGATTAAACATCTAAATTACGATATGGCCAGGCCCCATTTGGAACACGTATACCACTCCCAACTGAAAAATCGTTGCCAGAAATCGGGCGAATCCTTACAAATTCGAAGCTGACATTGCACAGCTTGGTTCGTCTCGCATATCCAGCCACACCGGAAAATGTAATGGAGCGATTAGCGGTTCAGGCATTCTTGGATGGACTCCGTGACCAGAAACCAGACAAGCGTTGACACTAGCTCGTCCAACACATCTCGTAGACGCACTGGCACGCGCTGGGATTTGAGGCAGCAAAGCAATCCTGCAAAACCAAAGAAAAGTTCGAAGTATTGAAGAAGACTCACAGGAGCATGCTGACTTGGAAGCTGCCATAAGAAAAGTGATGAAGGAAGTTTTGCCTGAGAAAGACAGATAAGATGCTGGAATTGTGGCAAAATTGGACATGTGCGTAGCAAATGTCCAACATTCGAAACACGACTCCGATGCAGGAAAACTAAAGAAGGTCGACGAGAAGGGCAATCGTCGGCCTGTGTCAGCAAGCCCAGGTTAACAACGCATAGTCGCTATCCTGAAACGACAGATCAGAGGTGTTTTCGTAGACGGTCTCATCAATAACGAGCCTTGCACCATGCCTAGATACAGGTGCGACTAGGACAATTCTCGGACCTTCCTTTGCCAGAACACCGGAACGAGTTGAACCGACAACTTGGAAGCTACGCACAGCAACAGGGAGCCAGCTACTGTATATGGCGAGCTACCGATTGAAATAATTTTGGCAGCACTAAAGTGAAACATCAGGCGCTTGTAGCGGACATCGAAGACGATGCAATCATCGGAATGGACATCATGAATTCCAGAGGGTTTGAATTGGATTTCAAAGACGGCGTCCTACGTGTCAACGGAGAAGAGCTGGTACTTCATGGGAGAAGTGAAGAGTTGATCCGTGTGCTGTTGGCTGAAGATGTAAGCGTACCTGAGAGAGCTGAAACCATTCTGGAGGCTCGCCTGGACGGGAGTGCGAGCAGTGGAGACGTGATGATGTTCGAGCCCAAACTTCATGATGAGAAAATTGGACGAGGGATTGCCCTGGGAAAACCCTGTTACGTGCTGAAAAATTTGTACCGGTAAGGGTCATGAATGTCAATTACTTTCCAGTGACCTTAAAGAAAGGAACAATTTTAGGGCACTGCTCGTCAGTTTCATCTGTGATCCGGGGCGTACGAGGTACGATTAGCCAACCCAACAACTTGCCCACAGAACTAGAAAAATTAGTTGCCATCTCTTCCAAAGACATAAAACCAGCTCAACAGCCCAAACTAAGAGATTTAATCAAAACCAAGACATCTTCGATACCGGACAAGGAAAAGGGGTCGAACTAATGTGGTCCAGCACAAGATTGATACTGGGGTGCCGACCGATCCGGCAATCAGCAAGAAGACTTCCTCTTGCCAAGAAGGAAGAGGCTGACAAAATAGTCAGCGATATGGGAAAAGAAGGAGTTATCGAACCATCTGACAGTCCCTGGTCCTCCAGTCGTACTGGTGAAAAAAAAAAAGGGTGGATCGACACGCTTTTGTGTAGACTATCGCCAACTTAATAATGTCACGAAGAAGGACAGTTACCCTCTCCCGAGAATAGATGACACCCTAGATACGTGTGGTTCCACGATTTGCTCGACCCTTGATCTGAAGAGTGGATACTGGCAAGTAGAACTGGCTCAGGAAGATCGAGAAAAGACTGCTTTACCATCGGCTCCAGGATTGTGGCAGTTCACCGTTATGCCATTGGGCTCTGTAATGCTCCCGCCATTCGAAAGATTGATGGAAACAGTACTGAAGGGACTCTCATGGGAACACGTGTCTAGTGTATCTCGACGACATAATTGTGGTCGGCAGATCATTTGAGGACCACGTGAAAAACTTGGAGGAAGTATTCCTGCGACTGAGGAACTCCGGATTGAAGCTGAGCCTAAAAATGCCATCTGTTGCAAAAGAAGTACGATACCTCGGCCACGTTGTCTCTGGGGAAGGAGTAGCAGTGGATGACCAGAAGATCAAAGCTGTTAAGGATTGGCCCATCCCAAAAGACATTCACCAACTTCGAAGTTTCCTTGGTTTATGACATACTATCGCCGATATGTGCTGGGATTCGCCAACATCGCTAAACCACTGACCAAGCTCACGGAAGGCCAAACAAAGTTCCAGTGGTCCGAAGAATGTCAAGACTCATTCAGGAAGCTGAAAGGAGCTTTGATCAACGCACCTATACTGGGGCTATCCCTACCCAAAGGGAAATTCATTTTGGATACGGACGCCAGCAACGTGGGACTTGGAGCTGTCCATCTCAGATCCAGGAGGGACAGGAGAAAGTCATTGGTTATTTCAGCAAGACGCTTAGCAAACCAGGCGCAATTACTGTGTCACCAGGCGAGAGCTGTTAGCTGTTGTAAAGGGAGTGGAGCACTTCTACAAGTACGTGTATGGAAGAAGATTCCTGTGAGAACTGACCATGCAGCTCTCAAATGGCTCTTACAGTTCAAAATCCTGAGGGTCAAGTAGCACGTTGGATCGAGAGACTCCAAGAATTCGATTTCGAGATCGAACATCGAGCCGGAACTAGCCATAAGAATGCAGATGCCTTGTCGCGAAGACCATGTCCAGATGATTGCTCCATTGCCGACGAGCAGAAGAAAGAAGCAACACTTTGTAGAACCGCGGCAATGGATACAACTGAAATGACAGCAAGATCCAGAAAGACCAAGAGAGACCCCGACCTTGGCTTGGTCGTCAGCTGGAAGAAGGGCAATCGAAGACCATCATGGCAGGAAGTCGCAGGTTACTCGCCGGCTGTTAAGTCCTATTGGGCACAATGGAACTCTCTTATTCTGGACAATGGGATCCTGAAACGGATGTTAGAGGCCGATATTGGTGGGGAAGACAGACGCCAAATAATTGTTCCCAGGAACAGAAGAGAGGAAGTGCTGCGGGAAATCCATGATGGAGTCGCCGGAGGACATCTGGGAGTGACGAAGACCCTGCAGAAAGTGAGGCAACGGTTTTACTGGGCCAATTGTCAAGCTGACGTCAGGACTGGTGCAGAAAGTGCGCTGTATGCGCTGCTGGCAATGGACCTCGAATACGACCCAAGGCCCCGATGCGTCAGTACAACGTAGGCAGCCCGTTCGAGAGAATCGCCATTGACATCGCCGGCCCGTTTTCCGTATCCGACCACGGGAATAAATACATCCTTGTGGCAATGGACTACTTCAGTAAGTGGGCGGAAGCCTATGCCCTGCCCAACCAGGAAGCCATCACCGTCGCCGACGTCTTGGTGAAAGAATGGATATGTCGATTCGGTATTCCAATGGAGCTGCACTCGGATCAAGGCAGGAATTTCGAATCAACCTTTGCCAAGAAATATGTCTACTGCTGAACATCCGCAAGACAAGAACCACGGCCCTACATCCGCAGTCCGATGGAATGGTGGAACGGATGAACAGGACGATCAACCGCCACTTGTCCAAGGTTGTCTCTGACCATCAAAGAGACTGGGACCAGTATCTTCATTTGTTCCTGATGGCCTATCGATCCGCAGTACACGAGTCAACCGGTCAAACTCCTGCTAGTATTATAATGGGCCGAGAACTGCGACTGCCTTGTGACCTGAAGTTTGGGATACCGCCAGGACAAGACACTGCGGGAGAGGACTGCGTCAGCAAACTTCGGCAGAGAATGGACGACATCCACGAACGAGTCCGGTTGAACATCCAGAGTGCCAGCGATAAAATGAAGAAGACCTATGACATCAAGGCCGACGCTGGAGGATTTAAGGTTGATGACCTGGTTTGGCTGTACAACCCCAAACGTCGTCGTGGACTATCACCCAAAGTTGCGGAACTCGTGGGAAGGCCCGTATAAAATCGTGAAAAGGATAAACGACCTTGTGTACCGAATCCATAAGCCACCCCGAGGGAAACCAAGGGTCGTCCATTTCAACAGGTTGGCCCTTACGCTGGAAACCATGACCAAGTTCGCACCCTCAAGCCACCGGAGGATGATATGACGTTCGGAAGTTTATGTCCTTGTATTCAAACGGGCAGAAAGTTCTACATGGGGTTACTATAGAGGAGTCACGAGACCTTTCGAGGTGCCTGCTGACTACGCACTAGCGCACTGTGTGGCAGAAGATCTTCGAATGTCAGGGGCATCGCCGTAGTGTTCTCCAAGAAATTTGGTCAACTCCAAACACTGCGGGGCAGAATCCAGAAGTTGGTGGGTGCTACAGTTGAAGAAAGGCCAGAGAAACATCTACTACCTAGTTACCAAGAGGCATTCCCAAGATAAACCGTCCTATGAAGATGTTTGGAAGAGTCTCACCAAACTAAGAGATACTATGGTGGACCAGAATCTGGTGGATCTAGCAATTCCAAAATTGTCCTGTGGTATTGATGGGTTGGACTGGAGAGTCATAAGAAGTATGCTGGAGGCGATATTCAGATCCAGCGGCGTCAAGATTTTGGTTCGCTGTAACCCTCTTCCACGACCGATCATCGTGGAGTGTTACTTCCATCGAACTTCACGGTGCAGATATGGGGAGTCATGCAGATATCGTCACACTCAGGATGAAATTTCGGGACGAAATGTCTTTAGAAAGGGAAATGTAACGAACCTAGGCCGGACCTGTCGCCTCGCGCGTTGCCGTCGACAGCGATGAGGTCATCCCCGGAGATGTTCGAGAACAGTCCAGTCGCTCTGCCGTGGAGAGCAACGGTCGATATTGGAAACAATTGGAACATGCCGGTCGCCAACTACCCGAATTCGAAACATCGAGAATGCTGTATCGGAGATAAATAGGCAACCCTCAAGTGGAGTCGAACAGTCTGAACGAGCCCATACGATCGAGCTATACAGTGGCGTAGTAATATAAATTAAGTTGTATATTTAAGTGTTAAATAAATTAGTAAAACCAAGTTAAGTTTATTTACGTTACAATATACTACGTTTTTTTTAACTGAGTTATTTTCTGCGCTGCGCTCAGTGCTGGAAATACCGGAGGTGTTATTACTTGAACCAGTAGCATTTATAATATCGGATCTCATCTTATTTATTATGTTTTGGTGATGTTGTTCATCTAACTGTAGGTAAGGTTTGATAGAATTACTATTACCATGTCCTGTTATTTTAATAAGTTCTTATTCCGATACACCTGCTTTTGCCAATTGTGAAACAGCAGTGTCTCGCTGAGAATGATTTGAAAATGTTTGATTGTCATATTAAATTTGCCAATTCTCAGACTTTTTGGTCCATTTACTAATTTCATGCACTCCAATTGGCATATTTTTGTACCAGCCAAGGGTTTTTTGCTTTCTAAGTTAGGATTTACTGTCAGAAATAACCTATCTGTTTTAATATTGATGTTTTCGCTTCTTTTTATCATTAGTTTATCTAGAAGTCTCACTGGACAACGGCTTACTTCATTATGGTTGTGTTCAAGCTATTCATTATTAGCGCACGGTTTTGCTCCTCCCTGTGGGGTTTTGGTAAAAATAGGATTATATTGTATTCTACCAGTTGGAGTATCATCATTTCCAGTTTCCTTTTGAAAATAATGAGTCAAGCATGACGATCTCTAAAAAACGTAAATATCAAGACCTATTTTGTATTCGTGGCAAACTTTTGAATCTTTTATTCATAGGTCAAACTATTAAAGGAATATTATTTTCCTTTTCAGTGCATTTGTATAAAACTTTGTCTTTAATTTTTTTATAATTTTTATTTGATTCTTTCTAGACATTCATTAAATCCGTCATTCTTATAAAATTCTGTCAAAAAATTTATATTATAAAATTTATAATTATATTGGATAAATCAAATGGAAAAGGGGTGCACTACCCTCAAAAGGAAATTTGGAAAAATTATTTTTCATGTGCCTATTATCACTCAGAAAAGCTTCGTTATATAGTTTACAGATTGAATCTCCGGACCCCGTCATTGATTGTTGATTTATATTTATCTCCATGATACGATTATGAATAATCTCCGAATCCGAAACTTTCATTTTTTCTATCTCGGTACTCCTGAAGACATCAATATCATATTCCTATTTCATTATAGTATGGTAGGCACTGGATGAATAAAATTCACAATGGCGCTCTCTATCCGAAAACTGCAGGACTAAGAAATCAGTATGAATATTGGTAAAGTAGGAACTATTTCTCGCTATATGTTTGAATTTGAGTGTTCGTCGCCCATTTCGTATTACAAGTTGATGTCCCAAACGAAGTTGTCTGGAGATTCGTTTTAATTGGAAGAAGAAGAAATGAAGAAGAAGCATGCATTCGCTTATTTCCTCTAATTCTCGCAAAAAAAACTCAATTTTCGGAAAAGAATTAAATCTCTAGATTTTCAATTAGTAGGTACTCTAATCCTTCCTGAGTCTAACTACTAAATTTGAGTTCTCAAAGTGTAACCGTTTATCGACGCAACTTGAAATAAAAAAAGACCCTTCATTGAACGCCCACCTTGATATCGATTGTCAGATAACCGTGATAATGTAATTTGTCTTTTTTAAATTTGTATCGAAAATAGCTAGCAACGTGAAATTATTTTGAAAACTCATCCCTAACATTTTCATTGAAATAGCAACATCAGTTAGGTATTCAGTTCATGATCTCCAAATATGGAATGATATTTGCATACTAAAAGATAACAAAATTAATGTTGCATCAAAAAACACATTTAGGGATATATTTCCATTGAGATGAATACTGTCAAAAATATTTCAAGTTTTGGTGTTCTTACAGAAATGACAATCTCAACGCAAAAAGCTTTCGGGAAATTGCAGCTATTTGTTTATCTTCAGGTTGAGAAAAATTCAAATTTTTCATTGATCATATGTAGCCATGCAAAGCTTGGCTATGGCAAATTATAATATTACATTTAGTGACCTACTGGCAATACAATGTACTAAATACCTATTGAAAATACAGATACACCAAGGACGTACATGACAAAAAATATAAATCAGGTGTTTCATATATTATAGTTACAGTTAGACTATATATAGATATAGTCTGAAAAACACGCTTTAATGTCAACATTAACTAAAAAGTTAAAAATATTTTTTAATTTAATTACTCCAATGTAAAAACGCGTTGGGTGATCCTACAGTCTTACAACTGAAGACTGAGATCACAATGCGAAAATTATATTATCACTATTACATAATTAAGCTCCAACATGAAAAAAGATTATCTTTTCGTTGAAGATGGTCTCAAAAAATATGTACCATATCAAAATAAATATACTATTGTGTGCGATTCGCTTTCATCCTCGCCACGCTACGCCTCTCAGAATTATTTCTCTGTACAGCCGACCAACTAAATAAGACCAAAAAACACGAGAGAATACATTATTATTTCAATCTTTGGATAGCTATTCCATATTGTTCGTGTTGAAAACATTTGTTCGAATTGACTACTTCGGCAATTCCAGTGGCGACCAAATGACCAAACTTCCTAGAGGAATTTCAAAGAAAAATATATTTCCCCAAAAAATACGTTGCATTCTTTAGATAAAACAAATTTTTGCTTTTTGCATCGTACGTAATTAGTCTAGTCTTTATCTTAGAAATAAGAAAAATCGGGGTTTCGCGAATTGAAATTCGGAATAACCGTCTAAATATTGTGCGAAAAAATTAAATCCGCCGATTAACAATTGCAATAGTTCTAAACCAATTTATTTGTTTACAAAAATATCTGATATCTCAAATATAATGTAATATGAAATAAAAAATATGAAATAAAAAATCTTACAATGAAAATACAATGGAAAAGTTCAAACTCCCGGAACTCAATTATTTATACATGTAATAGTCCAGTCATTATATACATTTGAAAATGAAAATGAACCGAGAAAGCCAAATTTTGGATATTACGTGGGAGGTGGCTAGAAAAGCTTAAGTTCAAATTGTCGACCAAAATAACCTTGTGCAATTTTCGCCATCTTGAAAAAACCCTTAAATTCATCATTTTTCATCATAACTCGGTTCCCCGTTGAGATACGAAAATGTTTATGGAATACTTTTTTGTTGCTCTTTTCACGATCTACAATTGAGGTCCCATACATTTTTCACGTATCGATCGTCGTTTTCGAGATATCGATCAAAAATATCAAAAATTTACGGAATTTTTTTTTTTTTTTCGCTATTTACTTTTTTCTGGTGAAAGATATCGAAAAATGTTCGGAATAAAACTTGTAGAGCGTGTCCAGACCTACAAATTCATATTTCATTTCCGACAAAAATTACGACCTCTAGCGCGCCACAAAGTCAGTAAAACTGTGCCCGGTTTTCATTTAGCCGCTCGCTCGGTTGTATCCACACGTCAAAATGGATGGAAAATGGTTCAGGGAATTATTGCAATACAAAAAAAATTCATAAACCAGCCAAATTATAAATCAAATACATGAAATTTATTGATGAAATAATTTTTATGCAGCAAAAATAATGATTACAGGTGGTAATTTTTTTCACACGTTTTTCGTCGTTCGGATGGTCCTGGCTGTTCCTCCTCGGTAGACTCTTCGAGTCGTGAAACCTCTTCAATCGCAGGAAATGATGTTGTGACGGTCGAAAAATTGTAATCATCGTCATCGTCGTGATCGTCGTTGAATAAAATCTCGACTCTGGCGACATTGTCACATAGCTGTCCATTACAGTGCAGGCAAATAACGGAGCAATGGATTCCTGCTTTCCTGCAGCCACAAGCAGCTCCACACTTTCCTTTGCATTTGCACGAAATGAGTTTTGAAAGTTCAGGTGGAGCGGGTGCGGCTGTGGTGCAAATTGGTTGGAGCCCGTTATTTGTTTGTCGCCAACCCCATTCCTGAGGATCTTTGAAAATTCCGAGCCATGTTTGTACTTGTAGATATGTCCGGAAAACGTGTTGGCGGACTGCACTTTCCGTTGGTGGGAGCAGTGAAAGATTATTCGTCTTGTTTGTCGTCATTGATTTTGCGAAGCGATGGAATCGCAAAATATCCATCGTCGTATCCTCTTTACCACGGAATGAATTTTTTCCCGTCTATGCGTTGGTAATTTCGATTCGTTGCAAAATATTTCTCCACAAAATAAACATCGATTTTTAAAATCAAAAGTGGGAATGACCTGCAGTTTTTCTTCGGGTTCTGGTTCTTGCGATGGAGACTCACTTCGTCGAGAAGCAATCGACGTTAGCCGTTGGTTTCCATATTTTTTGTAGCACGAACTATGAACACTTACTGAGTCAATATTTTGTAACATTTGTTGATGCTCCACACGTCCTCTTGTCACGCTCGCCGCTAAGAGAGTCTGAACAGTTCTCTTTTTAGCCACATAAACATCGTCAATCAGAGGTTTTTTGCAAATGAAACAATCACCCATTTTCACACAATTTTTCAAACACGTACGCTCGCTTCAAAAGACTCGAGACAACTGACTGGAATGCTACGAATAAGGAGCAGATGTTCCGGCACGAACACGAAAAAAGGGTCTTTTATACCTGACCCACGCCCAAACTCTAACGGTCGCATAGTGACGCGCTCTATGGCGTCTCGCCATAGAGCGCGCCATAGAGACGCGTCGGGCGCGCTGGGGCCAACTTTGTGGCGCGCTGGAGGTCGTAATTTTCGTCGGAAATGAAAAATAAAAAAACGAATTTGTAGGTCTGGACACGCTCTACAAGTTTTATTTCATTTTTTGATATCTTTCACCAGAAAAAAGTAAATAGCGAAAAAAAAAAATTTCTCCCAAATGTTTTATATTTTTTATCGATATCTCGAAAACGACGATCGATACGTGAAAAATGTATGGGACTTTAATTGTAGATCGTGTAAAGAGCAACAAAAAAGTATTCCATAAAAATTTTCGTATCTTAACGGGAAACCGAGTTATGATGAAAAAACTGAATTCAAGGGTTTTTTCAAGATGGCGGAAATTGCACAAGGTTATTTTGGTCGACAATTTGAACTTAAGCTGTTCTAGCCATCCCCCACGTAATATCCAAAATTTGGCTTTCTCGGTTCATTTTCATTTTTAAGTCGATTTTTCCGACGTAATGACTGGACTATAATTAATCACATTGAAAATAGAGTAAACGCGCCGCGAGCTCGTCAATGTAATATTACCACCTAGCCGACGGTTTCGCATAAACAATTGAAAAATGTTGAGAAATTATGGGATCATCAGGATACTCTACTACTGATATCTATTGACTTTTCATAACTTGTAGATATTGTTGAGTGGGCAAACTTTTCAAAGATATGGCTTTTATATAAAGTGCTGGTATAAATACCAGAATTATTTTTCTTCGTGGAGAAATGTTAATGTCTATAATTAACAATTGTATGATATTACGAGGTCATTAATTATTATAATCCATTAGATATGAATAAATGAAGCCAAAAAAAAAGGAAAAAAATATTAATCTTTTTTGAATTTTTGGTGTTTTCTGCAGGCAAAATATAATTTTGAGTGATTTATTCGTACACATAAAAAAATTGAGTAATTGCATATTTGCGATGAAGTTTTCTACCATTTTATTCGTTAGTAAAACGAATTCTTATTTTTTTATAAATCTACAAAATATAAAACATTCAGTATTTGTTTAAAACAAATAATTTTGTTGATAGACAACGTAAATAAAATGTGTTTGTTCCCTTTTTTAATTATCATGAATTTTAGAGATAAATAATTCCACAACAATTTATTTGATGATGAAAATAAACATTTTAGATAATAGTCGTCGATAATAAGCAATTACTCTTTATTTCGCCTGCAGAAAACCCGCCCGAAAATCAAATGACGGAAAAATTTGTTTTTAATTATTTTCTTGAATTTTCTTTCAGTTTGTATATTGTTGTTGTATGTTTGTATATATATAACCCGTATCCCTGATGTCAACAACCAGTCTGCCAATACACTAGATCTTTTCCTCACCACCAATCCTGACCCGTATAGAATAGAAGTTTGTGCCCCACTTGGAAACTCTGATCACACCCTCATCTCCACAACATGCTCTTTCCATTTACCATCGAGCAGCACAATACCACCCCGTCTCATGTGGCATTACAATTCGGCCGACTGGGAAGGTCTTCGTATGTTTTTCTCAGTGTTTCCATGGGAGAGTTTGTTTTTTTTTTGTATATCCAACACGATGTGCTTAGACAATTTCTGAAATCTTCATGTTGGGGATGCAAACTTACATACCGAATACCGAAAGAAGAACATCATCCGATAAGACCTGGTTTAACAGAAACTGCTCTTGAGCTGTGGCTTCCAAACAGGCAACATACCATCGATGGAAAAAAAATCCGGGACCTGGACCAGAGAGCATACGTTGAGGCTAGAGGCATATGCAAAGAGACAATAGAATGTTCAAAAGATGCTCATAATGCCAAAATAAGATCAAAACTTGTTGAATGTCCCAACGGATCCGTTCATTTTGGTCTTTCGCCAAAGCTGTGGGAAGAAACTTCACTTCCAGCTCTTTTCCTCCCTAACCAAAGAAGATGGAACACTAGCAACGACTGCCCAGGAAAAGCCAATATCTTTGCGCACCTATTTGCTGGAAATTCCACTCTGGATTTTTTTCGGGAAAACAACCCCGAACATTACACCTATTGACAGTCACATGCCCGAGATCACCTTTCGCCAACGTACTATCAGAAAGATTTTGCTGGGTCTCAACACCAACAAAGCCTGTGGATCGGGAGGAATCCCGCCGATTGTTCTCAAGAAATGTGCCCCTGAACTAACACTGTTCTTTTGCAAGTTGTTCAACCACTCTTACAATTTGGGGTATTTCCGTCCAATTGGAAAATTGCAAGAGTACAGCCAGTCCCTAAAAGGCAAAAGACCCTACCTATCAACTACAGACCTATCGCACTGCTATCTATTATTTCAAAGGTCATGGAAAAACCATCAACATCGAGCTCTGGGAAAAATCTGGAAGACTCAGGAATTATCAATGATAGGCAATATGGCTTCCGCCATCAGAGATCAACTGGTGACCTGCTCGCATACGTCTCACATATATGGCAGCCATCTATTGAAAAGTATGGAGAAACTTTAGCTGTGGCATTAGATAGATATCTCCAAGGCGTTCGATCGAGTTTGGCACCAGGGACTCCTCGCCAAGCTTCCATCTTATGGTTGCCCTCAGCTGTGTTCTCTGCTTCTATTTTCTCAAACAGGTCTCTCCATGTAGTGGTCGATGGAGTTTCATCGACACTCTACTCATAAATGCTGGTGTTCCGCAAGGATCCATTCTAGCACCAACACTATTTTTACTTCACATCAACGACCTGTTGAAAGCAACTTCATGTCCCGTACACAGCTTTGCCGATGATAGTACCCTCCATACCGCTTTCTCTTCCAGGGCCCCTATATCAGCCCGTGAAACCAGAAATGAACGAGGAAGAAATGTTAACAATATAAATATGGACTTAGCAACAATTCTCGAATGGGGATCCAATAACTTGGTAGAATTCAATGCAAACAAAACACAAGCATGTCTTTTCTCTAGAAAAGCCGATCTCACTTGCCTAACATAACTTTGTCAGGTAACCTACCCTGTCATCCATATCGATGCTTGGTATTACTATCAGCAATAACCTTCTGGGAAAATTACGTGAGGTCCATTGCCAAAAGTGCATCCCAAAACTTGGTTTTTTGTTTCGTGCCAAGAGCTATTTCACCTCCAGTCAGCTGCTTATGATCTATAGGCACAGATCCGACCTGTCCTGGAATACTGTTCCATATTTGGAGTGCGGCACCTAAACATATCCTGAAGCTATTGAATTCTGTCCAAAAGGGCAATTGTCTCTGTCGGTGATGCCTGCTTACAAACTCGCTCACTTGTCTGGAACACGTAGAAAGTTGGCGATTTGTTCATTTTATAGATATTTTCATGGGCGATGCTCTTGAAATATCAACAATCGTTCCTCCTTGGCAGTCTCTTCGAGATTAACCCGTCAAGTCACTTCACACCCCTTCGTGGTCACTTTGGAGACCTGCAGAACATCACTTTCCAAAGACTCACTCATCCAACGAACTGCGAGGCTTTGGAACTCATTGCCTAGGGAGGTGTTCCCCGAGGCATACAACCTCCAGAAATTTAAGAAGAACACCAACTCCTACCTTCTTTCCCTTGGTTCCCACGATGTTCTCTGAACATTACAGGATATCCCTCTTCGTGGGAACCAGAACATATAAAAAAAAAAATAATAATTTATAACTGATGGATTATAATAACTAATGACCTCATAATATCAGAAACTTATTAATTATAGATATAAAAAGTACTCCACGAAGAAATCTAGCTTTGGCGACATTATTAAAAAATCATACCACCTTCTATAAAATCCACAACTTTGAGAAAAACTGCTTACTTGACAATTTATGGTCCGATTCATGTTTTTTTGTCAAAATTCGAAAATTCTAAATGGGGAAGGATGGTGGCTTTTTTTTTATTTATGGCCAGATTCCATCCAAAATTGCTATATAATAGGGGTTTGGGGGTCGAAGATTATGATTTTGTTATTAATTTGGCGGATGAGTTTTGTCATTTCTGGTCCAATTTTATGCAAAATTTATATTTCATATTGGGGTTTTCAAAGTCGCAGATTTTGAATTTTCTATCGAAATTCAAGAAACAATAATGGCAGCCCCAATATAGCGGAAGAGTTCTGTTTCATGGCCCAACACTTTTCATTCATTCAATTGGTATTTTCGAGTTTTTGGGATCGATTATTGTTTTTTTTATAGTTGAAGATGACGGGCAAATTGTTTAATTTTGTTGTT